>QNUK01000631.1:22500-363192 GCA_013621035.1 Clarias magur | reverse complement strand
CAAATGATAGAAATAGCAATATGGCTTTGTGCAATTATGTCGTCTCAACAGGATGCAGTTTGTTTTAGGGAATGAACGAGTAGTCTGGAATTTATGTAGCAGGTTTTTCATAATATTAAATATAATACTGGCAGACATCATCCTAATTAGATCATTTTTGCCTTTATTTGACATTACCATCGATAAAAGAAGTACTGTAGATAAATACAGTAATAATGTCAAAATAATGTCAATGGAATTTTTTTTGATCAAATTAGGAAAGGGGCGGTTGTGTTATTGAAAACAGTGGGAAGCATACCCATGGGTCAACCCGTCAGGGCGAGGCAGGTCTTTAAAATGTAAGATCCTGTGGGTTAACTGGTGAAATTCGTCAAAAGGAAGAACGACGTCTGAACCTGAAACAGGCTCATGTGCACCCAAAGCTGAGCATTAAGCGTGTGGAGATACATGTGAGACTAGCCCATTTAGTCTGGTCCCACAGAAGAGCTACAGGACCACAGATTGCTGAAAAAGTAAACACTGGCTATGATAGAAAAGTGTCCCGACACTACAGCACACAGGTGTTGTGATGTGCATGCCTTCACGAGCTGTTTTGGTGGCACCAATGGGAACTACACAGTATAAAGCAAGTGGTTTAATGATATGCCTGGTAGGTATAAAACGGAAAAAGTATCATTAGTTGCACACTATCTAACGATCCACACTGTATACTGATCAGTTCTCTCTGTTAGTGTTAATCATGATATAGTTAGGCTATGTTAGGGAGCAAGACCATGGTTTTGACAGTCATGATCAGTAGGAATTGAATAGTAATATTGCAGATTTCATCAGGTACTACTGATATTTGATTCATTAAAATCCAACAAATCGCAAAAAAAAAAAAAAAAAAACCACGTGGTCCAATTTAGATTGCTCTACTAGCCAATTTAGATTCTTCTGAATGACTTCCATCCGGTCATTTCACACTTTTTGTTTGATTATTTGTTACTTACTTTTTTTAGTAGTTACTTTATATTTAATGGCCCACTTCATTGACAAATAACATTTTCTTAGATAAAAAAAAAAAAAAAAAAAAAAAGGCATATCATTACAGGAACTAATCGGCGACTGCATGGTTTGTACAGTATGTGGAAGTCCAATACAAACTGTAGCTGATTATCTTCTTGAAAGAGCAATTATTTATAAATATACTGCAATTTGCCATTATCTACAATTTTGTATTTATTTAAGAACATTTAATGCCGTGGAATCTTCCTGAAACAGTTTGGTTCTTGATATCAAAGACTGTATGTGATAATGTACAGTCTTGGTTTAAGCAGCCTTAAGTAGTGCTTTCCTGCCTTTTTCCTCTCCATTGTCAATAATACTGTATATACTGGAGATGGGGTAAACATTGATTCAGCAACGAATCGTGATTCTTTTGTGTGCCGATTCATGTCTCGCCGCATTGACTCCAAAATCAATTGTTTGTTATTTATAATAGAGATGTACCGGTCAACCAGCCAGTGACCAGAACTGGTTGGTTTTCAGCTTGATCAGCCATTTTGCAGGTTCAAAAGCCTCAGATCCGCTTTTTTTTTTTTGTTTGTTTTCAAACTGTACAAATAAATCAATCTTTAAATACACTCATTACACATGAATACACCAGTCTCCAAACACGACGAGCAGTATTTAGTCTTGAAATGCACCCACCCGCCTGCTCACAACTGCTCAACACTCACTCAAGTGTTTGGAGGTATTTGCGGCAGAGAAATGTGACCGTTCCTTTATAATCCCTACAGGACTAAACATCTGTACTGTATGTAAAGTTAGCTTGTATTGTTTCAATGCTGCCCTTGATTTTTACGTCAGGAAACTAATATAAGGAATGGTCAGTGTTGGGGGACGTTACTTTTTAAAGTAACTAATTACATTACAACATTACTTAATCAGTTACATCACAGCATTATTTTCTAATAAAAGTAACTAGTTCGAGTACTTTTCCACTGCAGAAAATGAAAACTCCTTTGTGCTTCCTCATGCATGTTGTTTTAGTGAAGACTTTATAATTATTCTACCATCGTCACTGAGCGAAGTTTGGCCCATAATAAGTTAACTACTAATACTCCTATCTCACCCATGCGGTTTCGCACAGTGGCCGTAAGTACGGTTCATCATGATTGACCGCGAGTTTTGGTGCTGTGATTACATTTCCATCTTTCCGCGCGTCGGTCCTCGCGGAAGCTCGCGGACCATACGGAACCTCGTGGAACGCCGGGTGGCTAACACCGCTTCTCACCGCGAGTCAAACCGCATAAGTGAGATAGGGGTATAACAGCAGGAATAACAGAGGGGGCGGGGCTTGTAGGACGCCTTTCACACACACACACACACACACACACACACAAACACACACACACTAACGGAATGACTGCTGTCTGGCTTACGAATATAACTAAATAACCGAGTACTTATATCGACCTGTCCTCTGCATGTCTGTCTTTTAGGTTTTGTATTGTATTTCCATTGTTACATTCATTGTAAAGTGTCCTTGAGCTCTGGAAAGGCCCTACAGTATATGAATAAAAATAATAATAATTATTATTATTATTACTTACAAGGCGGACCTAACGCGTTAGATTATCCGTTACATCAAAAAAGTTACTTTGTAATGCGTTTCACCCAACACTGGGAATGGTCTCCATTTAATTACTGAACTCATGTTCAATTCAGTTATAAAGCTGGTAAATAAGGCTAAAACATTTTTTATTTTTAATTACTTAATGAAAGATTCCAGGTCTCAAAATTGGAACAAAATTGGAAAAATGTAATATTGGATCCGGATATTTCTAAAATAACGATACAGAATATAATATATAATATGGGTTATATAATAAAACTAGGTTTTGTGATAATATCGCATTAGGTGGTCACTGGTGATTCCCATCCCTAGTATATAAATACAGCGAGTCTCAAATGGGATAAAGGATTATTGCTGGACTGCACACATTACGCTGAAAGGAACAGTTTTAACTCCGTATTGCGGCTCTAGTCTCTTTTCAAAAATGGTTTATAAGCATTCCCTTTATAGCAACTGTCACTATAGTGACAGTTATACAGACACAATATGGCCAAGGGTTTGTGGACACCTGACCTATACACTCATACTGTACATCCCATTCCAGTGTCAGTCCCTCTTTGGGAAGGTCATTTTAGAGCATGTCAATGGTCAGTTGTGGCCATTCAGCCTTAACAGCATTAGTGAGGCCAGGTACTAATGTCAGGTGAGGAGACTTAGGGCACAGTCAGCATTCCCGGTCATCCCAATGGTGTTCAGAGCGCTTGAGATCAGGACTGTAAGCAGGACACTAATGATCCTCCACTCCAACTTTGGCAAACCATTTCTTCATGGAAGTCTCTGTGTGCACAGCGCATCCTCATGCTGAAACATATTTGTCTTGACTAATGCTCCGGTACACTAAGACATTCTATACAACTGTGTGTTTCCAGCTCAGAAGCAACAGTTTGGCTTAAATTATATCAGACAGACTTAGACAAGGCTTAGATTATATCACTGTCCATCAAGTCATACTGTATCTTTGTGCGTTTGTCACCGTAGCAGAACAAGTCCGTAGCAGAAAAAGTGCCTGAAGTCTGAGTTTCAGCCATTACTACTGTGAGTTGTGCTGTTATATAAAACTAATCAGCACCTTCCGAGAAATACTCTTCTGTGGAAGCCCTGTGAAACTAATGTCATTATTAATAATTCCTGCTAGGAAAGTTATTTCAATTCTATATATACAGTATGATTGCATTCAATTACTTTAATTACAATGTAAAAGGTCAGTGGTGAAACCCCGAATGTACGGTCATCTGAATTATACAATCGTATTTATATTCAGGAACCGCGAGAAATAAACAACAGTTGCTTTTTCTTGTTAAATCTGTTAATTCTTTTTTTCCCTAAAATGTCCGGATTTTAATGGTCCAGGATTCTGGGCACGGAACGTTATATCACATTATACTATCTACCAAACCTGTGTGCTGTTTATTATGCAGCAACTGGAATGTTACAACTAGACACTTGTAAAGTTTGCGACCTCCGGACAGGTGCTAGTTTAGTCACATTCATCTCCAAGGAAGGGATCATGGAATTTTTGCATCATTATAAGTCACATGGCTTGTTGAGGGGAGTAACACCCAGAGAAATACAGTACTATGGCAGGCATGGGGACATGACGCAAAACTCCAAGCAGAGCTCAGAGCGTAATAAACCAGCACGACCCTCTGTGCCATCATGACAGCTGCAGGCCTTTGTGTAGTCACTAAATAACCTGTAATGCTAAACTTTAATGTTAAAGTTTCTTAGGTACATTAATGGTGGAGATTTAGAGGAAAATAATTGGTTCTAAGCAGCAGGGTGATATAAAATGCTACCGAACTGCCATTTCCCTACTACAAGCAATGTACTGTAGAATGCAAAACATGCAAACTGTAGACCTGGCCAGCTGAAGCAACCCCAGATCATAATGTTGCAGTGGACACTACGCATGCACTGCTTCGGAATAGGCTTAACCTGAACTCATCAGACCACATGACCTTTTTCTATTGCTCCAATGTCCAACCATTAGCAAACTGAGGCTTTTCCCCAATTAGCCTCACTAACAAGTGGTTTTTCTAATGGCCACGCATTTGTTTAACCCTGAGTACCCCCGGCATTGTGTGTGCGTGTGGAGACGCTCCTACATACTGCAGCTGGAAATGCTCCTACAGTATAGTGCATAGCCCTGATTTCACAAGTGTTTAAGTGAACTCTGATCACGTGCATTTGTGATTTGTGACAAAGCTGATGGTTCAACACTGTACTTTGAGGTTTTAATAACGCATTGAAGAGTCCTTATTAACATTCCAGTTGTTTTCATCGATCTCCTACTGTGGTGGTACTGCATGATGCAGTCCAAGAAGCTGACTCTTCTGAAACAAATTCTTGGTTTGATTTTGGAGTTTTTCAACTCTCATCTTTTCCATGTCAACAGGAAGCATCTTCTAACATCTTCAGGTTGTTTAAGTAAATTGTAAGTGAAGAGCTACTCTCTCCATCAGTTAGGGTTAAAAGAATTTCTGAATCATATTAATTACTGCAGTAATTAGCGAATCAAAGGTTCTTAAGGATTTGCTTATTGAAATCCTAAGTGTAACTTTTTTTGTTCGGGCACTAAAAATGTGTAACTCAATGCATATATGAAGTATTTAAAAAAAAATTGATAAAAAAAAAAAATGTAATTGCCATGAAGTTGCATTGACAGTATAGTTATACATTTTTAACCAAATATCTCCTTTTTTCTCCTCAAGGGAAAACGTATTAGTATGTTTTAAAATCAGCACACAGTCATTTCTGGGGGGAAATGTATATTAATAAATGTATATTAATAAATGTATATTAATATAGGCGATAAAAATGATTAAGATAAAATTTATAGATTAAACAAAGAGACATCAAAATATATATACCATCCACGTATATCAAAATGGAATCACGGGATTTCTCAGGAAGTTCCCTATATTAATATTAATTAGAGAACGAAATCGATTCAGTGTGGAATCATAATCCTTTGGTGTGGCAATTCATGCATCAGCTCAGAGTTCGCATTCTCGCTCAGATTAGCACTGTCGCCTTGCACCTCCATGGCCAAGGGTTCGATTCCTGCCTCCAGTCTGTGTGCATGGAGTTTGCATGTTCTGCCCGTGCTTAGTGGGTTTCCTCCTGGTACTCAGGTTTCCTCCCACAGTCCAAAGACATGCATATTAAGCTAACTGGTGTTCCCAAATTGCCCATAGTGTGCAAATGAATGTGTGGTGTGTGTGTGCATGTATGGCCTGCGATGGATTGGAACCCTGTCCATGGTGTACCCGAAGTTTCCCGGGATAGTCTCCAGGTTTCCTACGACTCTATGTTGGATAGGTGATATAGACGGTGAATGAACGAAAGGTTTTGCATTTGAGTTGGTTACAATTTTCCACTCCTCTATAGTACTGCAGTTCTAAACTAGTGACATAGCACAGCATCCTTGCTAAGTTTGTTTAGAGTTTTAACAAAATCGGGGGGGGAATTGTTGCAATATTTATAAAATTGGGCAGTGTCGCTTTGTACCTCCAGGGATCGGGTTCGATTCCCGGCCGGACTCGATTCCTGTCTCTGTGTGCATGGAACATGCATGTTCTCCCCGTGCTTGGTGAGTTTCCTCTCACAGTCCAAAGACATGCAGATTAGGTTCACTGGTGTTCCCAAATTCCCCGTAGTGTGTGAATGTATGTGTGTACCTTGTGCCTTGTGTCCCGTGTGCCCAAAGTCTCCTGGAATAGGCTCCAGGCTCCCCGTGGCCCTGAATACAGGACAAAGCGTTATAGATGCATCATCCTTTCCTATCACTATAACTAAGGGGCTCGAACATGTTCCAGCATGATAATGTTCCTGAGCTGATGTTCTGCAAAGAGACCAGATTCAACATTACTGGAATGAGCCGGGGGAAAAAAAACTGCCTCCCAGGCCTCGTCGACCAACATCATGGTCCGATCACTAAACATCTTGCAGCTCGAACGAGTGCACATGGCCATGGTGACGATCCAAAAATGTAATGGAAAGCCTTCTAAAAAGCATGGCGGTTATTACAAGAGCAATCCGGGGCTAAAGGAATGAGATCTGCTGGTCAGGTGTCCACAAACATTTGGATAAATAGTTGTAAAAACCCTGTAGCTGCGATCACGGCTAATGATACTATTACTCAGGTTTGTGAATATTAAAAGTTGTTTGCCTACCGAGTCCAATTACGCCGTGCTTTTTCCACACAATGAATCTGACGTTTGACGTTCTTAAAGAGCTTGCAAGTGTTTGGGAGTTTAATCACATGCGTAATCACACTGTCACATGTGCACTAATGCAGTCTCTTCTCTGCCTTGATGAATCTGCTTACATTTATTTGATGGACCAGACTACGGGCACTTGCACGAAACCCATTAAATCGTGTCGCTTCGTCCAGCCGGGCCTACATACAAGCTGAAACATTGTAGTTCTCTAGAGGGAAAAGAAGCTGCATAGCCAAGCATGTTGCTGTCTGACTAGCCAGTGCAGATGAGGGAGGAGAAGAACGGAAAATACGAGAGGCGGTGTAAAAGGAACGATATGTTTGCAGGCATCTCGTCCGTTGTTTATCATCGACATTTGAAATTTGAAGGCTTTTCGAGACATCACTGTCAGCACACTTGACTCGGCCTTGCTCCGCGCTTGTCAGAGCTGCTTAAAAGCCTGATTGCTAGCGAGATAATGACCTCTTCAAGTTGCCTGGGAGATTATTATTGTTTTGTTTTGTTTTTCTTGTTTTTTATTTATTAGGTTTTTTTTTTCCTCGCGCAGCGCTTCTTCTACCTCTCTTGCCCGCATGCTTGCATGGGGTGATGAGGACTCTCGGGTTGCAATCACTTCGCATTCTCTTCAGCGATTTATTCCCTGGCACGTATAGGACGGGAAAAACAAGGAAGTTGGGGTATGAGTAGGAGTGTGCTGTGGATCTTGTCGCCATGACAACAGACATCACTTCAGACAGGAGCTGCACATGGAATGGATGTGTAGGACGTGTGGGAGCGACACAGCGGAAGTGTAGCATGAGACAGCGAATGAGTCTTATGCCGAAGGCTCGCTCAACCATGTCATCAGCGGCATCTTGATCAACAAAGGTCCTCCTACGGCATCACAGTGGCGTGAGGGTCATTCATCTGAAGACAAACATTTGGCCTTGGGAGTGTTAATAAGCAGCAGTGTTTCATTAACAAGGTAGTATCCCTCGTAACGTCTGTACCGCTTCCTCCTGTATAAAGGGTCATGGGGGTGTCTGGAGCCTATCCCAGGAGCCTTAGGGCACGCGGTGGGGTACATCCTGGACAGGATGCCAATCCATCACAGGACACACACATGCTCATTTGCATACTACAGGCAATTTGGGAACGCCAATTTACCTAATCTGCATGTCTTTGGACTGTGAGAGGAACAAGGATGTATATTAATTAAAAGGAAAAATTTCACTCTTATGCAAAATAAATGTCTACACTGCCAGATTTTGGCAGAACGCTTTTGTCACCTTACGGATCATGGAGACAAGATGTGTCCATCGATTCTATCCAGTGGAAACGCGGGACCTAATCTTTTCAAACAAACCAGAATATCATCTTGCAAGAAGCTCCTAACATCCGCCAAGCCGGAATTAATGCTATTTCTCTGAAATATTTATGAGAAATATTTTGGACTAAAAGTCCTCATTACACAATTAAGTATCAGCAAGCCACATAAAGCTCGTATTCATTACACAGTCATTTCCGCATAAATCCTCGGCAGGAATGTCCCCATAATCATTTCAAAGCCATCTGACTCGGCCAATGAGCGAAAGAAGGCCGATCGGTCTTTAGCATGGCTCTGCATGCTCTAGTAGTCTGCTTAGTAAAGTTCAAGCAGGCAAAATAATTTCAATCTTTTGTTTCTTCTCATTACTGTAGGAAATGTGAGGGTCTCAATCCAAGGGAATTGATGAAGGACTCTGGAGAAGGCTCTGGAAAGCAACAAAGGCTGCTTTAGTTTCACCCGTCGAATACATTTGCATAGCTTAGAAGTCCAGCATCTGAAGCAGCGCATGAAAAGATACCCAAGTAGCTGCATTGGGTTCAGAAGGAACCAATAATGAAGAAAAAAAAAAAAAAAAAGGATTGGTAAGAACTTTCAGCACGTAATAGGAACAGGAAGATCCTGACACCTTAAAAATAATGAGAGGAAAAAAGGAAAGGGAGAGATCTACCATCGCTTCCTTTATTGACCATCACATTTGACTATAGAGGGATTTTTTTGGTTGTTGTTTGTTTTTTTTTTTTTGTCAGTTTTTTTTTTTTAGACAAGCCATCCACAAGACTTGTTTATGCTATGTCAGAATTCTCTCTGAGAACAAAGCTCTGAAGGTCTGCGCACAGCCAGCAACATTCATGCAACAGCAGGAAGCCAGAAAAGAAGGGTGGTGTAGTAAACAGCAAGCGGAATTAGGTGAATGTGTATGTTTTGTTGTTGTCTGATAAAACGCGAAAGGCAACAGCCTTCAACAGAGATGGCGGATGTTGCAGTTTTCACTGTCATCTAAGCATGATGATGCACCGTCCCGGACGCTCAAGGTGCAACTAGTTGAAAGCCCGTCCCCAAATCAGGCCTGACATATCGAGACATGGAATCCGCTAGACGTCTGAAGGTGCGACGTGGTACTGTATCTGGCGCCCAGCCATCATTATCAGATCCTTTAAGTCAGGTCAGCTGTGAGGTGCAGCCTCCTTGGACCAGACTTGTATCTCTAGGACACTTGTACTGTATCTCCCCACAGATGCTCGATGATCCGGAGAATTTGGGAGTCCGAGTCGAACTGATTGTTGTGTTCCTCAAATAATTCTTGAACCATTCTCACAGTGTGACAGGGCACATAATCTGGCTGCCATCAGGGAATACCTTTTTGGTTACGGGGGTACTTGGTCAGCCACAATGCTCAGGTGGGTGGTACGGTATGTGTCAAATGCTGTACTTGCTGGTGCTACCCCTGATGATACCCCGACCACGCCTAGTCAAAAAAATGACTGCTGAGTTCCAGCTGAATTAATACTTAAGACGTCTTGCACCATTATATTTCACATTTACCGATTCATCGGACTAGTCAGATTTGTACAAATTCTGTATCTCTGCAGTGATTAAATTAAACAGCATTTCTGGATTTAATAAATAACTAAATATGCATATGTATGAACATGTACAGTATGGTCAAACAGAACAGTCTGAAAATGGGGTTAAATATTACTTCCAGTTGACTGACGTAATGGAGAAAAACACCCAGCAGTATTTATCGCACTCCCCTGGATTACAACTTGCACTGGAGCCTCCATGGATCAAGCGTGTTTTTCCAGTACATCCCGTAAACGATCAATAGGATTGTGATCTGGGGAATTTGGACGCTGCGTCAATAATCTTAAACTTTTTCCCTGGTGGCCGCGTTGTGCAGCAGGCTGTGACGCACTGGCTGTTCTGATACCTTTCTTTTTTTGTTATTGTTGTTGTTGCGTTGGCTTTTTTGTGAAATCAGGTTCAGTGGGCTGGCCTTTGGTCCCCACAGACGTTGATGGGCTTTGGGTGCCCATGATCCGGTCACCAATTTACTGGTATATCATTGATAATCAATGTTCCACACTTCACATGTTGGTGATATTTATGGCTGATCAGTGTATACAGTACAGACCAAAAGTTTGGACACACCTTCTCATTCAAAGAGTTTTCTTTATTGTGTTCTTTATTGTGTTCTTTAGCCCAAGCGAGTCTCTTCTGCTTGTTGTCTTGGTTTCCTAGCAGATATTCTAGCATGAAGGCCTGATTCACACAGTCTCCTCTTAACAGTTGTTCTAGAGTTGTGTCTGCTGCTAGAACTCTGTGTGGCATTGACCTGCTCTCTGATCTGAGCTGCTGTTAACCTGCGATTTCTGAGGCTGGTGACTCGGATGAACTTCTCCTCCGCAGCAGAGGTGACTCTCGGTCTTCCTTTCCTGGGCCGGTCCGCATGTCAGCCAGTTTCTTTGTAGCGCTTGATGGTTTTTGTGACTGCACTTGGGGACACTTTCAAAGTTTTCCCAAGTTTTCGGACTGACTGACCATCATGTCTTAAAGTAATGATGGCCACTCGTTTTTTTCTTCACTTAGCTGCTTTTTTCTTGCCATAATACAAATTCTACCTCTTTGAATGAGAAGGTGCGTGCAAACTTTTGGTCTGCACTGTATAGCAACAAGTGACTTGTTGTTGGTGTGTATTGTTCGGTTTTCTTACAGGGAAGTGGAAATAAATAAATGCTGATTAAACACCTTTATTCTATGATGAAAAGATTCCAGTATAAATATGATCTAGCCTGATGCTATCACCAAGTCTCAAGCCAACTGAAAACATTCAGGAGGTTTTGGAGTGACGTGATAGTCAGCACTCTTCACTGCCATCATCAAAACTCTATATACTGTACGGTACTCCTGGACAGTTCCAGAGACATACAGTAGAATCAATACCAAGAAGAGCTGTTCTGGCAGCTCAGGGTGGCCTAACACTTGAATTTTGTTTGTTAGGAGTGTACCAATATGCAAAATAGAAAATCAATTCAATACCATACAGCTGTGGCTAGATTAGATTAACATAACAATAATAATAATAATAATAATAATAATAATAATAATAATAATAGATTAGAAATAAAAGCATAGACTGAGGATGTGCCCTAGCCTTCCATTAAAAAAATAAACATTTACCACAATTAGAGCACAACTTTGTAGACTGGATGCAGACCCCTAATCTGCATTTAACAAAAGGAAAGCTATGCATTAAAATGTAACAAAATTAAAAATGGCTAATTAAATATTCGCTCTGGCGAAGCTGCGACTGGTGTAGTACAGCTCTTTTTCATTTCCGGCTGCTCTGACGTTTGCCAGTTATTCTGTCACTCAGGTAGCTCTATGGAGAAGGATTCTTGAATCCTGCATTCTGCAATATCATGTAAGGCCTCGTGTATACAGCTATGGACTTCCTAATCACCCTCGATCATGCTGCAGGGAAAAGCCGCCCGGATGCAGCACAGAGACTTTGCTCTCTGTGTGTGTATGTGTGTTGCTTTCTTCATGGTTTCACCGTTGCTCTACCACCTGACAAAAAAAAAGGGGGGGGAATGTGGAAGCAGACTCGTGAATCTGTCTGTGGTCTAAGTGCATTTGCTTCCAAAAGACATTGTAACCTACCAGGTTACACCAGAAACAATTGTTGGGAGAAATACCCTTTTGCTTCTGACCCTCGCTATTGCTCTTTTCTTTTAGAGATAATATTCTACTGCTAGCCAGCTTAATCTACTGGTTGATACCTAGATGTATTGAATTGAGCGGCTTTTCTCGAACGGAATAATAGGATGCACCATACCGTTACATTCGTTGTTACAGTCTGTGCATAATGTGCAGGTTATGATTACCAAATGTATAAGATAATTTTATTGACAATTGATTTAAAATGTAGTCAACATCTTCACTACTCTAGCGATGATACTGTGTCCTATATACAGTAGCAGTGTTCATTTCATCACAACCACCAGAATCAAAGCTGCCTTCACTTCCTACCCCCTCCAACTCAACACTGATGGTTATTTGCTTTAAAGGTAGTGACACCTTCAGATATTACTATCCTCCCTCCAGTGTTTGTCGCTCCAAAAGTTTCGAAAGTTGCAGAAATCACTCACTCATAATTTATACCGCTTAATCCTGTATAAAAGGTCACGGGGTGCAGTGGGTGGGGGGGGGGCTGGAGCCTATCCCAGGAGACTTAGGGCACAAAGCCCTGGACAGGGTGCCAATCCATCGCAGGGCACACACACTCATTCACACGCTACGGCCAATTTGGGAACGCCAATTAACCTAACCTACATGTCTTTGGACGGTGGGAGGAAATCGGAGTACCCGGAGGAAACCCACCAAGCACAGGGGGGAACATGCAAACTGCATGCACACAAGAGACAGGAATCGAGCCTGGACCCTGGAGGTGCGAGGCGACAGTGCTAACCAGTACACCGCAGTTCAAGATCCATTCCACAAAAAGATCATTCCTGCCAACTGTAAATAAGATTAAACTGTATATTACCTGCATCATTTCTACAAACAACCTACAATCATCTACAAATTATGCAATATTAATGCCCAACTGTAAGGTTTTCTGATTTTATCATATTATTAACTTTCCCATGCATAAAACAATCCCCTTGCTGTGTTTCCTGAATCCTTATACCGTAATAGCCCAGGCGCAGATGAATATACATGCAAATAGATGGTGACCCCTGGAACCCTTTTGTCTAGCTGGAAAAATGCTGATGTGCTTCCTATCGTCCATCTGTCTCTGGGTCGCTCTATGACTATGTTAATGACATAAGTGATACAGGGAACCTGGCCAAAAGCTCAAATATGCTCTCTTTTCGGACGTGAGACACATCATGGGTGTGTGTTTTGTCCATCTCTCCCAGCTCGGTGCCGACCGGTAAGTGTATCAAGGTGCGGTGGACTTAACATCACCTAGGCGTTTTCTTTCTACCCCAAGCTACTGTAGCATGCTAGTTACATTTTGGTGCTGAAAATGTCAGCGCAGTTTAACAAGCTAATCCCAATCCAAATATTTCCTCAACGAACTGTTTTATTCTAGAGGTTACCCGCAGATCCTGACGTCTGTGTGCTACCATTACCTGCGAATGGAGTGTGCGGTCAACTTGCTGCCACTCCTCACGCTGCTCCATCCGTACTTTTGTCGTATGCAGTGTGGACGCTCCGTAGACGCTCCGCAGTCTGATCCTGGGTTTCAGTCGGTTTATTGGTACACAATATAAAGTTATAATAAAATATAATAAAAGGCGAAAGAAAATCAATCATATAGTTCCTGGATCATGTGTCCAGAAAAGTGTAGGTGGTGCCTCTAAGGGTTGGACTCTATGGAGAAAGGCTCTAATTACTGGGGTTCTCCATGCCAGTACTGCAACGTTTGGATTCAACTGGAAAGCTAATTCCCAAGCTGTTCTTCAGCGTGCTCAGATGATTTAGAAACAGACATTAAAGAAAATGTAGACTCATACCTTATAACCACACTGTGTGAGTGTAAAGAGCTGATAACTGTTTAGGTGAAGCAAATAATACATTAAACGAACAGCCATTCCTCTGCAGTCTGAATGTCCTGCCAGTTTTGGAATGATTATACATTGAAAGTGTCTTATCGTAAATAAAATCTTTGAAGAATTGAAGTGATTATCTAGTAAACACTTATCCACCAGAGCTATTCACAGGTAACAAAGGACGTTTAAAGCCAGTAAAAATCTTTTTTCGCGGTTTCAAATCATGTTATCTTCCAATTCCAGTCCAAAGTCATTAGTGTTGGTGATTGAAAATCTGCCTAAAATGTGTTTATCTTATGTAGCTGGTCTCTAATAGGACATCAAGGCCAGACTGAGTTGTTACAAAAATGGACACACGCACACACTCACACACACACTCGCGCACACACACACACTCGCGCACACACACACACACACACACACACACACACATTACCAAATGAATATTGCAAGAGCAGTCAGGCTTTACATAGGAAGGTAAACAGGAAAGACAATCATCCATGTAATGCCATATTAAATCAGCTAGGGGCTGCAATCTAGCGGAATTCACTTGTTCTTATGTGTAACACTTTGGCACTGTGAACCGCAAGGAGGAAAGCAGAGACGGAGCGGAGGGGCGGCAGCCTCGGCTGATGACAGAGCGCAACCGGATGAAGCAGGTAAACCATCCTACTTTTCTATTAATACTTCAACTATTAATACTCGGTAAGCTTGATTGCAAGCCAGGGACATCCAATTGTAAAGAAGCCAACAGGGCGCTGCATTAGTAGTCAGCTGGTGTACGTTCACGATGCATCTACAGTCCGCCAGAGGAGCTGCTAATATTCACACGCTCATTTCGTGGCGACAGCGGTGCATATGACCATGACCAGGCCACACCAATAAAGAGGACAGTCCACTGGAATACATTAACGTTGTTTATAAAACAGTATAAAATTCGCTTTCACCTGCATCAGGCTATTTATAACTAAACAGGACATAAGTGGCTCGCCAAGAGGAGCTCAGACTCGCTGTTCTGTTTATCGGTGATGAAAGGCTAATTTTAACACGATCCAGCTAAGCACCTAGCATAACCTTGAACAGTTTGACAGCAAAACATGATAATCATGTTTTTGACTTGTCATTTGGACAATTTGAAAACTGAGTCAAACCCTTACTTTAGATGATTTAAACTCCCCCCCCCCCCCCCCCCACCAGATTTTCTCCCTAATTTAGTCGTGTCCAATTCCTCCCCGTCACTAGGGGGCTCCCACATTAAGGCTACTACTACCACTCAGCCAGGAGGGCCGAAGACTATCACGTGTTTCCTCCGAACCACGTGACGCCAGCCGACCGCATCTTTTCAAACTGCTGCTCGCTCACGCACCGTTGGGGGCGGCGTAACACACTCGGAGGACAGCGCTATCCGCTCCCTCCATTGCGCGAACTCACAGACGCCCCTGACTGGATGTAGAGCCGTGATTAATGTGGGAGCACTAAGTACCTCTCATCCCTCCCCTCTGAGAGAGCTCGGCCAATCAGCTTCGAACTAGCGATCTCCGGATGATACCACTGCGCCACTCAAAAGGCCAGATGATTTAAACTTTAAGCAAACCACAACACGTAGCGGATGCATTACTGCCATTGCAGTTACTGTACTCCAGCAGTCCCACAGAACTGTATGACTAAACATTCATGACATATTCTGGTACTTTGAATGTTGTGTGATCCCAATATTGTTTACCTAACCAAGCTTTGTGGACACTTTAGTGGGTACGGTTAGTTTGTAGTGCAACCTTCTGTTTCACTTCCCAATCAATACATCTCTTTTTTCCTTATTGCTTCTACTATTACTAGGAGTGGTATGGCTGCATTCAGGCATGATCAAGCACTCACGGTAATTTTCCAGAAGCGAATTAAACAGAGAAATATGGCCACAACACTTAAAAAAAAACAAAAAAAAAACACAAGCCATTTGAGTACACAGCGAGACACACTATAAGATGTGCATTCTGTGCGCGGAAAGCTGATGCATTCGCTTTGTCTGGTTCTGTCCACTATTACTGTAATGTTCTAAATTTTAAGGGATGACTGATGGCCAAGCACTGGAATGGCGCATGAACAGACATTATACAGCACATACAGTACCTGTATTACAATAGGGCGCTTTTCTCATGTACCGGAATTAAACTAAAACAGGTAAAGGAGAAGGAGGCTGAAAGTGCTGTAAACCGTGGTGTTGGTATTGTTCATAATGTTTCTCGTGATCCTCAAAAATAATTAAAAAGGTTTTGTGTGCACCAAAACTCAACCCCCTTTTTTTTTTCACTGATCTAATTTGCTGCCACTATTGTCTGTTTGTTTCTCACTACAAAATCATAATCATGGGTTTGGGATATTTTTTTTTTTTTTATAAAAATGTAAAAATGTCAACAAGCATATTATTGATCCTAAATTGCATACTGACATTATCTCAAACACAATTGCTGGGTGATTTATCCATGGCGCCAACAAAACAGTGGGAGATGGAGTTATAGCTTTTTTGCAAAATCCCCACAAATTTCACACTGATATAGAAAACTATTTTTTGACGTTTTGCCATGTGTTTCTTTGAATACCCTTGTGATTGAATGAAAATTGTTCAAATTGTTGCCTATCGGTTTGCAAAACGTCTTGCTTCATTTGAAAAAAAAAAAACTGCAAAAATGGAGTTCTCATATTGCAATCACACTGTTTATTTGGTCTTACATGCCGTAGGGCCTAAATTCTCACCCTATAACAGGGCATATGTGTTATTGTATGTAACCCAATTTCATTATCTGTATCCGTTTAGCACTCCAAATATCTCTATCTGCATCTGGATTTACCTTGTTAAGACCTAAAAACATTTGTTTCTTTTCAATATTATACACATAAACCTCAATGCTTGTGGAAGCGCTGTCTACATAAGCTAAACCAAATGTAAAAAATTCTGCAGGATTTACATAATGATCAGGAATATTTATAAGAAACCATTTATTATTACTGTTAAAAATCGAAAAATATATTACAATATAATTCAATTTTACCAGCAAAGTCCCAGCTCCTGAAAAGCCCAAAATATTAATCGGAACCAAGAGTCCCGTTGTGTGCTTTCTTGATAAAGCGGGGCGCTGTGCTCAGAGCAGTGAACGACGTTGCAGCAACTCAAAAGTTAAAAAAAACATTGAATGTGGGAATAAAGCTTGGTATTTACATTACAGATTGATGAACAGAATTAACGTTACTTATACTAGACACCTTTGCTTTACAGAGGCGTGATGAGGCTCTGCCTTGCGGTAAGCACTTTCTCAGTATGGTCCAAGTTTAATGTTGATGGAGGACTGCACTGAGGTATTCAGGCATGCAGCACATTAGGGAGTATAGGGCTTATTGTTCTGTAGGTTGAAACATGCAACATCGGTCACTTACCTCCCTTTGAAACATGCCAGTAGCAAACAGTCCAAGCACAGACAAAATGTGGACATGCACAGGAATGACACGGTATCTTTTTATCAGCTGAATTAGTCCAGGCTCCAAGGTGTTGCACATGATTTACAGATGATGTCATCAAAATGAAACTGATTTCTAAGCCAGCATTCCTCCTCTGGGAAAAAAAAAAATCCGACTGATCTCTAAATAACGGATTCCTCCTGAGCTCAGCATGTGCTAAGTCTTCCAGTAATCTAATTTCTACGCTTTAATTCATGACAATATTTCATAGAACCCTCATCAACAGGGTTAAAATTGTACATTTGTGTGTAATTATTTATTTTCTAACTTCTAATTTTCTATTTTATGTTATCATATATATTACATTATACAACATATAGCTCGGCCCGAGTAATCTGATTGGACGGCAGAGATGGTGAGCATAGAGCATAAACCACTGAGATGTTTAACTATATGTATCATTCATTCCATGATATTAATTACACTAACTGTCAACAACTGTCTATTAACTGTAGACAATACTGGAGAGAGTGGAGAGTACCTGCCTGCCAAAACCTACATTCAAAACCGGTCACGGAAAAACTTTCAGCAAGAAAACCCATCAGATAATGTTGTCATGTTAAACAGCACTTTATTTTCCTGTTTATAGCTTCTTAGTCGTGCCGAAATGTTCACAGCTAATGCGTGCTACAACGCTAACTAGGGATTGTACGGCCTACAGTACAAAGGCCGCTAATTTTCCTTTTTATGATATTTGTGTTTCAACCCTAAAACCTGGAAGTTAGCTGCTTCTAAAGCAAAATAAGTGCAAGTCCACCATCTCTATGATTTATTCTCCTCACCTTTTGGCTACACAGTAACGATAAGAATTTAAACCTGTTTTCACCCTTGTTAATTATACTGTCGACACTTTTCTGTAAAAACATAATAGAAATCATCTAAAAATAATGGGTCTTAGGACCTCAGACGAACAATATTTTTCACTGTGCCATTATTTATTTTTATTATTTATTCCTTTAAAAAGGAAGCTAAAAGAAAGGAAAACGCGGACAATACTAGTAATACTACTTCACTGCTTATACAGAATTTAAGCGGGTACTTTGCAGCCAGGTGATGCTAATCGTCAGCTCTTAATTCGTGCCGTCATCAGCAGGTTTGCCGACCTCTATAAAAAAATAGAAGTTTTGGCAGTTTGGTGGGTCTGGAGCATTCAGGTGTGTGTTAACACAATGCCAAGAAGAAAAGCCATAGGCAGTGGTCTTAGAGAAGCAATTGTTGCTGCTAATAATTGTTATTAAGCCTTTTCCAAACAATTTGTAGTAGGGGTGCTCCAATCAGGATTTTTTTGAATCATGGGGAAGTATTTTACTTTTTCTTTTTCCTTCATTTCTCCCATAAACCCCCAAGCCATACCTCCGACTCTACAGGCCTCACTGAGCAAGTTAAATGTTAATGTCCATGACAGCACAATTAGAAGAAGACTGAACAAGTACGGTTTGTTTGGATGTGTTGCCAGGAGAAAGCTTCACAACTATTTTTTTTTGTTTTGTTTTTTTGCAAAACTGCAAAACAACTGGAAAAATGTCCTATGGATAGATGAGACCAAAGTGGAGTTGTATGGCCTTAATGCCCAGTGCCGTGTTTTAGGGGAAAACAAACAGCATTTCAACAGGAGCACCTCACAGCCACTGTCAAGCACTGTAGTAGAGGAGTGATTACTCGGGCTTGTTTTTGCAGCCACCAGACCCTTGTAGTCAATAAGTCGACCATTAACTCCCCTGTATACCAGTGTATTCTAGAGGCAAATGTGAGGCCATCTGTGCGACACCTGAAGCTTAGTCGAAATTGTGTCATGCAACAAGGCAATGTTTCAAAGCACACCAGTAAATCTACATGAGAATGGCTAAAAAAATAAAAGAATCAAGATTGTGGAAAGGCCTAATCAAAGTCCAGACCCCAGCCCAATTGAAATAGTGTGTGGGAACATTAACAGAGCTGCGTACTGTATGTGCTAATTCACAGGAACCTCAATGAACTGACACAATGTTGTAATAGAAGAATGGACCAAAATTTCGGGCCTTTACATTGATGTGAGAGTCTGTTAAAGTCATACAAGAAAGTTATTGCTGCTAAAGTTGGAACTGCAACCTATTAATTCATGGGGTACTTAAATCATGTATTGTTCTGGTGAGCTTGTCCCACTGTGGCCTCAGATACCTGTTCTTATCTGACAGGAGGAACTCGTGATTTGGTCTTCTGCTGTTGTAGCTCGACCTCCTCAGGGTTCGATGTGCTATTCATTTTGGGACGCTTTTCAGTTCACCATGGTTGTCAAAGGAATTTTTTTAAAGCTACCATCAACAAACATCCATGCATTCCTCCATCATACATTGCCTTGCTGCAAAAATGATGGGCTGATTGAATACGTAAATCAATAAGCAACAACCAAAAAATCTTTACTAGAAAACTGCTAAGTAGCCGGTTGGATTCACCAAGGTGGTATAACACAGAGATGACATACAGTACAGTAGATATAGGTCTAATGGAGTGGAAAAACAATAAAAAGAATAAAATAATCTTATAGATCAGATACCTGCTGTGAATGCCAAATCCTGAATACCAATGTTTTTCATGTATTTGCACTTAATTTTTTATTGCATACATTTGGGCCTTGATTTATGCTATTCATTAAAACTAGTGCTGCACAATTAATTGCATAAAAATCGAAATGGCAATATGGACCTGTACAATTATTTAATTGCAAACGGCTGCACTTTTTTTTTTACAGATAATATATGCATGGGTGGAAATGTATGTAAATTTTTTCAATAACTTAAGTAATTGTTTTTAAAATACTGTTAATGTGATAAATAAATATTGGCAAACATCCACTTAGTTAGATCATGTGTGCCTTTATTTGCGGTTAGCCTGGGTAAATGCGTTTGAATACAAAATGGTACATTTAATAGTTACATATTGCAGTTTAAATTGCAATTGCAATGTGTGTCAAAACAATAGCAATGTCATTTTTCTTTTATCAAATAATGCACCCTTATTTAAAACTGAGTTAGAAAACTACAATGTACAGATTTCTATAGTTGACCAATTTGAAAGAGAAAACTGACAATTTAACTATACTACATACTTGAAATTACTGTATCTCTGGTTAACTTGATATGTCAGAATATAAACACCTAAATTAATTTTACTGTGCCGAAAAAAAAATAAACATGTAACCAAACAGGTGTTCTGTTTTACTTCGCATGTTCAAGAGATTTGAGTTTTTTAATCTAATGGTAACTCATATCCTTGCTTTCCTCTTGTTTGGATATGTCATTGGGAACTGGAAAACAATAGCGAAAACACCTAGTTGGTCAAAATAATAAGCTTCACTCAATTAACCAAACACTGTATAAGCTTTTTTTGGCCAACTTGGAACATATTTACAGAAGTATGTCTATATATATATAATTACATACTCACTCGCTAACTCATCGTCCATACTGCTTTATCCTGTATACAGGGGGGCCTGGAGCCTATCCCAGGAGCATTAGGGCATGAGGCTGGGTACAATCTGGATGAGTGCCAAACCATTGCAGGGCACACACACTCATTCACACACTATGGGCAATTTGGGGAAAGCCAATTAGCTTAATCTGCATGTCTTTGGAATGTGTGAGGAAACCGGTGTACCCAGAGGAAACCCACCAAGCCTGGGAGGAACATGTGTTACTCTATGCACACAGACACGGGAATCAACCCGGACCATGGAGGTGCAAGGCGTCAGTTATAACCACTAAGTCATCGTGTCGTCCTATATTTTAATCTCCTGAGTGAAATAACATTTTATCAGCAGATCCAATACCTCAGTCTTTATTTAAACAGATTGTTTCTGCTCCATAAGTGGTACATGATGGCTATAATGAATACTCAACTTTACAACTCGCCGGTTACAATGGCTCCACCATTGGTGTTATAGGCATTTTGCTAGCTTTGGCATATGATTGATAACGGACTCATAATGGCTGGCCTGAGAGTCAAGTTCCATTAACCAGTCGTCCAGGTAAATCCTGTCTGTGACAGTTCTAATCACGATAGCCTCTAAAATTTTAATTCATACGTACTGTTTTTGTTCTGTTAGAATGTCCTACTTAACCAAAGTCCAACCCGTATGGACATTATACATTCCTGTAATTGATTGGGGGTTAAAGTCCTCGCTTATGGTTCAGCATAAGCTCTGCCGCTTCAATGAAGCATGCTGCAACATGTCGATTGATATGGTGGACACGTTGATTTGTTCGGTAGCTACTCCTTGCATTTCAACGTGTGACCTACCATCGGGACCAGATCTGCCATGATTTCCACTTGCTGCCCAAAGCAACAGCAGCTCGGAGCAAACGGTGCTTAGATGTTTTCCCCTGTGACATTTGCACAATACCCATTATGATTCATAGCCATGCAAGACTCACTCAGCTCTCCCTGTAAGGACTCACACTGCCAGAATGACACTAGTTGCATTATCTGTGCAATACAGAAGAGGGGGCAATCCGCGTTTCAGGGATTGCTACTACTTCAGAAATTTTCACTTTGCCACTACATTACTCGTGAACACACCTATTAATGGGCCATGTTTCAGGCTTGACAAAAGAAAAAGAAAAGAAAAAAAAAACATTTCCTTTAATATCAATTGCAAGAATGCTTGGTGCTGGATCTGGATCAGTTCTGAGGCATCCAAATACTTTATTCATGGCCCGTAATGACAAAACGACATAAACAACAGTCATTACACGTCTAGCGTTCATTACCAAACAGTTGGCGTTTATCATCGTGTTATTGATCATGTAGGATGTTAATCAATCGCGTCGATGACCTGTCATCAAACATCATGTGAATCACCACTCGTTTAAAACACACACACACACACAAAACGACACCAGCTACAGATATAAATCATCATGGGGACGGTAATATCCAAATTATTTATGTTTATCGTTTCTCCAAGGTCACGATCGAGCCGATGGACTTACCGTACACTCCCTGAGCGGAAATGCCGTCCAGGATCAGCGTAATAAGCCCCAAAATGCTGATAATCCCATCCATCTTTACTCGCATCTCCGCATATCGAGTCGAAACGAGAGGGAAAAAAAGTGTTTCGGGTTTTTTTTTTCCTTGAAGAGAGAGGAAGAGAGGAAGAAGAGGAGGAAGGCAGGGATCGCACGGCAGCCTCACGGAGCTCACGCGCCGATTGATTTTGCGCTCTGAAGGCTTGGGAGACGGCTTTAACGCACGCACGGCGCGCGCGCGCTGATCACCGCGCCAGGTTTCCTCTCGAACTCAAAAAATAATAATAATAATCAATCGGTCCGATTCTTTTGCACATGTGATCCAAATAACCGGCCCGGCGGATGTGCCATACGCAGCAGCAGCGGCGGCGGCGGCGGTGATGGTGATGATGGTGGTGGTGGTGGGAGGCTAGCCTAGATCTGCTGTGCTGCTAGCTGAGGACAAGCACCCCAGATCAGCGTCGAATGACGGCTTCTGGTTCACACGCATTAGCGTGCGATGCCGATTAACGGAGCTGTGATTGCAGTTCCGTTCCGAGCGTCAGTGTTATTCCTTCGCAAGCGCGTTTGCGCGGAGCCGCGGTGTCTGTCTGTCTGCCCGTCCGCCTGTCTGTCTGCCTGCCTGCCTGCCTGAAGCTCGCCCCCTCGCCGAGCACAGGAGGGCTCGCAACGCCGAAGTTGTTCTTCACAATCACATCCGGAGTGCGACTTTTTTTTTTCTTCTTCTTCTTCTTCTTCTTCCCCCTCTCCAGCACGGATGACGGAGACGGCTCGGCTCGTGACGCGACAGAAAAGCACCGCGGTTTATTTCTCGGCGACGTGCGTCTAACCACACGAAACGAACGCAGTAGATAGATAAATAGATGATAAAAGTCCTGTTCCCGCTCCTATGAACAGCAGCAGCAGCATCCACTTCACGACGCGGCGGGGCTTCTGAGCGTGCGGACCGTCAATCCGTCACATTGCGCAAGACGGCGCGCTATGGAAACGGAGTGGCGACGCACGCGGCCGCGTTTTTCTTTTTTTCTTTTTTTTTTTCGTTTCGCGCTACGTCAACGAGAGCGCGCGCATGACATTCGCGGCTCTCATCAGTATGGAAGACTACACAGAGAGAGAGAGAGTGATGAGGGGGGACCGTAAGAATGTAATCTGGACACGAAGGGGTGGAAACTGGAGCAGCAGTACATCACCGTAAAACCTGAACAACAAAATCACTGAAGGGTTTGTCTTCTCTCTGCTCTGTGATTCTGGCATCGACTCAGACACCCATAATACAATAAAACGCATGCAGGACACGTCGCACAGTTATTACAGCATCTACACAGCGAGCAGGATGATGCACAGACAACAGAACTATATATGTATATAGTTATATATAATTACTGTTCCCGGACGGGCTGAACCTTTCATAACGTAAATATGCCAAAGTCTATAAATATTTTGGAAATACAATATATGATATTTTCCCTTCATGCAAATGGAATGTCTTCCTCTGGTATTGTTTCGACCATGACACATAGAATAAATACTTTTCAAAGATGCAATATTTAAAACAAAAAAGTCAATTATTGTTTCCTATCGGATCATCAATAGCTCATTCAGAAAGGTGATTTGGGCCAATGGGTGAAACAGCGCCCCCTTTTGACAGTTGTGGAGGATTATGTGAGAAAACTGCACCCAATTGTTGTCTCTATTGTTGTTAATATGAAACCACAAAAGCCTTAAATAGGCTCCAGGCTTCTCATGACCCTATATTCAGTAGGATAAGCAGTAAAGATCATGTATTATTATTATTATTATTATGCACAAAGAACTGTTGCCTCACGAATCACACCTTCAGTCCATGGAGTTTGCACGTTCTTCCTGTGCTTAGCAAGTGTCCTCCAGGTATTCCTGCCTGGAGTGTATCATTGGTTGTGTATGAGTGTGTACTGTATATGCATTCTGCAATGAATTGGCACTCCGGTCAGAGGATACCCCGCCTTGTGTCCTAAGTTTTCTTGAATTGACATGACTCTACGTAGGATAAGCATTATAGATAATGTATTATTATTATTATTAGGCACAATGGATGTAATGGCTAGCACTGTTGCCTCACAAATTAAAAACCTTCGGTTTATGTCCATGGAGTGTGTATGTTCTCTCTGTTCTCGTTACTGTAAGTGTCTTCCAGATATTCCTGTATCATCCCTCAGTCCAAAGACATGTGTTGTAACATGATATCATTGCACTGCAGTATACTATTGGTTGTGTATGAGTGTGTACATGCATCCTGCAATGAGTTGGCACTCCGGTCAGAGGATACCCAGTCTGATGCCCTTGAATAGGCTCCAGGCTTCACAAGACGCTATAGAGGATAATCAGTATAATAATAATTTATTATTATTATTATTGTGTACAATGTGTACATGTATGTTTTTTTATATTTTTTGTAAATATCTGTCTGTCTCCTTCTCTCACTCTATCCATGATATGCTCATGACACATGTTACCCATGGTTAATGTGCCTATGGGCACTTGTGAGACTGTATGCTATTCAGCTAGTTTAGGAATTAAACTCCCATCTGTCCATAGCTGATCATTCACTCTTTGTTGTCCTTTACAGTGATCCATCCCATATAGACAGAAGCAGCTCTGCATGAGGGAGGATCAGAGTTAAAGCTCCATCTGTCTAACACAGATTATCATCTTCAATTTCCTTTCTGGTTCTCTCACACCATCTGAGGAATACGTAGCAGACCTATATTCATTTAACCTTTTTTTCTGTTACAGTATATGTCACAGCTGTGAAAGAGATGCATGAAACTATTGGAGCTATGATCATTGGAAAGGATAAGTTAGTCCCACACTGGGGGAAAAAGTATTATTTTTAAGGAGGGACTGTATTTTTTTTTTCTGTCTTTTTTTTAAAAGCAAGCTTTAATTTGATGGTACCCATGTGACTAATTCCAAGGAAGATATCTTGCTGTGTTCAAGTGCAGGAGGCATTTTCCATGCTGTCAATGCTAAAATAATGAGCATTTGCCTGCCTCGTTTTCACTGCTAAGCTTCCTGGTTCTCTATGTCTACTGTCGACATCACTGCACAAATGTGGCATTTGAGGCGAATGATTACTTTGAACTTCTATCTGTACAACAAGAGAGTCTTTGTTCACTCTCACCAGGGAGTTGTTCAAATTGGAATGACACAGCCCTGAAACACAGCCTCAAAGCACTCTCTGAAATTACCTTTTCTCTTCAGGAATACCTGTGAGTGTTTTTTTTTTTTTAATGGATGGTACAACAAAGAAAAGCAACGGACAGGCTACAAAGGGGTCAGTGCTTTACATGTTTCAAACAATTACAAATCATTTGTAATGAGTTCACTGGCCAAACACTATTTATTCTACACAGAAGTAGGGTACCCACTAAGATTGTGCAGGCTGAGTAAGTACTTCTGTGCTTACGTTTAAAGAAGTCACTTATACTGATATCTAATCATGCACACTCACACAATAAAGATATGAACTGCCTGGTTTGTAGGCAATAGTTTCTATGCTTTCCTACTTGGGTACACTCACTCGCTCATCATCTACTGTATACCACTTTATACTGTATACAGGGTCGCAGAGAACCTGGAACCTATCCCAGGGCACAAGGTGGGGTACACCATGGACAGGGTGCCAATCCAGCACAGGGCACACACACTCATTCACACACTACAGGCAATTTGGGAACGCTAGTAGACTAGTCTGTATGTATTCGTACTGTGAGAGGAATCCGGAGGAAACCCACCAAACTCGGGGAGAACATGCAAACTCCATGCGCACAGAACCGTGGTGGGAATCAAGCATGGATCCTGGAGGTGCAAGGCGACAGTGCAGATACTCATGTACATTCATTATAAAATATAGCGCAGCTAAAGAAGGTAGGAAACGTCTGGCCTTTTTTTTCTCAGAAATGTTCAATTAGACATTTTCCATTTCCAAGATAGAGGTCTTTTAACATTTAACTAAATCCTAAATTCATGCCTAGGGCTTTACTGGCAATATTCTAACGTTACTAAGGTGAAAATAGGCACAGCACTACATTACAATGAAGGGATATGGCCTATGGCTGTAAATATGACAGCCAAAGAAAAGTAGCTGGTTGAGAAAATGTGTCTTGTCCAAGTTCTAATCTGCTTCATGAAGAAACTGTAAATAAATCAGTGAACCATGGAATGAGGTGATAGATTTTAATCACGTTAACAGTCCCTGAGAGATTTTTATTCTTTTTTTAAGGGTAGGGTAAAGCAAAAAGCAGACAACGGCCATAACGCTGCCATGTGGCATGAACGTCAATCATTGTACAGTTTGTTGTGTGACACTGTGAGTTATTATCAGTTAAATCAATTTTATACATTTGAAGCATGTACAGTTTTTTTATAAATAAACTGCTAGACATATGTCATGTGTGATGGTTTGTAAAAACCTCTCAGATGTTTTTAAAATTAATAAAAAGTTCCAGTAAAAAGAAACTTACCAAACACAAAGGAACTGACTGAAGTAATCAGCTAATATTTTCTCACTGGTGTACTGTAAAAGCAAAAAGAAATCAGTCAAATGAACAGACTTTACATTATGTGAGGTAATAAAACTGAGGTGGATGCTGATGCTGATTATCAGCAATGATGCTTTTCCCATTGGCAGGTTAGTAAATTTGGTAATAATAGTCAAATAAGACCTGTACTTTATAAGTATGTCAAATTATAAATATTATTTGAGCTCTCTGGTTAAGAAACAGAAAAAAAAAAATATTAAAAAACTAAAACTTTCGGAGAACATGTACTGTAGGAATGGAGCTTTTGAAGAGTAGAAAGAATTTTACCTCAGAATCATGTTCTTGACTTTGAGTAAAGAAAAAAGATCTTACAAAAGTAATTTAAAGGTTCATGTCACTAAAATATAACGAGGTATCAAAAAGTTTTGAGACTAGTTTAGTAACACACCAACAGATGGCAGCAAGGCTGCACAAACAGGCACGGGGAGCACCAACATTCAGTCAGTGTGCCAAAAGACATCATCCTGTATACATCCGGAGCTTTTCAGTGGTGCTATCCTGACCACGTTCATTACTATGTGTACGATTTCATCATGGACAGCATTTTAGAACAAAGAACCACTGTGAAATTCGACAACATTGTGACATTCCAAGTTCGTCCCCAGGCTGCTGACCCAGGAGCAGAAAGAATATTACGTAGGAGTCAGCCAAGAACAACAGCATGCTATGGATGACCCGTCCTTCATGTCGAGCATCATTACTGGTGCTGAAACTTAGGTGTACGAGTACGCCTCTGAGATGAAGCAACTCCACAACTCATGAAGGTGAAGCAGGTCCGCAACTCAACCAAGAGCATGAGCATAGTTTTTTTTAACTTTCGCAGCATTGTACATCGAGAATTCACCCACCCAGGCCATACTGCCATGTCTTAGGGAGGAAATACAGGCAAAGCGACTGGATCTACTGTATATCAGAAATCGCAACACGTAAACCTTGAAGTACTGTTAATAGTGTACTCACTAGCTCAGTAATATAATAATTGGCTGTAGATAGATGCAGGCACATCATGTATTCAGTTTTTTTTTGGAGGGGGTACAATTCAATCACATTGTCATCTAAAAAATGTAACAAATTTCACAAATAAAATAACTTGATAGCAAAAGCAAAGAAAGATGTTAATCACTTATGAGTTAATCACTGATGCTAAAAATGGTTTACAAATGGAGATTCTGAAGTTCTTATTAATTTCCACATTTAATAAAGTCATACTGTTGTCATGTGAGAGCTGATTGGTTATTCGTACCTCACACTGCGGTGAACATGACCACAGTTATGCATCAGCTCATAATATCCCTCCTTGGCTGCTACAGCCATGCTGGTGAATGATCTATTACAGAGATAGAGCTCTCCATTTGCAATAAACCAAACACCCTGAAAAAAGAGAGGGGTGTCTGTGTGCACCATTCAGACTTCAAATGAGAATATAATAATATTTTGCATTCAAAACTGTATTAGTAGGGTTAATTAAATCACATTCCACTACAATATAATTTAACTGTTTCAGTAACCACCCATCAGTAAAAAAAAAAAAAAACATTAACAGAATGCATCGAAGAATGCAAAATTTATGCAATGCCCCTGAAATATAATCAAGAAGTCATTTTTGTTTATACAGCACATATTATAAGAGCCCGCTCTTAAAAATTACTTGTAAACTCGGTCAGGTGAAGCTAATCACTTTCTTAATGACGCACACCTGACGGAGTTTACAAGTCAGTTTTTGGGGGGGCTGATCCTTTTCCGTATCACTGATTCTGTTTTTTTTTTTTTTTTTCTGACACGTACTATGTGTTTTTATTATTAGGGCCCAAGCATTATAACATCAACATGATGACGTCAGGAACGCTGTTTTAATGGTGCTGATTTCATGAATGTGCGTGGGCTGTCTTGTTCTTCTTAGGAGTGTTTTATTTTTTATTATTTTTTTCACCCATCTACACCCTTTTGGGAGGTCTTAACATGCTCAAAAACTTATGAAAATCAGCACATAGGTTGGAATCTGCTGCCATTAGGACGCCTGCCTAGGAAGTCTGGGCCCTGAGTCAGTTTTGCCGCATAGCTCATACACACTTGCACATACGGCATACATGTCAAACTCGGTACACTTCTTGATCTCAATGAGCTAATCAATTGTCATGATGCATGTCGTGGGCTCAACTCAACAGGAGGTCAGTTATTTTTGGTCTTTTGCAAAACGCACACAATGAACACACATTACATACTGTACACTTCACTACAAACAAACACTACGCACACTACATATCCTACACACACATGCTACACACAAACTTATAGGCACACTCTACACACATACCACACACACACACACACACATTACTTATCCCACACACACACACTACACATCCTACACACACAGACACTACTTATCCTACACACACACTACACAAGCAACACAGCTCCCAAGCACCTGCACCACACACACACACACACACTACACATCCTACACACACGCACACTACGTATCCTACAAACACGCACACACACTGATGTAAACTAGACTCACAGTAGGATGCGTTTTACCCAAAGGTGCATGGTTCATAATGTTTGCGCTATGGTTAAAATAAGGTAAATACTTAAGTAAATAAATGCTGTTATTATTCTTTACATTACTGTACATTTGAGAATTGTACTTTGAAACTATATAGCCTCTGTTGGTAATAAGGAGAATCTTCAGTTTAATTCTAAATTAAATTAAATGTAATTAACTTTCATTAAATTTGAAATGTTCTAAACCCAAATCTAATTTAATTTTAAGCTATATGGTTTAACATTGTGCACCAAACCGCTTAGTATTCAGTGAGGCTTCTTTCAGCTCTACCAATCAAACATTAATGGGTTTTAACATACAGGTGTAGACATCTTACATTCTGTCTAGTCAATTATGCCAGAGAGGACTGTCTCGGTGGGTGGAGAAGAGAGGTAGTCATCCAGGGCCCCATGAGCACATCATGAACAAGTCAGTACTCACATGCGCATCAGGTGAGATCATAGGAAGATATTGAAACAGATGTTAAGAAAAATTGAAAAAGTTAAAGAGTGTTCTTTGCAAGGTAAACAGTATGCAATGCACTTTCCTTATCCCGGAAGAATCTATGACAGAGGAGGGTTTTTTTGACAGGAAAGGCAAACCTCAAAGCTAATATGTACTAATATGTACTAATATGTAAGCCAGTCCCTAATAATCAAGATTTTGTCCAGACCTGCATATATTTATATAACAACAACAAATTGAATTTAAGCCTGCATTATAGATGGCCTTCCATATTTCCATACAGTCATACTGCCTAAAGAGAAATGTGTGTTTGTTTTTTCACAATTTGATACATTTTTGTTGTAGTTAAATACAATACATACAATACTGTGCAAAAGTCTTGAGACACCCTCATTTGCTCATATTTCGGTTCTGTCATGAGAAATAGTTATTCAGGTTTCCTGAAGGAAATCCCTGTACCTGTAAAGTTTCAGAGGAATGTTTTTTTTTTGTTTGTTAAGCCACATAGTGACCTATAAAGCATTCAAGCATTAAAAAAAATAAAATTTTTTTTAGTCTGTTGTCTAGTGTTGATAGCTTGGTTAACTTAAAAATGTCAAAATCTGCTTTGCTAATGTATGATGTGTTGTTCATTTATGTCGTTTGCATGTATGTAGCACCTTGGTCCCGGAGGCACGTTGTTTCGTTTCACTGTGTACTGAACTGTATATGGTTGGAATGACAATAAAGCCTACTTGACTTGAGATGATGGTCGGACAGTAGCAGTAGTAGTATTAGTATAATAGTAATGCTGAATGCTCAGTACAGACGAGAGGGGAAATGAGGTTGCTGCTGAGGTTGCTGCACTCATAAGCAAGTATTTAAAAATTTACAGTGCTAACTGATGAATTAATTTTGAGATGAACTAATGATTTTATTGAAGGTCAATTTTTTTATGCTATAAGCGTGTTTTCCATTTGAAGAGCTTTAATGTACAGACACACCAACTATACAGTTTTATTATATGTATAAAAGATTACATTTAATTTAATTTAATTTAATATGGAAAAATGAGTAGTGGCTCAAGGCTTTTGCACAGTACTATAACTAACACATTTTGTAATTTTTGTATAGCTAAATACAAATTCTATTATACAGATGTGTTTAAAATAAATGTATTTTTCAGAAAGCTTGTCCCAAGAGTTTACACTATCAAAAAACTCCTGTCCTGTCACTTCATCACTGAGACAGAAAAAAGCACATAACGAAAAACAAATTTTGAAATTAAGAGACAACAATGAGGCTTAACTTTGAATCTCTGAAGTGCCACACAATTTCTATTCTATTTTTTGAAGGGAAAAAATATGGAATGTGAAGAGGTTGCGATCACATACCAGACTACTATTTATTTAAATGCTTTGCAGACAAAGAGCAGTAATGTAACAGCATCTAAACCTTTATCAGCAGTCTCGTTATAATTTCTTTGGCTACTGATTAATATTAACAGCACTAAAACAGAGCAATAGGTGGTATGAATCAGGTGGTATAATTCAGATATTTGTCGTTAATTTATACATTGTAGTCAGACAATGCCATTTCCTGTACCCCTGCAGCTGATTCTAGGCTATTGCAATATAATGGTTGTCATGAAAGGTTTTTATTTATTTATTTATTTATTCATAATGAGCATGAGTATTTGTATTTATGTGTCAGCTCTTCTCTAATTTCGGAAGCTTGCAGCCAGTAAATGTGCCGAAGCTAATGCATTGTTAATGGCTGAAATTAATCCCTTGTTGTAAGAATAATGCTAATGATTACTTATTGTAAATACTACTGTTTTAAAATGGTTGTTTCCGAGCATATTTAGAAAGGCAGGCTTGACGTGCACCGTTCTGCCGAAAAACTAAAAACCATCTACAAATATTGCGTAGGCCCCCATTGTCTTGCTCAAATAGCATGGGCTCTATAAGACCTCATACTGAGCTATCTGGCACCAAGACATTATAATCAGATCCTTCAAGTCCTGTAAGTTGCAAGGTGGGGCCAAGTTTGTCAGCACAACTCACAGATGCTTGATCGGATTGAGACTTGGGGATTTGAAGGCCAAATCAACACCCTGAACTCTTTATCAGGTTCCTTCATTATTCATGAACAATTCTTGCAGTGTGGCAGATTGTATGATCATGGCTATTAGTAGAAGCTGTTGCCATGAAGGTTTGTACAAGTATTTGGTCAGTTACAATATTTAGGTAGATGGTACTGTACAGTATGTGTCAAAGTAACATTCATGTGAATGGCATGCCCATGGTTTCCCAGCAAAACATTGCCCAGAATATCACACTGCCTCTGCTGGCTGCCTTTTCCCATAGTTCCTCCTGGTGCCATCTCTCCCCCAGGTAGAGAGTAATATAGTACGTAAGCATCTAACCATACGTACTGCAAGATATAAAGGAAAGAAGAGTTTCATCAGACCAGGTTGCCTTTTTCCATGGTCAAGTTCTGATGCTTATGTGTCCATTGTTGGGATGAGACCAGCCAGCCTAGCCTTTACTCCCCACCCAGATCGGTGAGTCTTGGGCCCCCCATGACCTTGTGCTCTGGTTCACCATCTTAGACCATCTTTTGGTAGCATTAACCATTACTTACTGGGAAAACCTCACAAAGACCAAGCATTTTGGAAATGCTATAACCCAGTACTCTTGCCATCATTATTTAGCCCTTGTCAAAGTAGCTTAGATCGATGATTGCAATTTGCTCACATATACAATTGCAATCATTGCCATCAGTCATGGCCGATTGGTGTATATATTACTTTATTATAAGAATTAATACCTATACCACAGTAAATAAATGGGAAACAAATGTGTTTCATGAACAATCAAAGATGTGTTCTTTTAAAGTCCTTCAAAGGCCAGGAAAAGCATTGGCTTATAGAATTTACTTTAGAGATGCAATGCAGTGTATTTAATGTGCAATGTAGAGAGCTATCAAGCCAACAACAATCTGACTGGCATTCTTCAAAGTTATCAGGTATGACTTTCCTATGCAGCATATGAACGCACAGGCTTTGCTCTGATTCAAAAGAGCCAGTGTTTACTTTGAAACTCTGAGATACTGTATATGGCTATGGTAGAAGCTAGATATGTCTTACAGTATCAAACCTAATACCTAAATCTACTGTATGTGTTTTACATTATGTTGATTGACCTTTACTGTTGTGACTGTAGCATCTAATAATCCACGGTTTAAAGACACAGAGTGAGAAATGACAGATTCTTTGTTCTCACACAGATATTCTATGTAGCGCTGAAATCTAAAGTGAAGAGTGCAAACCCAATCCAGGACCTAACATGGAAAAGTCTTAAGTGAATGGCAGATAAACACAGCCAAGCAAAAGCTCTGAGCTAAGAGAGTGATAAGTATAGCTTTCTCTTTGTCAGACCGTGTGCGTGCGTGTGTGTGTGTGTGCTTGAGTGGGTGCAGCGGGGACCAAATGTAGGATGGAAAAATGTGACAGTGTTTACCTTATGGGAACATTGGATTGGTTCCCATACAGTATGTTTTTAAACAAACAAAGTTCTTTTTTTATTAAACAAACATCAAACAGTAAAATAGTCAAGCGGTGTCTGGTTAATTTTAGAGCGATGTTTTGGTGTAGGCTAGCATTAATTATGTTCATTATTACTGTAGTTATGTCAGCTGATACAATCCTGATTTATTCGTTATTCACTATGATGTAAAGGAAATGAATGACACTTTATATTACAGTGCCATTATTCAAGTGTATGATCCGATGTTCATGCAATGTACTTTGCCAAGGTAGTGCCACTAAACATGACTGGGATATACTGTAGCATACCTTGCAAATTGCCAAAGAAATAGTATGGTTTAAAAAAACAAACCAACTAAGGGTTGCCTTCAGAGCAGGCACACACATTAGCTATCACACTAATAACAGGACATGGGATGGAGAGAGGAGCGAAAAATGCACAAAAACTGAGAAACCACAAAAATATGGAAAAATCAAAATAAGAAGATAAAATCAGTGCATTCTGTGCTAAGAGGCGGATTTACTGACATTTGATAACATATCTATATGCCATTTAGAGGGCCTGGAATAGAATACCAAGGAAACAGATACCTACAGACATGTTAAAGATAACCGAGTCACTGATCAATGTAAAACTACCCGGTGGACATAATGTATATTTATATTCATGTTTATATTTTGTTCTACAAAAAAAAAAAAACAGATGAACTGAAACAATCTCTCTTCATATATTAAACACTGGATCGATTGGAGCAACATTCTCTCAGATTTCTCTTAATTTATATTAAGTGGAAAAAAAAATGCACCAAATGTTCTTCACCATCCCGACCTGCTCTTACCCAAGTGAGCTGAATGATGAATCCCTCCAATCGGACATTGGATGCACATAAGATTAACATAGGTAAAACCCCGAAACACCATATAAGTGCAGGTGTATGTTTTGCTGTGTGCAAATCAGGCACAAGAGTTGGAGAGATGCCACTGAAGAAAGGTGTTAAGAAGAAGAAGAACTACAGCAGTAGTGTACTTTGAAATAATCTTAAAGAAAGTAAACATGTCATTTTGAGAGCATGAGCACTGGTGAGCAATGACCAAGAGTTAAAGAAATGAAAATAAATAAATAAATAACCTCAGTCACCTGTGTTAGAGTTTTATAAAATTTTTTATTAATAAATTTTTTTATAAATGTTGAACGGGATACTGATTTTCAGAATAATGATTTTTAGAGTGCTTGTGGCAATCCCGAAACAGCTCAGCATCCATTCATCAGTCTCATCAAATCTCTGCAATCTCTAAAAAAAAATAATAATAAAATAAAAAAAAAACTTCTCTACGTCAGCCCTACTGTAGATGGCCAAATCATCTACCAGCAATATGTAAGCCATCCAGAATCAGAATGCATGCAAGCATCCAAAGGTTTTCATGAACTTTGTTTCGGATAAACTGACAACCAGTTTCTTGACTGGGAAAGCAGAGGGTTTTTTTTTTTTTCTTATCTTGGTAAGAGTGCTCTTAACCACTCATAAAAGTTTTTCTTACCTACAATAAGAGAAAAGAAAACATTGGTGACTCCAATGTACAATGAATTGTAAGAAAATTGTGAATGTGATAAAAATAAAAAGAGAGAGAACATTTCTTCCTATATCACTTATTGCATGTGGCCCATTCACTGGTCATGCTTCTCATTACCATGCCTTTATTCCAGTGGAAAAATAATAGTACCATATTGTACAAATACACAGCCTAACATAGCCACTGAGAGAATCAACTTAAAACATGTACATATTAATAGCCTAAACCAATTAGCACAAATATTATTTGTTTGCAAGGTCATTGTAGAGTGGGTGTACTCCATTAGCCTATGATATACAGATATATACAAATGATTACAAAAGATTAGTGTCTAAGAGATGGAGGGAGGACAGAGAGAGAGAGAGAGACAGGAAGGAAGAGAGCAGATAATGAACATAGGTTCCCTTAGAACATCAACTGCTCTTTCGGAACATTGACTGTTCTCTTGGAGGCAAAGAGACCAGCCAGTGTCGGGGCTTGTATGGTTAGAATATTTGACTAGGACATATCTGGTGCTGTATGTAAAAACATGATAATTATATTCTGTACATATGAACAGCTTGACTGCAAAATGAAGTAGCTCCATTTTGGCAGTTTTGAGAAAAGCAGATAATATTTCATGCATGTTTAAAAAAAAAAAAAAAATGATAGAGGATTAAAAAGCACAAACGCAATAACATAGACATGTACAAATATGTGATTCCTCCTGGACTTGGTGGTGTTTGCTAGCGATGGCATTAATTAATTCAGTGCTTCTGTTGCAAAAGAGATGATGCTATGGAATATGCTGTGCTTTATGCTTCATGAAATGATGTGCAGGTACATTAACTAATACTGTCATTTCAAGCTTTATAGGGTATAAGTTAAAATCCCTTGTTCTACACATCAAGTAGTGTTCTTCACATCGATTAAAGCCCTCTCCAACCCTCCCCAATCCTTAGGATTTAGCCTGGTGTTAGTGCTCACCCTATCACGAGTTCGATTCCCGGGTGATGCTGTAACCTCTCGCAGCCGTTGGTCTAGAGCAGGGGTGTCCAAATCCAGTCCTGGAGGGCCAGTGTCCAACACAGTTTGGTGATTCTTCTTCTCAAACACAGCTGATTTAACTAATCTGGTAATTACTAGGTTCAGTGGGTGTGTTTAGGTGTTGGTGAATTACAAACTGTGCTGGTCACTGGCCCTCCAGGACTGGATTTGGACACTCCTGGTCTAGAGAGAGCTGATTGGCCGAGCTCTCTCAGAGGGGAGCGCTTAGTGCTCCCACATTAATCACGAGTCTTAAGCCAATCAGGGGCTTCTGTGAGCTCATGCAAGTGGAAGGAGCCAAAAACAGTGTTAGGGAAAGTTCAGAGCTTGTGAAAGAGTTTTAAAAAGTGCCTGAGGAAAATGTTTTGTCAGAATAAGTAACAGTCCAAAAATCTCATTTCGCAGTCAAACTGCTCATACTGTATATGGTTCTTCTTTTGTAGAGGTATAATTTACATCAAAATGGTATGGTATCTACTGTAAGATAATGTAAGATGTACTGCGTTTCTTTTGCCTATACTCAAAACTATAGGTAATCAAATATGAACACAGAAAACTACCAGACATTTCACAACACATCTAATTATGATTACTCTGTATGTTCACCTGACATGCAGTAAAAACATCTCAGTCAGGCAATTTTTATATTCATGTACAGTACATGCAGCACCTGATCAGATATGAAGCCCACAGAAACAAACCATGCAGCATAGACATGTGTTTCCTACATGTTGTATCTACTGTACAGTACATTAGTTCATTTACTTCATTCATCTTTAGTAATTGCTTCATCAGGGTCCCGGTGTGTTTAATTAGTCTGCTAGTTTGTTTGTATATTGGGAAATGGAATCAACTAAATTTATTAGAAAATACTGCTGGCAAAAACAATAACTGTTCAAGTAGGATATAAAAATCAGTCTTCGCTAACTGAGACCAATTATGAGCTGTCAGAGCTAAACTGCTGACACTTCTGGCATTTCTACTTTTATTTATTTCCCAGTGTGTTTTCAGTTTGTTATGGTTCATTAAAAAGAAATGCGCACACTCTCTCACACACACACACACACACACACACATGGTGTTTGCATGTTCTACCCGTGCTTGGTGGGTTTCCTCTGGATACTCTGGTTTCCTCTTACAGAATAAAAACCTGCAGATTAGGCTATTGTTTTGTTGTGCTCACGTGTGTGTGTCGTGCCCTGGGTTCCATTTTTCGTACGTCGCTTGAAACATCCGAGATGAATTGACAGACCTAAGATCAGATCATCACGCTAATTCCGATGCGCCTGATTCGGTTCTTCGAGCACACCTGTTGTTGATGATTAGTATAGCTGGATTGAGTTGTCTAGGATTATTGCACGTTCGTGCGTTTGTTTAAAAGATGATATGCATCGACAGTAGAAACACTGAGCACAACCCCTGCGATTGGTTGACGAAATGGCAAAAGAGCAGCTCTTTTTTTTTTCTCAAGCGGAGAAAGAGCTTTTATTAGAGGGTTATGGAGAATTTCAAACTTTAATAAATATAATTTAAAATAAAGTTATTAAATACGTAAGTGCTGCCCGTGTTACATATTATATGTGTGTGTGTGTGTGTGTATATATATATATATATATATATATATATATATATATATATATATATATACTCTCAAATCCTATTTGTATTAATTTAAAGTTAGCTTTAACAAATTTGATAATTTAAGTAATCATAAGTACTTAAGTAACAATAACAGTAAGTGTCACCTCAGAGTTCCAGTAATTTACATCTAAAGCTCTGGTGGCTCAGTGGTAGGTGCTGCGCCTGCCACATGAAAGACCCGGGTTCGCTTCCTGTGCTGGATTGAATTTACTTTATTTGCAACAAATTCAAATATTGATAGTTCTGTTTACTTAAAATTACTTTTTAATAAATGTAACTGTAAGGTGTTACATAATTTTAAAATTATGTAACTGATTACCTCAAATATTTTGAGTTTTGCCAACTTAATCGGGTTTATGTGAAAATTAACTCTACGTATAATCTTACGTATAATCTATAACTCTACGTGTAATCTACGTATAATCAACTTAATGTGAAAAACTCTACGTATAATCCTCACACCTTCAGTAAGCGGTTGCTCTCTCATAAATGGACAAGACATGACTGCGACAGATTTGAGAAAATTACCTCCACTTATGTAGACGCAACCGGGGGATATTACATTCGGGGGATTGTTACATATGATTAGACACACACGGAGATTAACACACGAATGATGACCACAGCCACACACACATGTATACATATACTGTATTTATGTTTAAATACATCCATCCATATATTCATGGAAGATACTTTTCTTTTCCCACGTGAGTCAGTCCGCGTCAGTCATGCTCTTTAACCAATCATAACCCGCCAGGAGCGCAGCCTAAATCAGCCTAAAATGTTTACATGAAATAAACCTGCTCCCGAGCAGGTTTAAGCTTATGGACATTTTGCTATGACAGCAAGCGCGAGATTCGCTCCGAAGAACAAAACAATCCAAGATCAGGACAAATCCACAACAATCAAATCCAGCTAACTGAGTTAGCGACGTACTCCTGGTCGCGCGCCCCTCCACATTCCACTCCAAGTTTTCGGACTGTCCCCACATCGGCGTTTACCTGACTTTCCGCACGGTCGCTTCCGCCCTGCGAGTGACGTCATCAACCAGCGCGATCATCTATAAACCGGAAAGAGACGCGGGAAAGAGGAAAGAGATTGTGATTTTGGCGTTTTGGTAGTTGGTTGTGTATTCTGCTTTTGACCTTTTTTGCCTCCCTTTTACTTTGATTATTCTTTTGCCCCTTAGGTTTGGTTGCTTGACTCTTTGTGTATATTTTTAGATAATTTCACTATATTTTTGTGCACTCACCAATAGTAGGGGTGTGGCTGCCATTTATTTAGGGAAGAGGGAATTTATTCACTATTTTTGGCTTAGGGAGTCAGGGAAGGTACCTGTATTTTTGTTTGTGTTTTGTCCTCTTTTTTGCAGGTAATCAAGCTCCTAAAATAGACACCATTTTGTTTATTAATTGGGCCTTGGTCCACCCTGAAGCTGATCCTGGTGTTGTGTGTGTTTGTGTGCTTTTGTAAAGTTATACAAATCTCACTGTTTCATCATGACTGGGTCTAGTTCTTTCTGCCATATACATTACCACCATTGCCATACAGTTTAAAATAGAACCCTGAAGCATTATTTTGCTGTATGGCTCAATCCTAGACTAGGATGTAACGCCATATTTAAGTGACCACTTTTATTTTCAAGCACAAGAATGCCAACAGCTTTATTATGCAAAGGTGTTTCTTCAATTAAAAACAACTAATTTGATATTTATATCCGCTTGTCTTTTTTTTAACTACACTAGAATCCCCCATCCCACCTCCCCTGATAAAAAAAAAAAGTAACACTAACTTTTACTCTGAGTAAAAAATTTTAATGAGGTCCTTTTTTTTTTTTTTAAATAATTTAACATAAACATTTGATACTTTGATAATTATATTAAACTATATTATCAGCATGTAACCTTAATTAGAAATAGTCTTAGTATTCTGTATTATCTCTTTTGATACAATAAATACTTCACCAATTTATTTAAAAAAAAAACATCTCATTTTACTTTATACAATATAAATATCAAATTTGCTTACATTTGAATAGAGAACTAGAAATGGTACAGAAACTCATAGATGTGGGACTCATGGCCATCTGGTGATTTTATCAAGAGAGCAAAAGAGTACCAGGATTATCACTATCCAGAAGAACACCACCACAAGGCCTCAGAGGAAAGAAGACTCCATTCCAATATATATACTAAATATTCACTGTCAGTAGATTTAATAGTGTGAAAGTGTATTTTCACTGCTGGAAGAGGATGAAAGGTGATAGAAGTTCTGACCCTCTTTATCCACCATATGGATCTCTCTTTACACTCCTACAGCTAAGCACACACAAGTAATCCAGTTTGCAACTTATTAGATAATTTCACTGTTCACGTTTTACAATGGTCTTGGCATTGTCCAAAGAGTTAACCATTTAGTTATTAAGATTGTGTTACCAGTAAACCCTTGCTTTTTGTGCTTTAAATCCTGGTTTACTGTTACTTTCATACTTACACAACTTGATGCTATGCATCTTGCTGTTCAAGAACTCAAATAAGTTCTACATAACTAATACATAAAAAAAACTTTCACGTTCTGTTTAAATTCCTATAACAGATGATTTCCCTTTAAAAGAGGGTTCTGAGTATCTGTTCTTTCCTAAGAGAGTGAAGTGTCATGAATAATCATGAGGAACTCTCTATCATAAAAATAAATAAATAAACAACGTTTTAATCTTAATATACCTGGATGAACATATGCTGAAGAGGTTTCTGCTCCAATGTTGCAATGTGAAAAGTTTGGTATCCAAGAGCTTCTTGAAGATTCTGGGGCATCTGCTAGGAAAATTAAATTGGGTAAGTCATTACACATCAGAACTGTGAAGTGCAGCATAGCAGTAGAGAGGGCAAAACACTTTTTCTTGAAATAGATCAATTATTTCTTAATTCGACTTGTCCCTTTCCGTGATGTCCCGCAGAATCTGTCCAAAAGATGGGCTCTAATCATAAATGCTAGCTCTGTAGTGCTAAGATTAGAGTGGTTGGCCAGGGGAATTTGATGGTTCATAGTAAAAAAAAAAAATGAATAAATGGCAGAATTACTCAGTAGAATAGGAGCTGGGGAATTGCTAGGTTGTCTTGTTTTAATACCAGCAACACTGGTCTTAGTGTATTGGTCAATCCTAAAATAATTTAAGATTTATTTCTGTCTGAAACAGGCTTTCTACTTTATAGCATTATTAATTACTAATCATATGTGATAAGCCTCTCTTTAAACAGTATATTTTTATGACATTGTTCACTTTGAGAATTATAGTTCTGTAATGACAATGTACTTTAACTGCCATATTATAAGTGATGCCAAATGACATCTTACAGCAGGGGTTGCAAAGCAAAGGAAAACATAAAAGTATGTATGAGCCTTTGGTATTAATTGAATTAGACAGGCCTGTATTTCAGATCTGTGCTACTGTCTCGCTAAGCATCTTACTTATAATGCATAGCAAGTACAATATATGCTTTGCAGTAGAGGTAATACTACCATACGTTAATGTGTTCCGAGCATCTAGATGATCCTAACCTGTAATACAGCAAAATCTTCCTCCTTAACTCTACTGCTTTTAGATAAATAATTGCTGCACAAACAGGGTATGGAGCTGGTGGATTTACAGTGAACAATACCGGTCTGCTTTTAATATGCATTGCACACTGCTTAACACATAACTTTTCCATTTCATTATGAATGAACACACGTGAATGTGAATGTGAATGTGAACGTGTGCAACAGCAAGCACTGAAGCCTGTTCATCATTTGAATATATTTTCTTTTAAATGATAGTAGTACCTTTTAGGGATGTGCAGACTGTGGTCATGACAACTGTGGTCGTGCAGACTGTGGTCATAAATCCCTTAATCTTCAACACATATTTTCTAATACTAACAGTATTGAGTTACTATAATATACGAGATGGACCCAGAAGACATTTGGGTAATGTCCTTTAGGTAATGAAGGACCGTTAATGACCAAGGACAGTTGTGTCTATGTATGATTGTTTACTGCTGCTCTTCCCACTACCTCAATTCATACTTCATCAAAAAGTATTCTTATGTGTTACATTGTTGTGTCTGTCATGGAACGTCATTGGAATGACAATAAAAGCCTACTTGACTTGACTTGACTTGACTTGATAAAGTTTAATGAGGTAGCAAAAAGGCATATGGTTTTGAGATCACTCTTGGGTGTATTATTGCATAAAAATAAAGAAGTGATCGTCAGCTAAGTAGTATATACAGTACAGGCCAAGCCTACATCCAAAACAAGGCTTTCATAAGGGTGGTTATATCACAACAGAAAACATCCAAAAGAGAAGGTGATGGCAGAATGAAATCTAATCATGTGTGCTTTTCAAAGCCTAGTCGTGCTCCGTCACAGCTCAGAATGATAAAAGGCACAATGACAGACTTACTTACTTGCTTTTACACTAATTACTGTGCAGCTGTGTTCTGTACATTTGCATGCTGACCACAGCCAATCAGTTTTGCTTGTTTTACAGCGACAACTCGGTGTGTAAATGAATGAAATGTAAAATGAGACAATGTTATTGTAGTGCCCCATTGTTATAGTGCCTATAGAATTCCACTCCATAATTTACCTTTGACACACATGTACTTACACAAATTGCCTTTTAAAAAAGGTCAGAAATGATCTAGCTCTGTCCATAAGCACCTGTGCAGTGGATCAAGTAGAGCACCTGCACATCCACTGCAAGTAGAGGGGAAGCAAATGATGCTATTCAGAATAAGACATATTTATGAATAATGACTTATTAAATTCATTTATTTAGTTTCAGATAGCCATAAGGCTAGCTCCTGAGAAGGAAATGAGTTCTATTTGTACTAAATAGACATAGCTCCATTTTGCTCAATGAGAGTGCAAAAGCTTGAATACTGGAATGCATTTTTGCACAAAACAAGGGTTGTGGAATTTTCTTACATTGTATTCAAGGTCGGTATGAGCATAAAAAAATTATAATGACCATGACCTATTGGTACTGTACATTTAAGCACCTCAATTTTGATTTAAGAGAGACTTGAAAAAAAAAAACCAAGCTGTCCATTTAAGTCATTATTACTGCATTGTGCTGAATTCTGACAGTTTAGTTTTTGCTCAGTCTAGCCATTGTGTTAAGCAGATGTCTAAGATTTTTTTTTTTGTCTTTTATATGCAGACCATGTCACTGTCAAAGAAAGTTTATAATTTATCAAACCATCCTCCATGCATTTCAAAATACAGCCAGATTTGATTGCAGCCAGATTTGTTCTGCTTTTCATTCAGCTCACTGGAGAGTGTGGGTATGGTGATTAAGTTTTTTTTTTTTTTTTTTTTTTAATGTACAGCAACATACACAGTGGTGGTGACAGTCAACTGACTCAAAAACAAAAGTAGATTAGGTAAAGACATAAGTGTGAGATCAATAGTTTTCACAAATTAATTAGGTTGTCTCCTAATTCCTATAATGCGTGGTAGTACAAATTTTATCGACCAGTGGCAGTTTGTATGGAACAACATTTTCTGATGTAATTTCATTTAGCAGACATATTTAACATTCAACATGATTGATATTGATAGATAAATAAGGGGGTTCCCAGAGAAATTGCAGATAATTGATTTCACTAAAATAGACATAATACGAATATGCGAGGTCCCAGATTCAATTCCCACTCAATGCCCTAACCCCAGACACTGTGGAAATCGGATGGCACATGGTGGCAACCCCTCGCCAGAGCAGACGAAAGACTAACAACAACTACAAACTTAATAATAATGAGCAAAGGCAGCATAGTGGTATAGTTTTTATAGTTTTTTTGTGGCCCCGCACCTCCAGTATCAAGGGTCGACTCTCATCTTCGGGCCTATACGGATGCTCTCCCCGTGCTTGGTGGGTTTTCTCTGGTTTGCAGATTAGGTTAATTGGCGTTCCCAAATTGTAATATATGTGTGTGTGTGTGTGTGTGTGTGTGTGTGCGTGCCCTGCGATAGATCGGAACCCCGTCCAGGGTGTACCCCACCTCGCGCCCTAAGTCCCCTGGGATAGGCTCCATACAGGATCAAGTGCTATAGAAAATGAATGATGAAAGGCAGCATGGTGGCATAGTGACTAGCACTGTGGCCTCGCACCCCAAGGGTGCGTCAAGGGTCGACTCTCACCTCCTGGTCTATGTACATGGAGTTTGCATGTTCTCCCCGTGCTTGGTGAGTGTCCTCCAGTGGCCTGGTGTACCCAGACCAGTGGCCCGAGTCCCTGGCATAGGCTCCAGGCCTCCCATGACCCCGAATAAATTGCTTGCAGAAACTTAGTGAGTATCCCTGGAGCAGACAGGATTAATTGTGTCGATTAAGGGCCCAACAGCGGCATCTTGCTGGAGATGGGGCTTGAATCACCTCTACGTTCTGTTCAGTAACTCAGCGCCAACCCACTGATCTACCAAAAAAAAAGTCTGATTCTGAAAGAGGAAGATTGTTGGTAGAGTGAATTGTCCCAGAGACAAACAGCTACTAACCTGGAAATCCCCCTTTCTTTCATAAACAGAATTGTAGTTCAGTTTAAGGAAAATAGTAAAACATCAGCAGCTGCTCAGTCTTGACCTTTTAAAAGACAAGTGTTTTAAGATCTGCTATACTATCTCTATAATCACCTCAATACCTGGGTGTGTTATTGTGGCGAAAGGAAAGTCAGCTAAGTATGAACAACAGATTAATAGCTAAAACTTACTCCCCACCAAAAAAAAAAAAAAGGCACTCAATGTATTATTTTATCATATATTCATTTTGGTTCGACAGGTTGACTTTGAGCAAGTGAAACAAAATACTGCAATATAAGTCTGAAAGTATGTGGCACCTTACCGTCACCATCTATGAGTTTCTGAGGAACAGTAAAAGCATACAAACCACATTGTTGCCCAGGAGTGTGTGTGTGTGTGTGTGTGTGTGTGTGTGTGTGTGCACGTGTATGTGTGTGTGTGTGTGTGTGTGTGTGTCTGTGCGTGAGAATGAGAGAGATTAAATAGTATAAAGAGGTCATGAATATAATATTTGTCAATTTTACATAATTAACATAGTCTGTTTGATTTTATGCTACTGACTTAACTCTATTAAATCTATAGTAATAATAATATACGTATTATATACATAGAATACACAGTGGAACCTCGGATTGCGAGTAATGCGGTTTACGAGTGTTCCGCAAGACAAGCAAAGATTTTTTAATAAATTTTGACTTGAAAAACGAGCAAGTCTTGGTTTATGAGTGCGGAATATCATGTGTCACGCATGCATTCTTGTTTTGACACTGAGCATCATGTGATCACAACTGAGCCAATGATTTTTCTCTCTCTTGCTGTCATGCGCACTCCTAACACGACCGGCACAAGGACCCGGAAGTAGTACGGTCGCTATTCAGGAAGCATAAAAAGAGACAAGATGGCGTTTCATATCGCTCAGTCATTGAGTTTGCCCATGCTATCGCCGACGCTCTGTCCGTCTAATCGTGAGTACTCAACTTTCTTGGGTTTCGCTTTTGATTGAGTGTGTGTTATTAGAACGCGGGTTTATTTGTGTAAACTCTTGCTCTCGCTCTGGGAGAGTTCTAAAAATAAACAGCGTGGTTATCCTGCCTGCTCGCGCTACTTCCACGTTTGTGTTTACCATCCACGCTACAGGGCTAACTGCTAGTCTTCTGGTCCGTCTCCGTTTGTTTGTGACACTTGCGCTGCAGAATTGTGGGTAATCGTCTTCCCTGCTGGGTCTTAGAGCTCGTCTCTTACTGGTATAATCAACATCTCCCTCTCTGTTTCAGCGTGTCTCCTATGTGTGTGCGCGCACGTAATTTGACACAGGCATACAGATACACACCGACACACGCACACACACTCGCTCGCCTTTACACCCCCCTCTCTGGCTTCACTCTCTGGCATAGAGACACTCTCTGCTTTACACAGAAACTCTGCCCTGTCGCGATTCTTTTCAAAGGTAAAGTGCTGGCTCATTAAAAAAAAAATTTTTTTTACTTAACAGCAGTGATTCCATTTAGTATGCGCTCACGCGAGTGTCATTAGAGAGATTAATTTTTTTCCCCTTTAAAACAGTGTTTCCGTTGTGTGTGTGTTTGTTGTAAAACGTAAAAAGCGAGGTGGGGTTTTACTGTGTAAGACTAGGTGAGGGAAGGGGCTAATTCCACACACATACTGTATACACACACAAATACACGGCGCCTGCGTGCACAAACGGAAACACTTATCTGTCAGGGTTTATTTTTTACTTTTTTTTTTAAGGTAAAGTGCAGGTTCATTTGTTTTATTTTTTACTTTATTTATTGTATTAATAATTTTTTATGTATTTATTTATTGGGGCTGTGGAACGAATAATTTGAGTTTTCATTATTTCTTATGGGAGATTTGGTTTACGAGTGTTTTTGGAACAGATTATGCTCGTAATCCAAGGTTCCACTGTACTGTATATCAATAGAAATGTGCAGATACAGAAAAGGAGGTAAAATATATAGTTTTCTCATTTAAACAAAGGACAAATAAATGAATTGACAATTAGAGAGAAAAATATAGTGCAGTTGTCTGTGCAAGTTATTCGACAATTTTCAAGGGTAAGGTGTTCCATCCATAAGGGTCTCATAAGAGTCTCATCACTGTCCATGGGTTGAAGTTTTCTGTACATGTCAATCACTTTTAAGTTTTTGGTCATTGACCAAAAATTTCATCTCAAGTCCCGGTTTGACTTGAACAGCCCTAATAAAAAATACATATATTTGGATGGAATTTGAATCAGTCATCAATCGGGTATAAAGGGAAGATTTTACATGTATTAATTGATCATAGAAAGTTCATCTCTGTGATTAAATACATAGCAGAAGATGTAAACTTGTTAAAATTTGGAAAAGTAGGTACAAACCTTGTACATCCAACATCTGCATTAAAACAATTCGCACACACAGTATTTCCAAAGTTTATTAAAAAGTAAATATGACAAAAACCAAACAAACATAAGAATTCACACATAAGTGTGAAATATTAAGAGAAAACAGTTTGACTCAGATTTGAATTTGAGCCGATTCGATCTAAATCTGCAATATTTCTTACATGAATTAAGAACTTTATTACGGCCCAGCGACATTAGCCTTAAATGACTCGCCATGTAAACGCCATATCGGTTATTATATCAGCTTTACCACATACCGTAGCTGCAAAGTTCGTGGGAAAATGACAAAGTGGCAAAGACGAGAGCAAGACGTTCATTCTTAGAAAGACAAACTGTTTAACTTGCATCATTATGTCATAGAGGATGTTTAAAAAAACAACAACAATAACAACAACAACAACACTTCATGTATTTTATAAAGACAGAGCTTCTGCTTTTCGCCAGCTATGAGTCCTGTAATGGGCTAATGCAATCACTATGCAGATATTTTGTAAAATACAACAACCAACTCGCACACACACGATTAAGCACATCAGGTTGTTAGTAATTCCTGGGGACAAGGTTCAAATCTCAGCCCCCTCTGGTTTCGCTGCCTCTCCATTTGCCTCAGTGGGATTCTTCTTAGAAATGGAGTAATAGTAGATCCTCATCTTCTCCTCCACTTTCATAAAACCTGGCCTGTCTTCATACCTGCAAAGGAAAATAGAAAGAATGGAAAAAAAACAGCCTGTTTTGAGCACCAAAGTTCTGTTTTTGCGGGACGATGCACAAACTCATACGGCCCACCGCACCACTTGCACATTACAGGAGCTCGGCTGGAAGTTATTGCCACAGCCCTGACCTCTCTCTGAACCTACATGCTCGGCGCATTAAAGGAGTTCCTGGGAGGTTTAGCAGATTTTAGCGGGTTTTTAACACATTCATAGCACTTCTATTTCAAAGTTAATACGGCGTGATTACTTCCGAGTTAGTAGCTAATAAATAACAAATCTCACGTACTTCAACGTCCAGCATTCTTTCATCAGCTCGTACATGGGCTCCGGGCAGCCAGCTGGACTCTCCATCCGGTTGCCGCTCTGGAGGAAGCTGATCACCTCGGGACCCTTCATTTTCTGCACATGATTAAAAAGTTTGCAAGCAGCTTAGCACTTTAATAAGTACAAAAATGTTCAGTCAGACTTGTAATGTAAAATTTGAAAATGACGTTTTGTGTAAAAATCCTTCTGTGTTTTGTCCTGGAAACAGACAACCATAAAAAGAAAGAGAGAAACAAACAAATGATTTAAATAATCAGACAAAATTTTGAGAAGGCATTGTGTGACGTTTGTGTGAAAGTCATTACTAATACTTCACTAATACCGACAGTATATGTTGTAACTCTTAAAACCCAGATCATTTTAGACATTATTTGCTTTTTTTGTGTTTATAAACATATATATGGCTCAGGATTGTGCAGTATAGAGTGACATCCTTTTTTTCAGTACAACCTAGGCAATATGATGAACAGAACCAAACTACCAAAACCTGACTGAGCAAAAGATTTTTAAAAAATGGGTCACATAGAAGAAATAGCACAGACACACATGATCACATGTTTTATGGTTATTTTCGTCGATTTTTTTTTTTTTTTTTGGAGAGGTCTACATTTTTCTCGACATCATCCCCTTATTCTGGGAGCGGTAAAATTTAGCTTATAAAAGTAATGATACCTTGGTTCTACCTGACATTTCCGAAAACTCAAATACACAGTTTAAAGTCTAAAGTCTCCATATAACACACACCAGCAAGACAAATAGTTAATAATGATTTACATTTTTTAAAATGCCTTATTTGTAATTGAATCTATTTATTATTTTATGGTTGATTTTTTCTGATAAGGTTTTTTCAATTCATTTTTCTGAGCTTTCTACTTTTATATTAATATTGTATTATTTATTACTATTTCTAAACTTTTTAAGTGCTCTTTTATTATTATTTAATATATATATATATATTATTATATATATATATACATACATGACTTCAGGGAGCGTACGGTTTTGCCAAAATACATCAGAGAGAATCCTAAAGCTGTTCCAGACAATATAAATAAATTATTGTAATTATAAATTATTATATACTGTATTATATACTGTACGATGCCCTAAAAGTTGTTAAACAGCGACAGGACTGGGGACGCTGTATTCTGACTGAACCTGTCCCAAGCTTCCTAACTGGGATATGTGAAAAAAAAAAATTCACTTTGCTGTAAGTTACATGTGACAAATAATTTTATACACACACACACACATATGTATATATATATATATATATATATTTTTAAAAATATATATTTGTCATTGTCGTAAAAGTTTGGATTGATACCCCTCCTAGCCACCAGAGGTCTCTGTCTGCGCAGCACAAACACTGGTCTTCAATAGTATCCAGTTACGCTTCCATTTTTCCACAGTAATGTTTAGATTATTCAGAAATTGCTTTCAATCACAAATATGAAAACCGACATACAGTAGCTTCATTTTCTTCACTCTCTATTCAACACCTTGTTCTCATTCGGGAGCATCAGTGACATCGATCCACCTTGATGTTGATGTATGTTTAACTTTACGATCTTTTCCCTTGGGGTGTACAAACTTTTGCAAACCATTATAGAGATTGTGTGTGTTTCAAAAAAAAAAAAAAAAAAAACCTGTAGCAGAAGATTGTGTTGTGTTCGTAAAGCGCAGACCAAATCATCATTATTCCATCCAGGGGTCAACGAAGGACACAAACAAGAATAATGTGTGCTGAGTGAGCATGGAAAACATGGGAGCGACGGAAACAAGATTCAGACTTCGACATACAAATACACAATCAGACTTCACACCAGGACTAAGACACAACAGACACCCTAATCACAAGCTAACACGAAACAGGCGCGCACACAATCAGGAAACAAACATAACCACGAACACATGGGGCTTATCGTCACGGGAACAGCAGCAGAGGAATTCATGACAGGCAGGTACCAGAAATGTGTTCTTAATCACGAGCTTAATGTCAGTACCTTGTAAGGTTTCCCTCCGTAGGAAAACGCCTCCCACATGGTAACCCCAAAGCTCCACACGTCGCCTTTACTGGAGAACTTGTGGTAGTTGATGCATTCCGGTGCGTACCATTTTAGAGGCCACTTGCCTAATGTTCGTGCCTACACAAGTGCAAGAAAACACACACACATATACACAAATAAGGATGTTGGTGTCGACTTTTTTCCACCCACACGCTGCTCTTTGTGGTTCCTGAGGTCGTCATTAGCATTATCGCGCTCGCTGCAGCATGCAATAACGCTAAATCATTTACAAAAGCCGTGCTAGAGTATGACGTGCACGTTCACCTTGTAATAGTTATCGTCTGCGCCGAGCGCTTTGGAGAGCCCGAAGTCACTGATCTTGGCGTAATGTTGGTTGACCAGCAGGACGTTCCGAGCCGCCAGATCTCTGTGCACGAAGTTCTTCTCCTCCAAATATTTCATCCCCAATGAGACCTGGTGCATAAGCTCCACCACGTTATCCACTGACACCTGGTCTCTAAACACACACACACACACACACACACGAGAAGTTTTGATTTTTAATGGAAAATATATATTTTATTTTTAAAATAATGCTGATCCCTGGAGTGGTGATTACAGTGCTGTGAAAAAGTATCTGCGCCCCCTTCCTGTTTTTTGGTCACACTTAAATGATTCAGATCATTAACCGACTTTTAACATTACTTAAAGATTTTAAATGATGATTTAAATTCATTAAGGAGGAAAAAAAACCTGTTAAAACCTTTAACAAAATAAAATCCTTTGTGAAAAAAGTAATCGCCCCCTCTCCCCCTGCTAAATCATGATACATTTTGCAAGAACTTTACTTCTACTTTTTTTTTGTTGTTGTTGTTGTTGATTTATCCCAGATTTTCTTCCTAATTTAGTCGCATCCAATTCCTCCCCGTCACTAGGGGGCTCCACATTAAGGCTACTACAATCACTCAGTCGGGAGTGCCGAAGACTATCGCGTGTTTCCTCCGAACCACGTGACGCCCTCCAACCGCATTTTTTCGGACTGCTCGCTCATGCACCGTTGGGGGCGGAGTCACACACTCGGAGGACAGCGCTATCCGCTCGCGTGAGCTCGTGGACGCCCCCTGATTGGCTGTGGAGCCGTGATTAATGTGGGAGCACTAAGTACCTCTCATCCCTCCCCTTCTGAGAGAGCTCGGCCAATCAGCTCTCTCTAGACCTCCGGCTGCGGGAGCTTACAGCATCGCCCGGGATTCGAACTGGTGTTCGCTGGATGAGTTGTATCATTTAATAAACTGTAAGTTTATGCGTGAATCGATTCTGAATCAGAAATTCGCCCGGTGATTCAATGAATCAAATCGACAACAAAAGATCGAGTAAACTTCATAATCGATTTAATCACACAGCCCTGTACATTTTATTTATATTGTTTTAAGTGGTCATATTTTACACCATGATTATAATTTGAATGTAGAACTATTAATACTATTGCTTGAGTAGATGACATTCTCAGTAGACTTTTGCTTAAGGTTCGGGGGAAAACTGAGAACTTTCTGATTGAACGTTTTAACCGTGTTTCTGATTGAAGATGTTCTTCGTTTAACCCAACAATACGAACTCGTCCTTACTTCCTGCTGGAGAGATATTTGTTGAGAGGCCCGGCCGGCGCCATTTCCATCACCAGCATCAGCGCCTCGGCCTCGCACAATCCGATCATGCGCACTATGTAGGGGTTATCCAGCTGGTGCATGATATCAGCCTCACGCAACATCTCCTCCTTCACCGCCTTCTCGTTTTCACTCTTCAGAATCTTGATGGCTACGTCGATGTGTTTGCTGAGGAAGAGAAAGTGCCATAAAAAGCAGATAGCAGATTCGACTTTCTCCTAACATCCATTCACGGCCCTCACCTTTTCATCTTATAGACTCCTTTCTTCACGCAGCCGAAGTTTCCCGATCCGAGCTCCACCTCGTCCACCATCAGCTTGTCGCGCTTAATGAGGAGCGTCTTATCCTGGAGCTCCTTCGGGTCAGCGTACGGGCTGACGAACTCATCGCTGTCCATCGGGAGAGGTCTGTTTCCAGGAACTGGAAATAATAACGATAATAAAAGGAATGCATGCATACATACAGTCCTGAGCAAAAATCTTCAGCCCTCCCGATCCCCCCACCCCCCCCATTTCTTTATATTTTGCTTTCAAAGCTCCAGACTTTCCTGATGACCTTTTTGCCTCTTATTATTTTCAGCCCAGTCGCTGTACCTGAGCGGTTTCAAGAGGAATGTTTTGTATTTGTTAAGCCACACAGTGACCTATGAATCATTCAAGCATAAAAAACATCTCACTTAGGGTGTAAACCAGTGAGAAATATGGGCAGATGATTGGCTAAAGAATTTTGCACAGTACTCAACACATATTCATTCATACTGATGCAACAAATACATAAATTCCAACTATGTGGAGGTGGATTAGAAAGCGTAAAAAACGAAAAGATCACTAAAGAGAAGCAAAAAGATGTAAGTTATGAATATAAGTGTTCTGCCACCCGAATAAGTTGGCAAAACTCAAAAAAAAAAAAATTGAGGTGATCAATCAGTTACATACATTTTTTTATGTAATAATGTTTCCAATTTTTTATTTTTTTTGGATTTTTCCCCGATTTTCTCCCTAATTTAGTTGTGTCCAATTCCTCCCCGTCACTAGGGGGCTCCCACATTAAGGCTACTACTACCACTCAGCCGGGAGGGCCGAAGACTATCATGTGTTTCCTCAGAACCACGTGACGCCAGCCGACCGCATCTTTTCGAACTGCTCGCTCGCGCACCATTGGGGGCGGCGTCACACACTCGGAGGACAGCGCTATCCGCTGCGCGAGCTCACAGACGCCCCTGACTGGCTGTAGAGCCGTGATTAATGTGGGAGCACTATGTACCTCTCATCCCTCCCCTCTGAGAGAGCTCGGCCAATCAGCTCTCTCTAGACCTCCGGCTGCGAGAGGTTACAGCACCACCCGGGATTCGAACTAGCGATCTCCGGATGATAGGGCGAGAGCTTTAACCACTGCGCCACTCGGAGGCCAATGTTTCCAATTTTAAGTAAACAGAACTATCAGTTTTTATATTTGTTGTATTCATTCGTATTAATCGTTCTTTACTTGCATTATTGAGTAGCCTAACTCACTCATCATTTGTACAGCTTAATCCTGTATTCAGGGTCACGGGGGGTCTGGAGAGTATCCCAGGAGACTTAAGGCACAAGGCGGGGTACACACTATGGCCAATTTGGGAACGGCAATTACTCTAACCTACATGCCTTTGGGCTGTGGGAGGAAACCGGAGTACCCGGAGGAAACCCACCCAGCACGGGGAGAACATGCAAACTCCATGCAAACAGAGACGGGAATCGAACCCGGACCCGTTGGAACGACCTACTGTACCTGCCAAGTTCCTGTGTGCAAGAGTACTTAGAAGAACTGATGGGAATTCTGATTTTGCAGGTGACGGGTGGTCACACCAAATACCGATTTGATTCGGATTTCTCTTCTGGTCAATTACTTTCCATTGTGTTCATTTATCAAAATAACTTATTAACACTACTATTTTTGAAAGCATTCTTACTCTACAGCGTTATGTCACACCTTCTATAAATAACAAGGGCGGAAAAAGACAAAAAAGGACAAAGATTAAAAAAAAAAAAAAGGGAAGAGAAAATGGACAAGCAGGAAAAGAAGAAGGATAAAGAGAGGAGGGAAGGAGGAAGCAGGAATGGTTAAAAGAAAAGATGATGGACAAGGAAAAACCAGGGAGCAGAAGGAGAGGAAGATGAGAAGAAAAAATAGAGAAAACTACCAAAAATACAAATACAAAGTGGAAAATAGTTGATTTTTTTTTTAAACACTGGTATACGTTTCAGCAGATGGTTTTTTTTCCCCGACTCAGTTTACACGCATTAGTGTTAGATCACGCGTCCTGCCATGTTTGTACAGCAGGCCTTGTGTTAACACATGCTCACCTTCAGGGGGCGGTGTGTAGCCATTAGCTCTGGCTCTCCTCTGAAAGAAAGTGAGACAGATAAGGTGAGAGAGACAGAGAGAGAGAGAGAGAGAGAGTTGAAGACAAAACAAACACACATGCACAGAGAACTGTGTGCATGTCCAATTTATGATAATATCATAAGAAGAGATAAACCTGATACGTACAAGCGCAGGCACGGCTGGAGCCTCTGAAGAGAAAAACAGAAACAGAGACAAATGCTTTAATAACCTAATGCAGAGCAGGGATCCTTCAATTCAACTCCTGTCCCGTCACGTCCCATTTGTGTGTGTGTGTGTGTGTTTTTTTTTTTCCGTTCGTGTATTGATCACGTAATTAGCAAGACATCCTGAGTCAGACATCTCAGAGTTAAATGTGCAGAAAGAGGGAGAGGAAACCAATAAGACTAGAATCATGACGGAAGATAAGGAAGAGGTGGAGTAGAGGAAGGAGAAAGAAGAAGGGTAAAGAGGTGAGATAAAAAAAAAAGATGGTGGAGGAGAAGGAAATAGAAGAAAAGTCAGGAAAAGACACAAAAAGAGGAAAAGTCAGGTAAGATGAAGAAGATGAGATGCGAAGGAGGAGAAAGAACAGACGGAGGTAGAAAAAGAAGATGGTAGAGGAGAAAAAGATGAAGACTAGAAGAGTAGAAGAATATGGACAATGTGGAAAAGAAAAGAGGAGGAGGAGAAAGGGGAAAAAATTGGATTAAAACAGTAATTAACTAAAAATAAAGAGATTATAGGACCGGGAAAAAGGAGGAAAGGCCTACTGGGATACAGTATGAGTACAAAAAATGGGTGAATGAGGATGAAAGAGAGTGCGGAGGAGAAGGTGGTGTAGATAGAGAAGGACGACTGTATAGAAAAGGGGAACATGATAATGAGAGAGCAAGGACGAGATGATGATGAGGAGGAGTTAAGAGAAGAGAAGAAAAGAGAAGAGATAGGGTGGATGGGAAGGTCGAAGAAAGAAAAACTAAAAAAGAGTAGTGTGAGAAAAAGAATGAGAGAGAGAGAAGGAGGAGAAAGTGGAAGGGAAGAGGAGAAGAATGATGAGAAAGAAGGCATGAGGAAAAACTGAGGAAAATTAACATGAAACTTGTAAAAGTAATTAATAATAAATAATAATAATTATTATTAATATATTATTATTATATATTATTCATAATAATATAAAATAAACATAATAATATAATAATTATTATTTAAACACAATAGTAATAATAATAATAACAAAATAATAATAATAAATATAATAATAATGATAATAATAATAATAAACAAATAATAATAATAATATAAATAATAATAATAATAAACAATAATAATAATAATAATAATAAACACAATAGTAATAATAATAATAATAATAAACATAATAATAATAATAATGATCATACTAATAAAACATAATAATAATAATAATAAAACAATAGAATAATAATAATAATAAAATAATAATATAATAATAATAATAATAATAAACACAATAGTCATAATAATAATAATAATAAACATAATAATATAATAATAATAATAATAATAATAATAATAATAATAATAAACATAATAATAATAATGATAATAATAATAATAAACATAATAATAATAATAATAATAATAATAATAATAGTAATATATGATCTTCTCTGGCATCTTCTGGTAATAACCCCAGAGAAAAAATAAATCCAGTTATGAGATTATAAATATTAAAAAAGGAGGAATATTATCGTTCTAAACTAGCGCCTGTCCGCTGATCGCTAACCGGCGAAACAAGGCGTATTTTTAAAAAAGAAAAAGAAATCATTATTTACAGCTTTATCGATGAAACCTTTTCCTCCGCTAAGATGACGAGACTAAACGGAGCAGTTGATCTTAAACCTGAGCGTCGGAGTTGTTTGCACTTCAAATGAGTGTTGCACGTTGCTCAGAACGGCCGCCATTTTCTTCAAAACACAAACCCTCCTAGTCATAGACATGACATTCGTTCTTCTGTTAATCAGATGAGGCTGGACTTTATTTTATTTAAAGAATTATATTACCTACTTAAGATGAATCATCTTTGGTAAACCCTGGATGGTTCTTGGGGTTCAGTGGGGTTTCACAGTAGCCTGGGGCTAATTTTCCATTTCTTTCTCTTTGTAATTTTGTCAAATTTTGCCGTTATGAAAGAAACCCTGACGATTTATCTCTAAGAATAAGACTGTAGATAAATGATGTACTTCTACACTGTGTGGATCGACATCCTGTCTGATATATTTTTGATGGTGTTTTATTATTACACTCTTTATGTTCTATTTCACAGTGACACAAAATTTCCCAGAAACTCAATCGATTTAACAGTTTGCAAATACGTAAGTCATTGTGATTTGAAAAATCTGATAGAAGCACAACTTTTATTGTGCCATTCTTCTCTGTTTTATATACTAAGATATATAATAGTATAGTGTATAATTAAAATGTAATGTCATTTAGCAGCATGATGTTATCTTATGAATTGTACATGTGTAGCCAATATACAGTTTCTACTAGTATATATATGGGAATGTGAATATGTGCATCGTAACATATACTGCATATCTCTAAATTCTTACCTGATGCGTTGTTCTGGTTTGCGCACGACTCGCGCAGTAACGTGACCAGACCGTCAGGCTTCATTTTCAGATACTCAACCAGCTGCAGAATAGCCATAAACATACTTTGTTTAGCACTCACAAAGTACGAAAGGTGTTCAAGTCAAACTGGGACTTAACAGAGCTTAACCTTCTATGATCAATTAATGACTGTTTTTGATTCTATCCATATATATATTTTCTTTTTTTATAATGGAGATTTTTAATAAGACAGTCCCTTCACTCCGAGCTATTTCCATACGTTTCCAGGAGTTCCTGGGGGGCCAGCGTATGAGACATGAAGCAGGCAGTCTGATCAAGGCTCCGGCCTACTGAAAAAACTTCAGTGATATAGAAGCTCTAGTGAAACACTGGGATACGTCCATTAGTGTAGCAGGGGATTATATAGAGAAATAACTAAAGGGAGTTTTTACTCTCATAATCTGTACAATCAAAAGTCCCGGTTTGACTCGAACACCCTTCGTAATTGTTTTTTTTTTTTAATTTGATTATTTTTTTGATTTATAAATCAGCATTATATTCTTATAATCATGTGATTTGGAAGCATTTCTCCTCTCACTGACCTGCCACACGGTGTCGAACTTGGTTCCTTCTGGCATGCTGTATTTCCCTGATTTATCGTGAAGGATCTGGTAATGGTAGACAGTTTTTCCGTACAACACAGACAAGGCGAAGGTGCCAGACTCGTCTCGTTCTCGCACTCTGCAGACAGGAACAACATCCTGTGTGTAAACCAGCATCTCTGCACTTTATGTACTAGTTATTAAAAACATCTATAAATAACACAAAAGTGAGTTTCGAGTTAAAAACGTCTCTGCTTTTTTCGCTCAAAGGATCGCTCGATTAATATCTACCGCAGGCATTAATAGTGTTTTTACATCTCATAGAGCAACTTATACTCTGGATGCTTCATATAAATCACTGACGTGACAACGTTTGGGGAAGAAACATTTCTATTTCAGGGGTTAAGGCATCGGACGACGGTTCGGAAGGTCCCAGGTTCAAACCCTATGACCTCCAAGTTGCCCCTGTTGGGCCCTTGAGCAAGGCCCTTAACACTCAACTGCCCAGATGTACAGTATAACAACATAACATTGTAAGTAGTTCTGGATAAGCGCGTCTGCCAAATGCCATCATGGAAATGTAATGTAAATTTCACATTTGAGGAAGGAGAGAATAAGGAGAAGAGAGGCTGGTGAGGAAATGATCGCGTCTAGCAGCTAAAGCATAAGTGAAAAAACATAGCTTTGTGAAGAATTTGACAAATTCATCGTTATATAAAATATTACTTTTCTTTGTTAATATATTGTTACTGTTTATTATTCTCGATCTATTAACAGTATCTTCGTTTCCTCCTGACATCGACCCACTCGAGCGTTTTATTCCTTAAACCGTATCTATAAACGTATTAAACCTTGTCGCTCGTGATGATATCAAACCTCTGAAACAATAAACAAGAACGATACATATTAGTATTTTTACACGTATCTTTTTTAATAACTCGTATATTCTCGCACGGGATTACAGCTTGACAGATTTATTGTTTGCACACTTTCACACGAGTGAAAGTTTCCGACCATGCATCACGAATGCGGCTCAGGTTTCGCTACTTTTTCCATGACTAATTATAGCTCGGAGTGTCTTCCCTCACACCAAGATGTTTTCATTTATCGCTTATTCGCTCTATACAGCTTAATTTCATACACAAAAAATGAAGGCGTAAAGTATACACCAGGTGTGTAAGTCATGGCTAGTGCACCGGATTTCTTTTGCTTACTTTTTACGGTAAAATGACGTAAGGAGTAATGACATGAAAACATCCGCAACATCTGGAACCAGTTAGTGATTTTATGATTTTTACTATATCGTTTGTTTTTTGTCTTTTGTTTTTTATTTAAATTTTTGGTGTCGGTTCACTTTTCACCGCTTCACTATTCAAGTCATTGAATCTTATTCCGGTCTTATAAATTATAGAAATTTATAAATAGATAATATATGAATTATATATAGACAAGGGTTTGATTTCCGATCTCATGTTTGCCTGTAGACTTTATTTCCTTTTCCTTAATTCACATTATTTTAATTTATTCCTAATAGATTTTATTACTGAATTTTTTTATTTATTTTTTATATCTCTTTAATAGTCTTCATTGCTTAGTAATTAATTTTTTTAAATTGCTATATCTGTATGAATAATTCGCAAAATGAACATTTAAACATGCCTCACTTTGTATATATACAATTTGCTGTAGCATTTGGTATGTGGCACGGTTTTTCAGGGCGCAGGCGCTCAAAAGTTTTGGAACCCCCTGCTTGAACCGTCTTTGGTTAAAGGTCAAGAAACTTCTACTGGAGTTAAATCCAGTAGGATTAAAGAGTCTAAGTATGAAACGTTTTTAAATGAAGTCGTAATTTCGAAAAGTTTTTTTTGTGTGCATAATAACGCTTTCTGCCATCAAATCTAGACTTATAATGGCGTCGTTACACATCAGGACCTCCATCATAGATGTGTACCCGGCGTTAACAATGCTTCAGGCTGCAAGGGTGATGAAGACGTAAAATACAAATGTTTGAAATAAATTCTTCCTTAGAAATTGTTTTCTAGTAGTGTATTGTAAACATGTCGTATGCTGTGTCATTTTCTTTTTCTTTTTTTGGACTGTACAGTAATCAGTTTGGATTAAATTATTATTATTATTATTATTATTATTATTATTATTATTATGTTTTTTTTGTGAGAAGATAAAAAAAAGTGTTTTATATGCTTACACAATTTCTGTTCATGCGATCATATCTCTTGTTTATAAATCTCTCTAAATGTGTAATGTTTTTCACACATTTGTGAGCACTTGCACACTTTGCATGCAGAAACAATCATATGCAATCATGATTGCATGCATGTTATCATAATTTGACCTGAGACAACAACACGACTGTATAGGATCGAAATCTGCAGCCCTCCAGCACATCAGGCTGACTTACAGGAACTTTCCGTCTGGCTGAGAGCCCGAGTAGAGTCTCCTCTCTCCCTCCTGACGCGGAATTTTGCTGTGGTACCACGGCATCTTCTCATGGGCCGTGGTGGCTATCAGCTTCTCTAACTGAGGAGCCTGACTGATCACGGCCTGCTCCATGGCCTCGCCCTGAAAACACACACACACACACACACACACACACACACACACACACACGCACGCACACGCACACACACAAACACACAGACGTCAGCAGGCTATATTCACCTTAACATTGGACAACCAATACAATTTACAGTCGTTTGTTGTTTAGAAGGGGCGTTCAAGCCAAACTGGGACTTGTCATGAAACTTCTGCTGAATGAAGCCGAAAAAGTGATTGACATTTACGGAAGGCTTCGAGCGCACGGTACGATGATGAGACTCTTCGCCGCAGCAAAACGTTTGAATGGTGCAAACGTTTTTTGAAGTTAGGCAGGCAGGCTGATCGTTCTGAGAAACCAGAGCTTTTTTATTCTAATAACTGCTTCCTGTTATTCTGCACATCGATCAAAAAAGTCCCACTTTGACTTGAACGCCCCTGGTGGATTATATGTCTACTTTTGAATGAAATAATTTTTAGATATCTATGCAACATGATACGAATCAAATATTTTCGGGACATTCATTCCCGTTTGCCGTAGGGTGTGTGCCATGTTCCCACGGATATGATTATTTAAATATAACCTCATGATCAGGACGTGTTATTTACTTTGCACCACGGTGATCTGTCAACAAGTACATTTTGGTTTATTAATATATAACACTTCGTTTAATCGCTCACATATGGCGGTCATTGCATGTATCTGTTGCGTAACGCTAGAAACTGACGTTTGCGCTCTTGCAGGAAATCTGATAGGCAGAAGAACATGTGCAGCCTGACATGTGCTGACACTGGAGACTCCTTCCGTAAATGATGAATAACCCTGTCACCACATGGGCAGTTTTATATACAGTATATTTATTATTAGACTAAGCTTATTTGGAGCATCTGCCATGTGCTGTAAGTCTCAGCGTATATGAGCTGTTACTAGAGAAACGATAAAGCATTAGGACGCGCATGTTAATATGAACTGTGCATGTTACTGCAGGAATTATCGGTCAGAGCTGATGCTCAAACTCAACCACATTGTGGTCAAAGTTGCTGAGCTCTGCTATAAAAGTCGACTGATGTCAATTTTTTGGTGGTTTTTAGTCGTGATCGTATTTTAGATGAACTATCTAAGGAGAAGAGACATTGTCATTTAGTCAGCTTGATCTTTGATCACAGCACACAATGTGGGGTTTAGTTCATGTGTGAACATGATTCCTCATGCTCCCAGAAGCACTCTTTCACACTCCGAGTCCTTGAATATGATCTGAGCCATCGGGGCAGAAAAAAAAAACTGATCCATAGATGTAACACTTTGGTCCATTCAGTACATTCGCGTCGTCAGCTGACTTTGTTTTATTGCCACATAACGTTGCTGAGTCTCGACCTGAGCAACTGGAGCGACCCCAGATCATAACACTGTCTCCAGAGGCTTGTACAGTGGACGCTATGCATGATGGGTGCGTCGCTTCATGCGCTTCCCTTCTCACCCTGTACTCTTATCTGGACTCATCAGGTCACATGACCTTTTTTCTATTGTTCCAAACTGAAGCCTTTTTTAAAAAATATATTCTGTGAATTCTCAGTACGCTGTGTGTGTGTGTGTGTGTGTGTGTGTGTGTGTGTGTGTGTGTGTGTGTGTGTGTGTATGGAAATGCTGTTACTTTCACAATTAAACATAGTTCTGTTTTTTACTGTACATTTCAAAAAAATAATTTTCCCTCCATCTCTTTTCATATTTTTTAATTTTATGACCACATTTCCTCCACAAAGTTGAAAAATCCTCTAATTGCATGATTGTTTCTGATTTATATTTCTTTCTACACTGTAGTAGCATGCTGAAGCCACCCAAAATGCACAATAACTACAATACACTCCTTTGAACTGTTGATACTGGGATACAGTATATCTGCGACTTAAGCTGACTCCTGTAAAGCTTCATAACGGCTCTAACCTCAGGTGCTGTTAAGCGGTTAATATTGAGGACGGTAACTTTAAAGTAAAGCACATTCAATTCTCTTTCTCTTTAGGAAAAATTGCTATGAGGGGCGTTTAAGGACAGCACCATGATGTTGTATGTGGCGGCCTCGACGCAGGACAGAACGCACATGTTCAGGGGGAGCTTTACCAGTACTGGGAAGCACAACACTGGACTAAGGGCAAGCAAAATATCTTCTGCTTTTATAGTCCCTATTATGGAGGCATAAGGTCCCGGGTTTAACTCTTGTGTGCATGTTCTCCCCGTGCTTGGTGGGTTTCCTCTAGGTTCTTTTTAGTAACTTTTTTTTTTTTAAGTAACTAATTACATTACAAAATTACCGTCTTTAAAAAGTAATCAGTTACATTACGGCGTTACTTTCTGATAAAAGCAACTAGTTCGAGTACTTTTCCAGTGCAGAAAATGAAAACTTCCTTGTGCTTCCTCCTGCATGTTGTTTTAGTCAAGACCTTTATAATCATTCTACCATCATCACTCAGTGAACTACTGTTACCCTACTAATACGCCTATTTCACCTACGCGGTTTCGCGCGGTGGCCGTAAGTACGGATCATCATGATTCACCGTGAATTCCGGCGCTGTGATTAGGTTTCCATCAAAAAAGTAATCTGAGTACTCTAATGCTTCTAACTTTGTTACTTTGTAACGCGTTACACCCAACACTCTTCTTCGGCTTCCTTCCACAGTCCAAAGACATGCGATTAGGGTAATTGGCGTCTCCGAATTGCCCGTGGAATGTGAATGAGCACGTTATGTTGACTGGAGGTCCTATCACAAAGTGAATGCGATGGTTTCTTTGGCCTCCACTGTCCCTAGATGTACTGTATAGTCTCTATTACCATACCGGGTGCTACCTAATGTTCTCGTGTTACGTATCGGTTTCTGTGGGCTTAAATAGGCATGCGACCATGTGCCTTGCATTCCACTTGATTACCATCGTGGCAGGGTTGCCTGCCGATCTGCCCGTCTGTCTCATCAAGAAACAGTGCGTTAAGACTGAACTGGAAGAACCCGTCACCTTTGTGGTGAACTGGAACGCCACCGCTGCATTATTTGACCTTCGACCTTTTACACTTTAACTTACTCACCTCCAGGTTCCAGGTGTGGCGGACATACTCGCGCAACATGTTGTCCCTTAGGTTTTCGAAGACGCCGGGTTTGATGGTTGTGTCTGGTCCACGGAGACACGGTTTCTTGAGCACGCACACCAGGCCATCCGCGTCCTTGCTGTAGAACTCGCAGAGCTCCCCCGGGCCGCAGTGGGCCTTTCCACCCGAGATGCAGTACGTCCCGTTCAGCTGTTTCTCCACCGGGTAGTGAAAAAACTCCAGGTTCCAGACGAGAGACAGCACGTATCCGCCCAGACTGCGCAGACACTGACGCAGCAGGAACAGACCGTCACCCATCCCTGCTAGCTTCAGGTACTGCTCAGCGTCCGAGCGGCTGATGCTGCCGTAGAAAAAAGGCAGCTCTGCCGCGGGGTCGAGCATGGCGCAACCGGGTCAGGAGTGTTTACAGTCTAAAGAGAGGAAAAATGAGTTGAATGGACATCATCTAAAAAAAATTTTTTTTTTTTTTGAAAGTTGCAGTACGACTTTCGTGACAAGGACACATACGGTTTAGTTTGCTTTTCATAAAAAATTATGAGTTGTTTATTGGGGAAAAGAAAAAAGAAGAGACAGAGAAAGACACCAGTGTGATTCTGTTTCTCATAACCCCAACAGTTACAGTGAAAGCTGCAGTACAAATGTGGAAACAACTAACTCACTATCTCTCTCTGACTCATACACACACACACACACACACACACACACAAACACACACACACATTGTTTTTCATGCTTCCTTTCAGTCCCACAACTCTTCAGGACTGCACTCAGATCACACAAACATGCCCCTGCCATTCATCAGGCCGCAGTGTGTAAGTGTGTATGCCGACGCGTTGCTCTGCAGTGTGCAGATGCTCTTTAGTGCTGATCTGAGACCTGCATCGCCACAACAGGAAGCTCACACACACACACATCCTCTGCCTCCCTGCTAATCTCGACATCTTCTCATTCTAACAGGTGCCGACGTTTTCTCGAATGTTCCTCTGTGACACACACAAACGCTTCGCCACAAAACAGGACATGCTTTCTTACACTCACTGTACCAGTAAACCCGTTTATAAGACTCGAAGAAAGGGATGAACTGGTCCAGGGTAGCAGCATCTCGTTGGATTTACTTGTTTTGTTTATTTCAATTATTACCAAGTCCAAAGTACTGTACGGTATAAATATGTTTAAAGGTAATAAAGACCTAAACTGACTTAAAACATTCATCGGGGAAATTCTTCCGCTGTACAGACGCACAAACGTGGCAGAACACTCGCAAATTCCTAACAGCTTACACCACTCGAGTTGTCACAAAGGTTGGAGTCGTGGTTAGGAACCATTTTGACATTCGTACCCCAAGTTACACCTTTATTCATGCGAAAGAAAATCAAATACGTCCGAACCTGTTTTCAAAATTGCGACGCTCTCTCGTTAGATGAAGGTTATGCAGCTATACGTTTTAAGTTCAAGGTCCAAACTAGGTAAATGCACAATTTAAAATATACAGTAACAATATGACAATGATACACTTTTTGGAAAAATGATTTAGCCTAGACCCGATTAACTATGGGTGAGGAGCCATATATGGTAACTTCATCAACCGTGATTTGCAAATATAAAAATAACAATGATGAAACATTTTGAGAAAAATCAAAAAAGAAAAAAAAGTCTTGGAAAAAGTGTTGAATTTTTTTTTACAGTATTTCAATAAAGGCATTATAAAGGGATACGATTCCTCTCCTGTATAGGGTAATAAAAATCCACATAAGGTTAAAGGTAGATTTATTTAAGCATATAAATCTTAAAAAATACAATAAATAAATTTAAAAAAAAAAGCAAATCCTTTGGAAGTTATGAATTGTGGTTCTTTGCACGTTTAACGGTTAAATGACACCTCAGGCTTCCAAATATAGAAATAAAAGCGTACAGACATGACAGCTGGTATAAATTGAATTTGAAGAAAATGAGCCCACGATATCGGAGCATTAAAGCACAGATCAGCCAAGTTTGTCTCCTCGATTTAAGCAAGAGTCAGGGTGTTTACAACTGGGACCGATCAGTAAGTAAGTATCGTTGTCTTTAGGATACTTACTACCCGAGATGCGAAACTAGCCGAGAATGTCAGCCAGGCTCACTTTACAACTGAATCTGACACTGAAGGGTGTGGTTTTTAAAGACAGATGCCAAAGGAAATATTTAGAGCTTAAACTTCCTCGATGTGATAAAAAAAAAAAAAAAAAAATTAGAGACGCGCAAACAGAAACAGCTCTGAGAACAGTTCTAGAATCCAGGGTCCATTAGAGTGAACTGGTTCTGCCGTTCTAAAACTGTTCTTAGAACTGTCTCCAACACCTCTGCCAAATCGCATGCCTCTAGCGTGAGGACGTACTGGTGACCCGTATCCACTGGTCAAGAGCTAAAATCATCAGTCATCAATCCTCGGGTGCGATAGGACACTTCGTGGATGAAGATCGCCGCACGCGTCCGTTCACATCGACTGATGAAAATGGAAGAAACCGATGTGAGCGTTGATGTGGGAGTTTCACAACAACATGGAGATGAACATTTCTAATGACAGTGCGAAAGATAAGGAGTTCTTTTAACTTTTAACTGGTATTAAAAGAAAAAAGAAAAGCGATTACATATCAAGCTAACTCTGACTACTAGCTGCTTCATATCAGCCGTCTAGAACGCTAGAAACAGTTACACTTAGTATTCAATTCGATTCAATTCGATTTGTATAGTATATTTGTATAATATCACCACAGAAAGAAACCTCGCTACCTGATTAGAGCTTTACAACTTACAACCTATTGAACATACTAAGAAAGATTTAGCTTTGAACGTGACGTTAGAAACAAAGTTGTGTGGTATTAAACAGCTTTTTCTCTTTCTTTTTTCATATTAAGCAAATCCCGTTACCTTTTCTTGCGATTTCTTTGCACAGTCCTTGACTCCTTATCAGACTGTTTCCTCTCTCTCTCTCTCTGTTTGCTCAGTATTTATGATACTTATTTTCCACTGTGTGGGAGGCGGACAGGTCAGAGCATATAGGAAACTTTTTGAAAAGTTGAGCAAAAAGTCAGCTTCGCTCCTAATGATCTTATAAGCAAGACAAAGAGTGCTGTGTTTGATCAGATTTTGCTCAATTGTCTGCCCATTCCACAACCCCCCCCCTCACCCCACCCTCATCTCCCACAACGATTCACACACTCCCAACATCGCTTGTGTGTTACACCACAGTTTCCTGGACAAAATCACAAACACACACACACACACATCAGCCCGCAATCCTAACGAGGATAACGAGCAGCGGCAGAGCGGAAGACCCTCAGACACAGAGCCGCACATGCTCTATGTTCTTAGCCGCACCAAACCACAGCAAAGGGATCCTATCCGTAAAGGGCAGTCAGGTGACAAAGGTGTGGTGGAGAACGAACCAGAAAAGTACTTTGAGAAACCGCTGACCAGCTGCACAAAGGCGAACTAGCATGGTGTGCCTTGCAACTCTTTTGCAACGTGTTCAAAGCTTTAACCGCTAAGCTACACCTGCCTGCTCCTTATAGACATATACACTATGTAATTGTGAATTGCTACATGGTATGGGACAACTTTTGCTCTCTTCATGTGGTTCAAATGATGAGAACAATGCTGCTGAAAAACTGACACCCAGCTAAGAATTCTGCTAGTGAGCATGTTTTTTTTGTTGTTGTTTTTTTTCTACAAGGGTGTGGAGGGGGAGACAATGACGCTGGAGACCTTAACGCTTAGATATAAACAAGCGTCAGATTCTTCAGAACTTCCGTGCATTAAACCTAAAGCACTAAAGGCTAGGACGAAGTAAATAACCAAGGGCTTTAATATTTAAAAGAGCCTTAAAGACTCAGATTTACCAACGGCGCATGAGAAATAGAAATAAATATCGTAGCTACTGTGAAAGCTTGCCCGACCGACGCACAGACCCAAGGCGAAGGTCGTTATCACATTTTCTATTTCATTTTATTTCATTAAACAATAAAAGGAAAAATGTAAGGCGAGATGGGGAATTCAGAAGATGGGAAAACAGAAACAAAGTGAGGAGAGTGTAGGATGTGGGTCAGGAATAGTGTCTAGTGGGCAGGACAGACAGAGGCAGCAATTGCAGGTTCATCCGCAGCAAGTCCACACTGAATGTCAAAGGGGCCAATCACAGTTCAGTGGCAGCAGGCCAGAGTCAAAAGTCAAAGTGCAGACATACTGTAGCGGTGGCAGTCTGGTAGCAGTAGAGATGATGGAAGGCATGCCGTGAGTGCCGCATTGTGTTTGCGTTCTCTTTTGGGCTTCAATGCTGATGGACAGGTCATGGCGGCAGGTCGAAAAAAATGCGTAGCACACGACCTTCAGCTTGCGGAGGTGGCAGATCCGGAATTTGGAACAAAAGAGACGAATCGGCCGTGGTGGCGACTGACCAGAATTGGAGGTGTAGAAGTCAAAGTAGTGGCCTACATCTTAACGGCGGCTGAATCTCAGAGGTCACAGTCCATCAGTGTGTGTCTGACACCATCTCCGCCCCTGATCTCACTGATTTCTCCCAAAGTCTGAACCAGCGCACTCACCGCCTCTCATTTGTTAGAAGCGAATCCTTAATTGGAGATGTGCCACCAGCCATGTCATAGCATGCAGCACTGCCCCCTATACATTCCTGTCAATGGCGAGGTCACAGTGCCAAACAAGCTCACCAATTTAAGTTTCTCCTTGTGAAAAATTAAGGCATGTGCCAGTCATGGGTGCAAGGTTTGCATCGTGGTGCTGAGTGAACTGCGACTTTCAATATGATGATGACTTGAATGCTGTTCAAGAGTTTAAACAAGTGGTTCAAGATGGTTGCTACTATAGGTAATGGGTAGGTATGGCTAGCTAGAGCCACTGTGGCTAGCAATAAGTGTGTAGAGGCAAAAAACACTGTGAGATAGGAAACATTATCCAAAAAGAAGAAAAAGAAGAAGAAGAAGAAAAAAAAACTGAAGCCAACATGTGGAACATTTTTATTTCATGCTGCTGTTCTATACCATTTTTTACTCCCCGGCCAGAATTTCCTACCAGTACTTAAAATGTATAGGTCTATCAGGCCGTACTACTTTATCAACATTTCCCTCATACAGCAATGAAAAAAAAACTATTGCAGTTTCATCAGAGGTAGCATTTCCTGATATACTGGTAGCACTTTGTGACACATCGATTTACACATCGGTATCTGTCAATCCACTAGCCGGCTATTAAATCAACCATGCAAATAAAATGAAATGTGCAATAAAAGAATGTGTAACTCAGTTTGTATGACTTTCGCACACAAAATTACCAAAATTTGAACATCACAATGACTCACTTACTGTAGCGACAAAGCAAACTTAGGTTCATGTTCTTTGATTTCCGTGGGAAATATTTCTTTAGCTAAAAAAGCAAGTTTGGTTGTTGGCCCAAGCCATTTTTTTTCTTTGGAGTTTCCAGAAAGAACGTTGCGGTAAAGACAGAGACTCTTTCCTGTTTCTGTTCCGGATGTATGAGAAGGATCGTACAAACAAACGATCTCTGACTACAGATCAAATAAATAAAGATAAAAACAAGTGCACAATTTTTTAAATATGTATGGAACTATTTTAGATTAAAGACTAAAAGGCGCACCACAGCAGTCAGCTGAAGCCTTAAAGTACTACAACTAACTGGTGATCCCAGGTTTTAACGTCTGTTCGAATTCAAGAAACTCTTGCTGCTATTTATGGAATTTTCTATATTTTTTACTATCGTACTTTCCTTCAAACTGCGCACAGATACAGAGGCATCATGTGATAATTCCTGGTTATGAATTTTTCGAAACAGATGCGCATTAAGTCCGTTGTGGCGTATCAGTCTGCCCATAAACTGTATATATTCATCACAAGAATAAGTATAAAAAATATCTCAAAGTGAAAGATGAGGTAGGTGAAAGCGAGCATCACTGTAATTCCAAGGAGAAGTCACTTCAAAGCAGGCTTTAGTCTTGAGCCTAGGAAATCTAATCATTGTTTTTCGAAGCGATTCCTCCTTGTTGTCAATAGATCAATAATACTGTACATATAAATCATATATTAACATCTGTCATAGTCGTAATATATAAATAAGTCCCTGTTGCATAACGTAGCGACATGAACCTAGGATCACAAACATGAAATAGATGTTGTTTTGCCATAATGTGGCTCAATTATCCGTTGATGTTTATATACAGTGGTGGCCAAAACGATTAAGACAACATATACCATGTATTATAGTATAGTGACTAACTAGTTCCATCCTATCTGGCTGAAGAGTTGTGCTAATTACATTTGGCTGGCATAGTTAGCGGATGGAACAAGTATATGGCGGGACTTTTACTTTCTGAAGCCGGGGTGTAGAAATAGCTTAAATTGGGGAACTTCTGTGACAAATTCTATATGATTATATGCGATCCTTAAGAAGCGATAAAGCAGGCATGGATCGAGAGGGTGACACCAGTGTACTACATTCGTCTTTTTGACTCAGCCGGATCCAGCAGGTTTTAAGGAATAAGGGACTTTATACTAAATATTAAGTGTTGCATAACAATTTTCTCACATCAAAAATTTTTTTTATTTTTTATTATCAGAATGTCATTAAAACATTAAATTTCATTTCATCTCAACACCACTATATGGTGTACACCATATAAATAATGTCTTGGCTATAACATGGTGACATGCACTTATGATCGCATATGTTATTCATATAATCACAAATGTAAAATCACATGTGAAATGGATGATATATGTCCATAATGAGACTCAATTATCTACATTCTATTCACAACTATTTATTATTTATATTTATTATCATTAAATGTATTTATTTATATATATATATATATATATATATATATATATATATATATATATATATATATATAGTAGTAGTAAAGTGTTACCAGCTAATAATAATAATAAAAGAAAAGCTAAAAAATAGGGATGTTCTAGGGACGTTCTTAAAGCTGACATAATTTCCATAAACTCGATTTAATGGGCTTCTTTTAACACTTTCAAAGTAATCAAATTTTATTTGTAAAGCACTTTTAACAATGCAGATTCTAACAAAGCAGGGTTAGAAATATTTAAGTTCTGCGTCTTGAGTATATGAGTCGATGATGAGGGAGACAATATGAGGAAGAAACCTTGAGAGGAACCAAAGTCCAATGCAAACCAAATGATGCAATTATTAAAAAAAAAAAAAAAAAAACATGTTTATAAGTGAATACTATACAGCCTGAGCAGGAGGTTTTTCCCCTGATTTCCAACATATGCCACAAAACCTATGCAAATTGCATTGCACACAATGTCACAGGCGTGTATGGCACAGTTTTTTATGAAATGATTGAAGGTTTTTCTATAGACAAAAATGCAATTGTGTAAACAGGAACTCATGAGCAACATATGAGTATGAACAAGAGGGTCATTTCTGAATTCATTCATTCATTCATTTTACCTTTAAAAGTTGGTTTTGTTGCACAGTGTAACGATTCAGGCTTGAGTGTAATGTTTTCAAGTCCTAAGGCTAAAACCGGAGATCCATATTTCACTTTGTCAAATGACAAATGAAACGCTAACATAAGAGCCATGAATAATGTTTGCATAGGAACATCTTGCCAATTCATTCTGTTCATGTACTGCATGCATCAATTCATCCTAGTTATTGCAGAACCTGGTTAAATGCTAGTCCGTATTTATAGCTGTTTTAGTTGTAATTTTCATCACCAGGATTTGCGCTGTACTCTGGACCATACTGAATAGCGTTATATTATTGAATAGTCGTTCTTTACTGCAGGACCGATTTGATCTTCATCCTAAAAGTGAATGGAAATTATTTTCTCTCTAAACCCTACACTGGAAACCAAATTGTTTTTATGTGCACTACCCCCCAAATATATTCGAGATCATTAGTGCCTCTGACCCTGGGCCTTTTCAAGCATGCCGCTTTTCTTGCGTTTGTCATTTATTTTCCACAAACAGCTTTTTCGCCCGTACTTAGCTGCTCCCACGGGCCGGCTGAAATATCACGAGCGTTTTGAGCCGAGACAGGCCTGGAATCCTGCCACAGACTTCCTGCTGTTTTTAATGCACTTTTTTTAATGCTTTATTGCTCACAATGCTGTAATACTTGCTGAAAATGGATTAGCAGTTATGAAGTAAGATCATTTTATTTCTTTAAATGCAGACAAAATAGCTTGAATAGATTACTCATCTATGTATTAGATGTTTTTTTGACACTGGTAGGCGAAATTTAGGCTGAACGGATGCGGGTTAACTCAGGTCGCAGGGTTTTAACGTCTGCTGTGGTGGGACCAAAACATGTCAGGTTTTCTGAACATGACTGCATTTGTCTGTTTGATAGCGCTATTAATAAATTTCCTGCCTTGAGTTTGCATCTGCTTTAGGTTTTTTTTTCTTTCTTTAGAATATTTCTTAGAAATATATTGAATGTAACGGAACACCTTATAAAATTTTTTTTTAAAGGAATTGAATTAAGCATTTTTTTTCTCCTTCTTTACAAGAAAGCTGTTTTCTGATATCAATAACTCATCCCCATTATGCCGTCTTGCATAAAAACATTTGCATATAATGATTATTTCATAGGTTTTGTTTTTCGTTATTTGCTTAATGTCGGCCTTGACCTTGGAAAGTGACCTTGAGTTTTAAAGCGGTTCCATGTAAGTAAAAAGTAGCAATGATCAAAGATTTCACAAAATTCGAGTAACTGCATATAAATGACAATGGGCCTAAGTTTCTTTGCTAATAATAATAATAATTATTATTATTATTACATTGTTTTTTGCCTCACATTTGGATTACTCTCAATTTCACTTCTGCATCATCTACGTAGCAATTTAGAAATAATTATCGAGTACATTATGCACTAAAGATATTTAAAATTATGACAACTTCAGGATCACACATATGCACAGTGTAATGAAACCTATTTTAGCTAGCTTCAGGCGTAAAACATACTATATATACGTAAATATTCTAGTGCTAATAAGATGACGCACAATGCAAAGGACATGAGGTACACGAAACAGCAACTGATCAATTTATTCTGTTACGTAGCATGCTGCTTAGGATGTGTTTAACAAAAGCTTACAAACTGTTTCTGTAATTTGATCTGGATAAGACTGAAAGGGATTAAGTCTAAATGCAAATGTAATGCATAAAATATTAAATGTCATTATTTTGTCATAAAAAAAAACTCAGCAGATGATTTTTTTTCAGTTGTTAGGTTACTGGAAATAAAACCAACATCAGACAAAGGAAAGACGCCCTGTTGCTGTGAGAAGCCTTTTGTTAGTGCAACATGGCCCAGGTTTCCCCTGAAAAGAAAGAAAGAAAGAAAGAAAACCTCAACGCATCAACGTTCTCTAATGGCTGCAATTGTTCTAGTTCATAACTTGGCCTTGAATTAACTCATCTGTCAGTTTAACAACCGTCCTAGTCTCGCTCACCTCATTTACACACACTCACCACTCAGATCAACACTGGAACGGGTCATGAAATCAGCCGAGAACCAGACAAGAAGATCCATCAGTAACGGAGAAGAGATGAAAAGGAGGAAAAAAGAGACCACGCGATCCAGTTGAGGACTCACCAACTCCAGGAGGCTCCAGGAAGAGACGGAAAAGAAGAGATGGAGAGACTGAGAAGTGTAGCCCAAATCAACCGTCAGCGACAATCGTGCACAGTCTGCGGAGGTGATGAACTCTGATCTGTCTTGATGTATGACATCTGTTCTTGCCAAGCACGACTGCGTGTGCGTGTGTGTGTGTGTGTGTGTGTGTGTGAATGCTTGAGTGTGTGTGTGTGTGTCAACCCTTTAACACATGCAGGTGAACTATGTGGGCTGTTAGAGTCCCCTTTATGTTTTTGCAATTCTCAGAAACTGAAATTTTCTCCTCCACCTCAATCAGTAGTTCTGTCAGAAGGCCCGGGTACAGTACGTTCTTTCTGTCCTAATCACTTGTATCTTTTGTACAGTACATTTACTTTGGTTTAAACCCACAGGAGGAGCCAGATCAGGACTGACTTTACCCCCTGGACGTTTGGTTAGCGTTTACCTGAGCTGGATCTAGTCTAACTCCACCCTCTGGTCATTTGGTTTAAATTCACTCAGATAGGAGAAGCTGGACTTATACTCTCTGGACATTTCATTTGCCTTTTTTTTTTTTTTTTTACCATTGTAATAGCAGGTACTAATAGGTCTGACTCCAGACTCTACACAATTTTGTTCAGTAAGAGTTGCTGGTTCAGGTCTGACTCTACACCCAGGACGTTTGGTTCAGCTCTGCCTAGCTAGAAGGAAATATTCTAGCTATCTTTGGAGGTATCAATGTCCAACGATACCTCCTGAACTTATGGTTTGACTCTGCCCATGTGGGACATATCGGATCATATCTGACTACAACCCCATGAGCATGTGGTTTGACTCTGCCCATATGGGAGGTGCTGGGTCAGGTCTGACTTTGCCTCGGTATAGGAGATAAAAACTGATTCCATCCCATGGACTTTTGGTTAGCCTCCATCTGTGTAGCAGGAGCTGGATTAGATCTGGATCTACCCCCTGGACCTTTGACTTTGTTCATGTTGGAGGGGCTGGATCAGTATGACGAATCTAACTCCATCCCATGGACTATTGGTTGGACTGTGTAAGGGGGGGCTTGATTGGGTTTGACTCCACCTCCTGGATTTTGCCTTTCGATCAAGTCCAGGAGGTGGAGGTTCACAATATGAACTTGTGGTTTGACTCTGCACTGGTAGGAGAAGCTGGTTCAAATCTTCATCTCCTGGACTTTGGACTTTCCTCATGTGAGAGGGGCTAGATCATGTATGACTCCACTTTATGGTCATGTGGTTTGACTCTGTGTAAGTAGAAGGAGCTGGATTAAATCTAACTCCACCCCATGGACTTTTGGTTAGTCTCCATCTGTGTAGGAAGAGCTGGATTAGATCGGATTCCACCTCCTGAACTTTTGACTCTGCCCATGTGGGGGGTGCTGGATCAAGTCTGACTCCACCCCATGGACTTTTGGTTAGACTCCTTCTGTTTAGGAGGAACTGGATCAAATCTGACTCCACCCCATGGACTTTTGGTTAGACGCCATTTGTGTAGGAGAAGCTGGATTAGGTCTGACTCCACCTCCTCGACTTTTGACTCTGGATCATGTAAGACTCCACCCTATGAACTTGTTGTTCGCCACCGCCATGCTAAGAGAAGCTGGATCAAATCTCCACCTCCTGGACTTTAGAATTGCCCATGTGGGAGATGCTGGGCCAAATCTGAGTCTTCCCCATGGACTTTTGGTTCGACTCCATTTGTGTAAGAGGAGCTGGATTAGGTTCGACTCCACCTCTTTGACTTTTGACTCTGCCCATGTGGGAGGTGCTGGATCAAATCTGATTCCGCCCCATGGACTTTTGTTTAGCCTCCATCTGTGTATGAGGAGCTGGACAAGGTCTGTCTCCACATTCTAGATTTTTGTTCTATAGTGTCAAGTTTTGCTCACTTCTATTTATGAACTCTTCCTTTGAGTCTGGTACACTGACACACTTAATTTGACATCATTTACATACTCCACTTAACGCCCCTGATCTATAGACTGTGTGCTATAGAGAGAGAGAGAGAGAGAGAGAGAGCAGTGATGGTAACATACTGTATAGCATCAATCAGAGTGTAAAAAAAAAGGCCTCATGTGGCGTTCCTTTGCACTCAGACACTCAGAGAGGCAGTTTGGTGTATCTGATCTCCAGCAGGTGAGGGAGCCTCACTCACACACTCACACACACGCTCACTCCCTCTCACTCTGCCCCTCTCTTTAGGGCCCCATCAAAGGCCCGGCGCGCGCGCGCGGGGGCGCGCGTGCTACTGCCGCCCGCGCGCAACTTCCTGCTCTCCGCTCGCGCGCTCACGCAACACACGGGGCGGGTGCACGTGCCCGAACGAGCGAGTGCGCGCGCGCGCACGCGTATGCGTGTGTGTGCGTTTTGCTTCTCCTCCTCTTTACGGCAAGGAACGAGGAAAGAGAGAGAGAGAGAGAGAAAAGGAGGAAAAAAGGAGAACAGTGCGCTCTGCTCCGCCGTGCGCTCTCCACAGCATGCCGCAGTGAAGCGCCAGGACGACCGCGGAGATACTTTACGCACGCACGCACACACACACACACACACACACACACTCGGCACTGAGAAGAGAGACTTTTTACTGCACAAAGCGCACACGCACTCACAGGTGGGAACCGAACGCATGTGTATTGTGCATGATCTTTGGGTTGCATGCAGCTGAACGAGAGAGAGACTGTAGCTCTGAGAAAAGGGAAATTGCATGACAAACATATAAGTTGAATAAAGTGTGACAGTGTCAAATATTCTTTAATGCATTATAGTGTACTATGTTATTGCTGTTGTTGTTATTGTTATGGCTACTGCTGCTGATTTGCATGTGTATAAGAAAGCAGGCAGGAGAAAATCTGTGCTCTTTGATTCTTCTTGAGAGGAGACAAATCTGAAACAGTCATGACGTGGGAGCTGTGAGCTGCAGAAATTAAAGAGCAACTGCAGAAATTCAGTTTGAAGAAAAATAAATAAATAAATAAATAAATAAATAAGGCAAGGAAAAGCATGAACTGGACTTGTCTTAGGTTTTATTCTGAGTTTATCTAAATTCTTCCATCCTCAGTCACACTGACTCTCTTAAATTTCGGACTTGTCGCTTTGCACTCTATATTGTATGAGTATTATTATTATTATTATTATTATTATTATTATTATTATTATTTGAATCAGGATGATATAATTTGATCAACCTGTTGTTTGGAGGTTTCTTTGTACACTCTGAAGTTTTCTTGATACTCTAAAGGAGTCTAGTGTACGATAATGATCTTTAATATGGAAAAGAGAATATGGACATGATTTGCAGTAAGGGGCAGGAGCAGCTCAGTGGTTAAGACATTGGACTACTGATCGGAGGTTCCCAGATTCAAACGACCAACCACCACCAAGTTGCCACAGTTGGGTCCTTGAGTAAATCCCTTAACCCTCAACTGCTCAGAATGAGATAAAATGAGATAAAATATAAGTCGCTCTGGATAAGAGGCGTCTGCCAAATGCCATAATGTAAATATACATAAATAAGTTTTTTTTTTAGGTAAGTGGTAGGTTTCTCGCCTGCCATGCAGAAGGCGTGGGTTCGGTTGCCCAATGCCCAATGCCCAAAACAAAACCACTGGATGCAGTGCCATTCCCAAGCCAGGATGAAATGGGAGGGTTGTGTCAGAAAGAGCATCCAACGTAAAACCTGTGCGAAGTTGTGCAGATTGGATGGTCTGCTGTGTGCTTTGTTGACACCTCGACAGAAGCAGCTGGAAGACCATCGGTTAGTTTTATGAGGAAAGGTTTAAAAGGTACACTATATGCACCTTTCTAGCTAAAGCATACACAGGATATGCAGACAGGGAAAGGTACCATTTAGTAGAGGGAAAAAAATCGATTCAGTGATGATTCTTTTGTTGTTAGACTTAAGAATATATATTTTTTATTTTTTAAATAAATTACATTTTTATATTTTTTGCATTTGAGGTGGTAATATGTTGCAATTCCTCTATAATCCTACAGGTGGTGTGGTCTAAACTATTAACACACTGGCAGGCGGCAAAGCACGTGTGAAGTTTGTTTAAAATTGTAATGAAATCTGAGAAAAAAAAAACATTAATATTGAATCTGGATATTTATAAAATCGTGATAATTATAGAATCACAATACCGAGGTATCCTGATAATATCATATTGCGTTGTGATTGGTTATTCCTATGCCTACCATTTAGTACCATTTTTCTCCAAGAGTGTTTCAGTGTAGTAGAGCTCGTCTACGAAGACATTAGTATGTACAGTATATATGTATTTGTATGTATTTTTTTTGTTGTGTTGTGTAAATCCCTATATACTATATACTGTATATAAAAATGTGACTTATAAATGCTACTGCTTCAAAGTAATCTTTAAAAAAGGAGACAAAAATAGGAATGAGCTTGGTTTTGCATTGTCACCTTGCACCTCCAGGGTTTGGGTTTGGTTCCCGCCTCAGGTCTGTGTGCATGGAGTTTGCATGTTCTTCCCATGCTTGATGGGTTCCCTTCCGGTACTCCGGTTTCCTCCAATAGTTCCAAAACATGCAGATTAGGCAAATTAGTGTTTCCAAATTGCCCATAGTGGATGGATGAGCGTGTGAGTGTGAAAGTGTGCCCTGCGATAGATTGGCACCCCATCCAGGGTGTACCCCACCTTGTGCCCAAAATCTCCTGGGATAGGCTCCAGACCCCTCAATCCTGTACATAAGGTAAGTGGTATAGATGAATGAATGAATGAATGAATGAATGTGTATGGTGTGATGACAGGAATAAAACCTCTTGGTGTTGCTTTTCACTAATTTACATCTGCTTGTTGTAAACTATCCAAAAACAAACATTCTATGGTGCCATTTGGCCCCTCAAAAATTGATTGGGTTTATAAATTAATGGCCTAATGCTTGCTAGGCTCCAAAGAAAACTGTTGAACTACGCAGCATGCGCAGCCATTACTATCTTGTGGTGTGTGTAACACAACAAAAAGAAATAGCCTTTACGTATATTGTAGTAGTTGCTAACTGGACTTATAATCAACTGTACAGTTGACCATTAAATATTAGCTAGCTTCAATAACAAGTTAGCTACGCTCATTATCCAAAACTTGTATTTATAGTTGAACCTTTGCTGGAGTCGGCAGGGTGACCACTAGAGATTGTAGAAGATTGTTTTTAATGAAAAGAGTCTACTAATTTCTGGTGAATGAAGGCCTAAAACCGGGTAAAATTTACAGAACACTTCAAGTGATGAGACTCTTAGCCACAGTTAAGTGTCTGAAAGGTGCAAAAGTTTTAAAGAAGGCAATAGATCCATGAATGATGCTCCAGGCCAAGGTGGCTTAGACCCCACTGCAGTCATTGCTGTGGACATTCAGCGAGTGGAACGCCTGATCCTTGAAAATCGACTGATAACTTGTGAAAGAGAGACATCTGCCTGTGGGAAATGTACACAAAGTCATTCACCAACTTCTTAGGAACTCGACTGGGAGTTATTGCCATATCCCCCGCACAGTCCTGTCTTCGCTCCAGCCCATTACCACATGTTTGGGCCATTATAGGAGTTCCTGGGAGGTCGGCGTGTCAGACATGAAGCAGACAGTCCGATCATGGCTCTGGCATTGATGAGAAAACTTTCTACCTTGATGGAATCCAAGCATTTATGAAACGCTGGGAGAAGTGCATCAGTGTAGCAGGGGATTATATAGAGAAATACAGGAAGTTTTAATTGTGTTCTTTTATTTTGCACAATCAAAAGTCCTGCTTTTACTTTAATGCACCTTGTAGTAGCAGTTTCTCTTTTCTTGTATTGTTTTGCATGTACTGTTAAATATCTTGTTAAACATTTTCAATGTTATGAATAGACTGCCTGGAGGCTTGTGCAAAGCAAAATGCTCCAATCTGGCAAACGAGTGAACAAGAGTCGACAACTCAGTTTATATATAAATATAAAACTACAAATCTTTACATTCGGTTTAGAATTTCTTTGAATGTCATGTTGCTGTTACTGTCAGTGATATGAGGGTGCTGATTTTTTAAAAGACAGAAATGGTGGTGGTACTGGGTCTTTGGGTTTTAGGTTTTATTAGGTTTATCGCTTCAGGGTTTTTTTTTGGTTGTAGATTGAAGTTATATATATTTTTAGTTGATCATATGCTAGAAAAAAAACCTGCTCTTCTTGTTTTGGCGTTCCTGTGATCGTTGTTGTCATGTTATTATTACCAAGTACCAAGCTTAATGCGAAGCAGCACATGACATTTAGGAGGCTGTAAATTGTGGGTCGCTGCATACATAACCTCTGAGTCTTGTGCCTGTAAAGTCGCCTGACGAGTGGGGTGGCATCCATGACTAGCATAAATCTTCAGCGATCAGACGTTTTGCAGAGAAATCCCATGATGCCCCTCTCTCTCCCTTTATCTCTGTCAGTTTCTCTCTTTCTCTTTTTGTAGTCACATGGATGACTGAGAGCAAGCAAATTCAACTGTTTCACTGGATTGCATTAAAAAAAAAAAATCCTAGAATGTCAAAGCAGAGCAAGCTAATTCTGTCCAGCTTACGTCTGTTCACCAACTCCATTCCCAGATGCCAGAGTGTGTCGACTGATCCATGGTTGATTGAGTTCATTAAATGTTGCGTCATGAGTCATTTTCGCCAAGTTTGCATCAGTGGCCATGAGCGCTCCTCGTTCTGCCGCGTAAGCCGTGTTTATTTGTGGACACTGGAGAGACCCCGAGGTCGATTTAGCCCAGCCTTTGTTCTCAGCATTAATGTTATCACCTCATCTGTTTCTGGCTTGCTCCACTCACAGATCTCCTCGTTTCTGTAGACCCGAGCACGTTGTCTTCGGATAAGCATTGTGTGTTCGTGGACGCCAGTGGCCTCTGGCTGTTCTCCATTTAATACCTCTTTCCTCGTTGTTGGCACGACGCTCTATGATATGCTGTCCAAATAGGGAAATGAAGGACAGAAATTCCTGGAAAAGCACAGAAATGTCCAGATCTGTTTTGCTTCCAAGAGTGTGTTGTGGTAGAATAAGAGTGGGAGACTCTTTGGAGGATTTCAGCACTTTGAGAAAGAATTGGAGAGACAGAGCTTGATGGTATTTGTAGAAGAGTGAGAGAGAGAGAGAGAGAGAGAGGGGGCGATTTACATTCTTCAAAGACTCCTGTGCATTGAGCAGCACTGTATGGGTTTGATTAGCAAAGTCCACCAATGTGTGATGCCTCTGGGCTTGGACATTTTTTATCAGAATCGCCAGCGACCTTTTCATCTTCAAATTATATAAGAGGATATGATGTGCTTTCCACATGACTGAACAACCTTTGTGTGATGGAGACTCCTTTAAAGGTTTATCTTAATGATTTGCCACTGTACTGTGTCCAGCTGCAATCCATTGACCTCGGTGACCTCTGACATGGAAAAGTGTACGTGCAAGAACGGTCAGTTAGCTCGGAATTCCAAGTCGGAATTTTGGGCAAAATCCAGCTTGCCTGAGTAAACAGATCTTTTTATATAAAAACAGATCTATTTTATATAAATCTACATACATCAAGTCCAAACCAGTTTTATCAGTTATATTTGATAAAACTGGTTTGGACTTGATGTATGTAGATTTTACGATGTTGTTTTTGTAACAGTGTCATGCGCACTCCTAACTCGACCGGCACTAGGACCTGGAAGTAGTATGGTCGTTATTCAGGAAGCATAAAAGGAGACAAGATGGCACCCCACATTGCTCAGTCATTGAGTTTGCCCATGCTATCGCCGACGCTCTGTCCGTCTAATCGTGAGTACTCACTTTCTTGGGTTTCGCTTTCGATTGAGTGTGTATTATTAGAACGCGGGTTTATTTGTGTAAACTCTTGCTGTCGCGCCGGGAGAGTTCTAAAAATAAACAGCGTGGTTATCCTGCCTGTTCGCGCTACTTCCGCGTTTGGGTTTACCATCCACGCTACAGGGCTAACTGCTAGTCTTCTGGTCCGTCTCCGTTTGTTTGTGACAGAATGACTGAGCCATCAGCAGTAAACCCAGCGGATTACGCCAACCTCTGCGATGTGGTTGAGCAACATGCTAAGCTGATCGATCAGCTCCGTAGTGAAGTCGCGGTTCTCCGCCAAGGCATCCAAGACATTGCGGCCCTGCGCCGCGAGGTGGCGGAGCTACGGCAGGAGAACGCGATGCTCCATGGAGCGGCCGCTCAGCCGGCTGTTTCCACCCTCCCCCCCTTCTTCTGATGTCTTCATTGCTCTACCGGATAAGTGGGATGGCACGGATGGGAAATGCAGTGTTTTTTAAACCGCGTTGGATCTTGTGTTTGAGTTTAATTCCACCAGATACTCCACAGACCGACTGCGCATTGCTCTTCTCGTCTCGTTGCTATCCGGGCAGGCAGCGGAGTGGGCCACGGCGGTTCTGCGATCTGATTCAGATGTAGCCTATTCCTACACAGAGTTCACCCGCCAGCTAAAACTCACCTTTGAACATCCTGCTGCTGAGGTGGAGACCGACTCCAAATTATATCATCTGCGGCAGGGAGGCTCATCCGTGAGCCGCTACACGGCGGATTTCCGAACGCTCGCCGTCCAGACTGACTGGGGAGACTCCGCCCTCCGGACGGCCTACTACGAGGGACTGGCTGCGCGCATCAAGGACGAGCTCGCCGGATGAGAACTTCCAACTACGTTGGAGGGCTTAATCCAACTCGCCCTCCGGATCGACCAGCGTCTGCTCGCCCAACCCAAGCCAGCTCCTCGCACCCTGCCGCCCATCACACCATCACTGCCTCATTTCACGCCCCGAACCCCCTCCTTCTTCTCTCACACGCCTGTTCCGGAAGCTCGCTCCTCGTTTTCTACTGCACCTACCGGACCCGTCGGCTCTCCACCTCCCGCCGTGGTTGACACCGGAGCCGAGGAACCCATGCAATTAGGGCGCGCCTCCTTAAACGCTGCAGAACGGGAACGCCGATTTAGAGAGGGCCTCTGCGCATATTGCGGGTCAGCAACGCACCACCGAGCCATCTGTCCTCTGCGCCCGGGAAACGCGCAGCCCCGGTGAGGAGTGAGAGTGACTCCGGTTCTCCAAAGCTGTCCACCTGGTGGCCCTCACCGGACTCCCGTCAGCCAAAAACACAGCCGAACTGATATTAGAACACGTAGTTCGCCTGCATGGGTTCCCAAGGGATATCGTCTCGGACAGGGGGCCCCAGTTCACCTCACGGTTCTGGAAGGCCTTCTGCGGTCTGATCAATTCCACCTGTAGTCTGTCTTCTGGATACCACCCACAGACTAACGGTCAGACGGAACGGACCAACCAACAACTGGAGCGCTACCTGAGGTGCTTTGTGGCTGATCGCCAGTGCTCCTGGGCCCGCTACCTCATTTGGGCAGAATTATCACATAACCTCCACGTCTCCTCCGCCACCAATCTAAGCCCATTTGAGGCATGCTACGGTTTCCAGCCTCCGATGTTCGACCATCAAGAACCGGAGGTTGAAGAACTGGCGGCCCAACAGCCGGTGTCGACGGCTCTGGAACCAAGCAAACAATGCCATCCGACGCTCCAACACCTGCTACACCCTCCAACATCGCCGTCGACACCCCCCGGGACGACTGTTCCAGATAGGTGACAAGGTATGGCTACCTACCAAGAACCTACATCTACGGACAGAATCACGGAAGCTCTCCCCCAGATTCATCGGTCCATACCACATCACCCTCCGGATTAACCCTGTCATCTACCGGCTTCAGCTGCCTGCGGCGCTCCGGATCCACCCGGTATTCCATATATCCCCTTCACCAAACCCTTCACCACTTCCCCTATGGTAGCTCCCCCTCCCCAAATCATTGAGGGTGGTCCCGCTTATACCGTACGTCGGATCCTTGATACGCAGCTTTGGAGCAGAGGCATGCAATACCTAGCTGATTGGGAAGGTTACGGCCCCGAGGAGCGGTCCTGGATTCTGGCACGGTTCATTCTCGACCCCGAGCTAATCCGGGACTACCGTCTTCGGGTATCCTCCACCCCAGGACCGTTGGGTGCCAGTCCTGGACAGGGGGTACTGTCATGCGCACTCCTAACATGACCGGCACTAGGACCTGGAAGTAGTACGGTCGTTATTCAGGAAGCATAAAAGGAGACAAGATGGCTCCACACATTGCTCAGTCATTGAGTTTGCCCATGCTATCACCGACGCTCTGTCTGTCTAATCGTGAGTACTCACTTTCTTGGGTTTCACTTTCGATTGAGTGTGTGTTATTAGAACGCGGGGTTATTTGTATAAACTCTTGCTCTCGCGCCGAAAGTGCTTTACAAATTTCTTGCTAAATTTTTGTTCTTAAGGCGAGTGTACGCCTTAAATGTAGACGAGTGTACACCTTAAGTGTACGCGGTACCACTGCATGCTTATAATTAATTTAGCAACTTATTTTTGAGACCAATCAAAATGACCAAGGAAAATTACCAGACAATCCTTCCTAAAATTCACATTTTACATAAAGGACGTAATGAAACAAAACATACTAAAACTAGGATGTCTGATCTTTTCTTTGTCCTTCTTTAAAGCACACAGTAATCTAAAATTTTTTTTAATTACATTCTGTATCAGTGGCGGCTGGTGTAAAAACTTGGGGGGCGCAAACAAAATAAAAATTTACTCCTGTAAATAACCATTTATCAGGTGATTGCTCATCATTACTAATAGCATAAAATAAAGGCCTGACTCACCTCGCCGTAAGAAGTGCTGGAAAAGACTCGTTGAGAATGGTCCAATCACATGAGCCCAAATATTTAAAAACAATATTGATTCGCTAAGAACAAAAGTGGAAGGGTTCAGGGCGCACAGTATGCACCCGAAGGATGATTTGACAAAATCCAATTATAAGTCACATGCTTTTCAAAAATTTACGTGCCTACATAGACACTCGTTTGTCCGGCGCCCAGCGTACACGAACACAAATGAACGTAATACAGTTTAGATTTTGTTTTTATTGCAAATAAATTATATTAAGAAATACAGCGGAATATTGTGACTAAATGACTTTTTCACTATTAAAATAAATAATTATTATGTTAAATAATACATGTTAAAGGAGCATTCTAAGTGTAAGGGGCCCCTGCGCCCCGTATTGACCGGCCGCCACTGTTCTGTATGTAAAATGCTTATATATGATTTTGGTTTTCATGTCTCGTTATCCGGATGTGTACCAAAAGTACCAGAAACACTGGAGTACTACTAAGGTGAATGCAGTAATATTAGTCAGTATATCTTAATGTTCAGTTCAAATAATTTTAAAGGGTGAAATAAAATTTTAAAAACGCAGTTGTTGCTGGCTAAAGTAACAATACAACAATTTACTGTTAACCATGTTTAAATTTTTATGCTATAAATTAGCTATAAAGTAGTTGATAGCTAACATTGTCAGATTAACGTTTGATTCATTTTAGTGATTAAGTTTTTTGAATCTCGTTCATCAATATGAACGAGTCTTTTTGGAGTCATTTAGTTCATTTCCTTCTTTTGATCAGAAATAAAATAAAAATGTTACATTTTCAATCAACTGACCCCCAACACATCTACATACACACATTTTGGCTATAGTTCCAGTAATAAAAATATTACAATGCAGCTAAGGACATATTATGATAAACAGAATGAGCAGCTCACCATCATATCATCTAGTCCGATTCGTTCGTTCTTTTGAATCTACTGCACTGCAATGGTTCAGACCAAAGACTCAAAGGTAACTACTCGTTCTTCTGAGTTACGTTAAAGACTCGTTCAAAAAGAAAGAATCGTTCATGAACGATTCATCACTAATTAATGTTTGCACCAAGTTTGTTCCCATTAAACAGCAGTTCTTAGTTGAACTAGTTAGTTGCCAACTAAACTCTAGCTAAAGCTATCAGTTCAATTTTAATGCCATCTGGGTATTAACAGCTCTTAATTGAAATAGCTTTCTTTGATAGCTAAACTCTAGCTCCAGGTAATGATTCAATGACAGCACCAATCAGGTACTAGTTGCAGCTCTTGTTAATGTAACATTTACAGCATTTAGCAGATGCCCTGATTTTGTAGTCTTTATCAGAAACACCATGTCGAATCAAAAGCATTTTTTTGATAGTTACAGTAGACTGTTGCTACAGCTGTCCAATTACTGTTAGCCCCGGGTGTTTACTAACAGCAGTCCTTAAACTAGCTATTTGCTAACTAACATCTAGGTGTGCTAGTAGTTGTCTGTAAAATGTTAGTGCCGTTTGCTTTTTAATAGTTCTTAGTTGCACTAACTTTGATCAATCGCTAAATGCTAGCATTAGTTGAGCTAAGTAGCGTTACATTTACTAGGTACCAGAGGCACTTATGCAAAACTTTTGTAGATAGATAGATACTGTAGATAGATAGATAGATAGATAGATAGATAGATAGATAGATAGATAGATACTTTATTGATCCTAAAAAATTAATTCACACACTCTATCGTGTGTGTGTGTGGGGGGGGGGGGGTATAGGGGCTTGGGGTTACCCAGTGGAAACCACATGGAGAACATGCACACAGGGGTGGGAATCGAACCTGTCCAGCAATCGAACCCGGGACCCTGGAGGTGCAAGGTGACAGTGCTAACGAGTAAGCCACCGTGCCACCCACGAAAGAAATTCCATAAATGAAAAGATTACAGCTGGACTGGGCAGAGATGGGTTCCACGTCCATAGGAATATGAGAAAAAAGCTAAAACAAGCAATTAAAACCAAAAGAAATGAAGAATGAAAGGACACACAGACGAAGCTACTGGATGGGCTGCGATTGTCATGCTAGTAGAAAATAAAATGCATTTTGGATAGCTAGACACTATCTAGAGTCCTCTAATATACGTTAGCGCTAGCTCTTTGCTAAATACAGTTAACAGTTGAACTAGCTACAGTTGAGTATTTGTTGTTTTTAGGTAAAATCACTATTAGCCCCATTTAGCATGTATCTTAGCGGTAGTTACTGTAATAGTTCAGCATGATTTATATGACTAAATGCTGTTTTTTGATGAATCGAGTAGAGTTTAAACCACTTTTACACAGCCTGCAATAAATCTAAATTAACAACAGAGATGTTAGGAAAGGGGTCTGATTAGAGGAGCCTTTGTTTGCAGAAAGAGAAAATAAATGCCTTAATAAGAACCATTGGACGTCTGACAGCGAGTCTTACAAGTAGACAATAAAACAAGTCTCTAACAAGAAGAAATGAAACCAAAGGGAATTTGGCCAAGTGGCAAATCTCAGGAAAAGCCCTTGGAGTTTGGACAGAGTAAAGAAGACGAGAAAGAGAAGAGAGGAGAATAGAGAGAAGAGACTGCAGTCCTTCAGCATTTGTAGTTGGTATAGCGTCGGAGGTGGAGGGGGGGACAAAGACGTCTTAGTGTTTTAAGACTCCCTGCTGAACTGGGGCCATTTGACTTGCTCTCAAAGGAAAGAGGGCAACCTTAAACCTGCATCCACCTCTTTTCCACCGCAAACTCGCCCCCTACACCGGCCCCTACACACACACACACATACACACACGCACATCCTCAGTTAAAGCCTGAACATTCAGTGTTATATTGTGCTTTGAAGATAAAGGGAAATGTATTTCTCCCTCATGTGAGGTGAGAAAGGGGTCTTTGTACACCAGGTTGGGTAAGTTGGAACACTAAGGGCAGTATTTTAAAGCGAGACATGTTAACACGACGAGGCAGCCGAGCATAGCACCGTGCAGGAGTTTCAAATAACTTTCCAAAACAATGTTTTTTCCCAAAGCAGAGACAAGTCACAGAGGGAAAATAGGTTTATTTTTTCTGGGGTTGGAGGTGCAAATCCATGGGAACACACACACATCACATATCACATTGTTTGTACTATAAGTTGCTCATCAGGAATGGTTATCCCAGCTGGGTGAAAGAGTGCATAACTTCTCTTTCTTTTTCTCTCCTTCGCTTCCCCCCTTGAGCTTCCCTCCATCTCTCTCTCTCTCCCCCTTTTTTCACATGACAAAGCGACTTGTTCCTTCAATCCCATTTCCAAATTGTTTCCCATCTGCTCCTGATTACCTTTCGTTGCACTTGGTAATCTGCCAACCATCTGGGTTTCCATATTCTCTTTCTTTCCGTCTCCTTCTCTGTCTTTCTTTATCTCTCTGCTATTTTTTCCCTTTCCTTCTCTCTGTCCATACTTTCATTCTCCCCTCCTTCAAATTGCGAAAAAGGATGGAGTAGAGGTTAGGCTATGTCCTAAAGGGAGAGAAATTGAAAGTGGAGAGAGAGAGAGAGAGAGAGAGAGAATAAAAGTTGAGGAGAAGTAATTTTTTGGCAGTTGGTACAAATGAAAAGGTAAAAAGCAAAAAGGTAGATAGATGGACAAGCAGATACTTTATTGATCCTGTAGGGGAAATTGCTTTGTTACAGCACATAACTGCAATATAAACCTCTAGTATGATTATGTCAATTGTCCAAGTACAGATTCAGTAGAGACGAGTTAAACACTCGAGACTCAGGAGGAGATTGAGGCTACGCTTGCTGTAGTTTTACTAAAACACAGTGTCTTAATATACGTTCCATAACGGATGAGGTGTGTAACTTCTCAATATTCAGGGACGGGGAACCTCTGTTGGACAGGAGGAGATATAACCTTCTATCCGATGTGATACCAGTATAGGAAACATTGTCTATCATGGTCATCAGATTGGACACAGGTTTGCTCTCCAGCTTACTTCTAGTAGGTTTAAGATCAGATTTAAGAAATTATTAGATGTCAATTCATTTGCAATACATTTGCCTTTCTGCTTCTTATTACTCTAGCGGTTAGCACTGTCGCCTTGCACCTCCAGTGTCTGGGTTTGATTCCGGCCGTGTGCATGGAGTTTGTATGTTCTCCCTGTGATTGGTGGGTTTCTGTGGTGGGAAAATTTGTGGATTAAGGTTCTGTCATGGTTGTAAAAATGGGAATAAATACAACGGACACCACAAGCCTCCATGACCCTAGTTGGACTACAGAGGTTCATGGATGGACCTCTGAAAAGTTGAAGATTGAAGCCATTACTAAAGGACACAATAGTGGATTTGAACTCACAACCATCTCGTAAGCATCCCAAAGAGTTACCCGCTAAGCCACTATGTTTGGTATGGCTGGAGGGGTCCTCTTGTTCTGAAGCTCACCTCCGGTTTTCCCGGTCGTATCACTTTTCATGGAACGGTCTTCAATGATGCAACTATTGTAACCCTAACCCAGTGCTAAGCTTTAAACTAACAGCATTCTATTCAATAGCCCAAAAATTTTGAGCCACCACATCTGCATTGGCATACATTACACTCTTAGAAATCCTATAATTTGTTTTCGCATCACTCGAGAACTTGTGCAGGAAACACAACTCAAGTGGTCCTTGAGAACTGATGTGTGCAGTCTAAACAGGAAGGAAGAAAGTGTGTTCATATGGGGAGCACCTGTAATCACTACATGATAGTTTTGAACTCACACGTTGCAGACAGCTACACAGGTAGCCTTTGATCACTGAAATCCTACGGGCACACACCTGCATTTCCCCTATTTCCCCTGCACAGTGTCTGAATCACTGGAGAACACATTATCCCCACATGGCCTCTAGTTATATTCAGGTAGGTCTTTCTACATTACTGTATCTACAACTAAATGGGGCACAGGTTCTAATTAACTACGAGTGTGAACAAGCTTGACCAAGACCAGCCTTTCCAGTACCTTTCACATTAATGAATAAGGCACGGATCCGAATACACTTGAGCCCAAGGTCTGGTGTGTTTATGTAGTGTGTACTGTAGTTATGTATATGCCTGGGCACATCGAGTGTTCTCATGTTCGCTTGAATAGGTTTGATTGAGCATGGTACGGTACACTCGGGCACGGTCTGAATCAAAATAAAAAAGTCTGGTCGGGGCCTCCGAGTGGTGCAGTGGTAAAGCGCTCGCCCTATCATCCGGAGATCGCCAGTTCGAATCCCGGGTGATTCTGAAACCTCTCGCAGCCGGTGGTCTAGAGAGAGCTGATTGGCAGAGCTCTCTCAGAGGGGAGGGATGAGAGGTATTTAGCGCTCCCACGTTAATCACGGCTCTACAGCCAGCCAGGGGCGTCTGTGAGCTCACGCAACGGAAGGAGCGGATAGCGCTGTCCTCCGAGTGTGTTACGACGCTCCCAACGGTGCATGAGCGAGCAGTTCGAAAAGATCCGGCCGGCTGGGGTCACGTGGTTCGGAGGAAACACGTGATAGTGGTAGTAGTGGCCTTAATGTGGGAGCCCCCTAGTGACGGGGAGGAATTGGACACGACTAAAGTAGGGAGAAAAATCGGGGGTAAAAAAAAAAGAAAAAAAAAAGTCTGCTGTAAACAAGCAAGTGGACCTCAGATTAGCATCCGATATTATCAACAATGTCTGTCTACTTGGAATCTTGTGTATGCGCAGGACACAAGTTGATTTCTTCCTTTGACCTGCAAATTCGTGTCTGGTAAAGTAAGAAGTCATTCCAGGTTTATTTCCCCCAAATAGCAATAATGTTAAGAATAGTTCGATGGCCGACTTCCATGTACGCTTCTTCTTTGTGTTTATTGGCATATCGTTAAACCAACTAGGTGCATACTGCCACTTGCTGAATCAGAGAGTGGTGATGCGCAAGCCTACTTGGGTAAGTAACGACATTACTAATGTGAAAGTTGGCCAGCATGGTAGTGAGATGGGGGAGCAGTTGTATCTGGGGGTGGCATGAAGCAGCCATTGCCAATGTAAAAGCCTCTTTCATAATTTAAGTCATCAAGGCCTGTGGGCTATCATCACCACTTTGGCACATTGACTTGACATAGACTTTTACGCAGTACAAGGTCTTTCTCCATGCTCCAGTCAAACTTGTGCTGTAACACTTGAGAAAACTGAACAAGCACTTAGGACTCTGTGGATGTGCTTATGGTGACTGTATTCCTATGAATAGATAGGAATTGATTTTAGTAGGCTTGAGAAAACTGTCCAAATGCACGAGACAACATAGAGTATAAGCTGAGAATTGTGGAGAAGTGGGTGGTTGTGTGATGTGTGGTAACCACCCTAAGGCCTCCTCCCTGTCTGCCTCCATAAAGTGCCTTTATCTGGTTTTCCAAAGAACATTCAGGCTGTGTGTAACTCAGAGGTTTGTTTTTGGGGCTGCAGCCGACCTCCATGATGGGACTTTGGGAATTGTGAGGCCCCTGTTGAGTGGGGGAAAAGTAGCAAGGATTCTCAAATTGGCCAATTTTCATTAATAGCCCCTTTAGTTGGCGTGGTTTACCTTGTTGAGACTTTGGTGTGATTCTTAGGAAGTATCTGGAATGCTTTCTTTGACACTGGTTTTAAGGCCCTAGAGATAGGCCAGCTATGAAGAATTTAGTTATTCACACCAGAGCAGTCGTGGCTTGTATTCCTCTGGCTCTTATCTTCGGTAACAACATTATCCTGCTCAGGGTTGAGTTAGAGTACACTGATACTCTTTACTGTAGGTACTGTTTAGACATGTTAAGATTTCTTCCTATTGAATATGTTTGAAGTAATCATGATTGATTTGCATGGGATAAGGTTAATACTTGGTTTTAGCAGGGGACGATAGAAAAAAAGCCCTTCCTGGGGTGTTTCCATCATGAAGAAAAAACTGCAAATCAAAAGGAATTATTTTTTTTTACCAGTGTGTCAATTTAAACAATATTTACTGTATATGCTGTACGTTGTTAAAGAGAGAGTTAAGTGCTTTCCTCAGTGTCCAAAAACCGGTGCTGCTTTCAGGTCAATTGGCCAGAGCCTTAACTGCTTAACATTTTATCCACGCTAATGCTGTTATGTCTTCCTGCAGCGCTGTGCAGTGTTTTTGGTGCTGATTATCGCCTTGTTTGTCTTTTCTTCAGCGACTTCAACACTACTGATTTCTCTCCCTGGCTGTGGGAAGTGGACACACAGACGAGTCACACATCTTGCTGAGCTGCCTGGAAGTTGAAGTTGAACATACAAGTTTGCTCAAACACAAACACAACATATTGAATCCCGGAGTTGCTGTCATGGCCCCAGAACTCAATGCGTCACTCTGGTGAGCGGTGGGGCGAACCAGGCAGAAGACATGTTGGCACGGAGGGACGGGTACCGCACTGAAACTAGCTGTAGTAACCATGGAAACGGTGTGGAGGAGCTTGGCCTGTGTTGGGGTCATTGCCATGGTAACCGCCGGAGTGGGAGCGAGCGTCTCTGCCCAGGAGGGTCAAGGTAATGATTGTCAGCCGGCACTTGCTATTACATTGATAACAAAATATTCTATATCTTATTGACCAAAGTATGAGGTCATTATTTAAAAAGTGTGTTAAGTAGTTTTAACTTTAGTATTACTCAGTGCAAACCTGTAGTTTGGTTAAAGCTATACCATTTACTTTAAACGTTTCAAGAAAGTGTTGATATCATAAATTCATGATCACTTCTGCTACTAATGATAAGATTGTTGCTAATAAAACATGAAGTGTCCAAAATTTTTTTATTTATTTCTTCTTCTTTTTTTTTCTTTTCTTTTTTTTTTTTTTACAGTTTTGTAACTAGAAAGCATAAAAATGACTTTAAACAGAAGTTTCGTGGTATATAATATTTTATTAAATAAACTTTTTGCTGTGCAGTCAGACTTTTGGGTACATGTACAGGGTGGGCCATTTATATGGATACACCTTAATAAAATGGGAATGGTTGGTGATATTAACGTCCTGTTTGTGGCACATTAGTATATGTGAGGGGGCAAACTTTTCAAGATGGATGGTGACCATGGTGGCCATTTGGAAGTCGGCCATCTTGGATCCAACTTTTGTTTTTTTCAATAGGAAGAGGGTCATGTGACACATGCCTTCAGATGACCCCAAAGATAAAAGTCTAAGGGGGTCAAATCGGGAGACCTTGGGGGCCATTCAACTGGCCCATGATGACCAATCCACTTTTCAGGAAACTGTTCATCTAGGAATGCTCGGACCTGACACCCATAATGTGGTGGTGCACCATCTTGCTGGAAAAACTCGGGGAACGTGCCAGCTTCAGTGCATAAAGAGGGAAACACATCATCATGTAGCAATTTCAAATATCCAGTGGCCTTGAGGTTTCCATTGATGAAGAATGGCCCCACTATCTTTGTACCCCATATACCACACCATACCATCACTTTTTTTGTTCCAACAATCTTGGAGGGATCTATCCAATGTGGGTTAGTGTCAGACCAATAGCGGTGGTTTTGTTTGTTAACTTCACCATTCACGTAAAAGTTTGCCTCATCACTGAACAAAATCTTCTGCATGAACTGAGGGTCCTGTTCCAATTTTTGTTTTGCCCATTCTGCAAATTGTGTGTGCCGATCTGGGTCATCCTCGTTGAGATGCTGCAGTAGCTGGAGTTTGTAAGGGTGCCATTTGTGAGTAGCTAATATTCGCTGAAGGGATGTTCGACTAATGCCACTCTCCAGTGACATGCAGCGAGTGCTATGCTGTGGGCTCTTGCTGAATGAAGCTAGGCCAGCCACTGATGTTTGTTCATTAGTGACAGTTTTCATGCGTCCACATTTTGGCAAATCCAACACTGAACCAGTTTCACGAACCTTAGCAAGCAGTTTGCTAACTGTAGCATGGGAGATGGGTGGTATCGTAGGGTGTCTTGCATTGAAATCTTCTGCAATGACCCGGTTACTGCGTTCACCAGATATCAACACAATTTCGATCCGCTCATCACGTGTTAACCTCTTCGACATGTCAATGGCTGTGAACAAAGAGAAACTTGTAAATAACTCATGAAAGAATAAAGGTACGTTAAAACCAAGCACACCATTGTTTTTCTTGTGAAATTCCCAATAAGTTTGATGTGTCACATGACCCTCTTCCTATTGAAAAAAACAAAAGTTGGATCCAAGATGGCCGACTTCTAAATGGCCACCATGGTCACCACCCATCTTGAAAAGTTTGCCCCCTCACATATACTAATGTGCCACAAACAGGACGTTAATATCACCAACCATTCCCATTTTATTAAGGTGTATCCATATAAATGGCCCACCCTGTACATGTAAGTACACATTAAGCTACATTGTAGGAAAGGTAAAATGTGGTTTGTGCTAATTTAAAAAGTAATGGGACAAATATGCCGACGGGGCACAGTCGGTATCCGGGTACTGTTTTTTCTTCCATGTACTTTGTCCTTTAAATAGCTAATGAGGTTAGACATCACGCTACCAGCATTGTGTCATGTATCGGTTAATAAAGACCTGCACTGAGTGTGTGTGTAATCTTAAGGCTCAGACAGGCATTTCATGGTTTTATAACTTAAGCGTGCAATGGTTCCCCACGAGACGGACAAAAACAGAGACAGGATTGCACACGCAGTTATGAATAGGCTCGTTTGGAGCTGTGGACAGGAGTCCTGTGGTTATGGTGGCCTTCATTCAAGGAAGAAAAAAAAGGACTTTCTGAACCTGACACACAGATATGCATACGCTGTTCCACGAGCCCTGGATCAGCCATGACTGGATACAGCTGTTGGACACTTGAAAGAGAGAGAGAGAGAGAGAGAGAGAGAGAGAGAGACCCAAACAGGCAGACAGACAAGCAGACAGACAGACAGATGGCTGCTGTTTTCCTTGCATTCTCCAGGAACAGTGAGTCATATTCATCAAGTGTTCCCGAGTAAAACTAGTGATTTAGGACCCACTTCTTTATTTTTCCAGACAAGTGTGCTTAAAAACACTATATATATTCTGCACAGAAATCATTTAAATTATTTTTAAACCCCGATAAAGGAATGTGCTCTTCTTTAGTGCAGATCACAAGTGGGGCATCCATTTCTGTTGCACCACAAGTAATAAATGAACTGATGTCACACGCTGCGACACGTTCCGTTCACACCTTAACGGAAAGTGCTGATATGTACAGATGTACAGATGTTTTAATATAACTGGAGTGTATTACAAATGGTGTTCTTATGAATATAAAAAAAAGTGCTTCGTGAAATATTTTAATGTCACGTAAATATTGACATGCATTTCCCTCTTTGCATAATACTGTCACTGCCCTCACGTGCTCTTTTACGCTGGTGCGTAATTTCGTCGCAGTGTGTATTGTAAGAATAAGAAGAGCGTTTGAATGTTGATGTGTATTTTATTATTCTGTTGATCTGTTTAGCACTGTTACGACTGTTCCAATTATGATCCCTGCTTTTGCATTTCACTTCTGCGCCGCACAGCTGTAAATGTGCGTTAATTTCAACCAGATTACATGAATATTATTTCTCTCCACTTAGAGGGAATAAAGTGGCGGAGCCTCATGCCAAGAATAAGAGCTGTTTATTGCTGACTCGTCAGAAAGAGCCTGGAGCCCAGAGATTTTACTTCCACAAAACAATTGTTTTGATTATGAAAGCGTGAGAAATTGGAAGTGTGAGCGTGTGAGCGTGTGAAGACGAGTGAATTCGAGTCTCGTGTTCAGCAGTCACAGAGCTTTACTAGCTCAACTAACTAGTCCAAATATATTTCAAATCAGATATATCCCCGCTCTTGTCATTTGAATACAAGCCGTTATTTTAAAAAAATAAAATAAATAAGTAAGTCTGTTTGCGTTTATCTGATGGCCCATGTGTTCATTTCAGAGTGGACCCGGAATCCTCAGCTTATTCTCCTTCCTTGGTAGAAAGAACCCCTTATCAAATTTTCCTTTATTTTCCGCTTCCACATTTAATTAAGGGCTTCTTTCCTTTCAGTCTCTGTAATGTAAACTATAGTGAGTGTCTTTGAATCAAAGGTGAGTGCTTTTAGTGTTTTATGGGCCTCTCTGTCTGTTGACTTTATGAGAGAATAATGGGGGTATCCTGCATCTCCCCTGGGGCCTCGTCACGGAGATTAGAGGAAAGATCAAAAGGCTTCGATAAATAAATGGGCTTCCCTATATATATGTGCAGGGAGAGGTCTTTCCGCTCATTGTAGTCCAATGTTTAGTTAAGAGAGTGTTTGGGTGCATAGTGGTCCGGAAACTAGGTGTGTGTTAAAGTCTTTTTAATGATGGGGAAGCTGTATGGCTTTTTTTTAAAATTTTTTTTTACGTACTTGACTGGTTTATTTGATTGATGGAATTCACAAGCTTAATACGATTATGTGGAACGGGTAGGTTCCTGCTCTCTGGTGGTCCTTGACCTCATTTTGCTTTAGGAAATTGCTCCATGTAAAACACATGAAAGTGTCAAAACATATTTTAAAAAAACCACATACAGACCTGAGACCCCAAATAGATCTTTTTGTGTAGAGTTCAAATGAGGCCAGGATTGTCATTCACAGATGTACAGCCTTCTTTAAAACACTTCCATCATTCAAATGTTTTACTGCAGCTGTGTCTCCGTATCCGATCATCGTACTGTGCCTGAAGTCTTCTTTAACTGTGAATCAGTTGTACGCCTTTATTCATGAAAAAGTTCATCGAAAGTCCCAGTTTGACTTGAATGCTCCTTGTATAACAAATTTGTTGGGTATTACATGCATTTTCAAAATCCAGTGTACAGAACATTTGTGCTCAATAATTGTCAGAACCAAATCAGAGAACAATCTAAGCAGAACTAAGGTCTGGTATTATACTGTAATTTCCTGGAACTGTACTAACACGTCAATCAATTATACTTCACAGTGTGCAGATATAAAGTATTAGTATAATTCGTATAATAACGGTGTTTACTGCACCAGCGCTACACCACTCCACCTGTATTATTCCCTTTCATTACACTCAATCCCAGATGACAGAGAAAGGGATGAATAAGCATGTACTTAAAATAGCAATTCATGCTTCCCGGAGACATTAGTGACGTGACAGGAGCATTAAAATCAGATATGAGCTCAGTGTCAGTCACACTTGGTCTCCCTGACAGAGGTGTTGAAAACCCAATGAAACCACTTGTAAAACCTCGAATCAAATTTAATCAGATCAGGATGGCTGGTTCTGGTTAGATTCTTAAAGACGTGTTTTCAGCTTGATCATTTATGAATTGTGAACTAGAATCGAGCTAATGTCGTCACTTTCTTACGCCTGCAGTTTAAAGCCTGTTAACAGGCTGTTTAAGTGGTTTAAGTAGGAATGACGTCACATCTGGGCCAAGCAGATCTTGGCTCCTAATAAGACCTGTTCGTATTGCGGAGTACCACAGGATACAACTAAAGGACCTAACATGTTTCCTCTGGAGTCAATCAAAAATCAATCCCTGATGACCCTTTTTTCCCCGCTTCATTTATCGCCTTGCACTTGAATCTTGAATCCATGCTGTGTGCTTGGAGTTTGTATACTCCTCCATGCTTGGTGGGTTTCCTCTGGGCACTCTAGTTTTTTTCCACAGTCCAGAGACATAAGTTGTAGGCTGATTACTGTTTCCAATAGTGTATTATTGGGTGTGTGTGGGTATATTTTTGACTGATGGGTTGACACCCCATCAAGGGTGTACCCCTGCCTTGTTTCCTGGAATAGGCCCTGCCTAGGCCCATCAGGACCCTACACAGGGTATATAATATAAATGGATGGATCAAGAAGATTTAGACAAACAAAATTCTTGGGACAGAAATAGATATATAAAAAAAAGATCTTGCTGCTTCCAAGTCCAGGTTTAACTCCTGAGTGTACTATATCACCAGCATACAAGTCAAACCGTTAAGATATACCTGTACATCCATTAAAGTTTGGACATGGAAGGACTTCTAATGTTCTTAGTCGAATGTCACTCGCTGAAACACCACTTACAGCATGACATAAAAAAATAATTAGGTTTTATGTTGAGTTTCTGAAGTTTTGACATTTTTTCCATAGTTAGCTTCATCTTGGATCGCTCCAAAGCAAACGCTACACTCGTTTTCTCGGTAAGTCAAAAGATTTTACAAATCCTTAATAAGTCAGGTCCTTGGAGAGCTCGCCCTGCGGTTGTCCAATGTCATTCTGTTTCACAAAAGAGGGATTTTCTGCTTGTCCCGATTAGAGCTTATTTTAAACTGGCTCTGATGAAGGAGCACCAGCCAAAGTCCTTGTTTCTCTTGAGCCAGTGGATAGCATGTTAGCATCTAAACCCATTAAGGAAAGCAACGAGTTGGACAGCTGGGTGTTTCAGTGTTGACCTCACCCATTGGTGCTAAACATAAGCTATTTATAGTGTAACTCCTTGGAGAGCAGGAAGTATACAGTTTCAGGGTTTCTGTGGAAACAGTTAACTCTCAGACCTTTGGACCGCTTGCTTTGGACTCTGACGCATGTGGTTAAGTTTGTATTGGTAATTGCTAAGTAGACTGCCAAATGCCAGAAACACCACTCAGATGCCCAAGCTTTATTTCTGTTTAGATTTTGTCATACCTTCTAAGTGTCTAGATCCTAATTGGTCAGAAAGTTTTTTTTTTTTATTTTCTTTGACAGCAGTCTAGGTTTATATTCATGTGCCAATTCTAATCTTATTGCTTCTGTGTTTTGGGCGCTCATAAGACGTTTAAAGAGTTTGTAAAGAGATGTTTATTTAACATTTATGGAAGAAGTCTTCAGTGTCCACGCTGGAAATAAGTTTTAAAAAGTATTGACTTTAAGAAGCGTTTTTGTCATAAATCTATAATGAAGATCATAAATCCTATTTTAAAATCTTACTAAATTTAAGCTTTTTAAAATTCTTTTTTATTTAAATAATATTCTCTAGAATGCAGCAAAACTGTCCGCCATAAGATGACAATTTTGAGCACAGTTTTAGCTTATCAGAGAATATCTAGAAATATACTTACTATACATAAAATTGTACCCCTGTTATTATTCCACTAATATTCTACCTTCTTCTGTTCATCTCCAGCTGCATTCCTCTCCACTCTGGCTCACTATGAGATCGCCGTCCCGATCCGTGTTGGCCCTCGAGGCGATTCACTGTACAATGGCGAGGCCTCAGACAGGCACAGGCGCCATCGGCGGAGCACCGAGACAAAACAGGAGGTTCCTGAGCCACAGCTTTATTACCAGCTGTCCACACCGAGCACCAGCCTCTTCCTGAACCTCACACTGCAGAATGGCCTGCTGTCCCGCAAGTTCCGTGTCGAGTACTGGAAGAAAGGCAGACTGGCATGGAGTCACCCATACTTCTCCGACTGCCAGTATGTGGGGCATCTGCAGCACCAGCCCCAGTCTAGCACTGTGGCCCTCAGTAACTGCAATGGCCTGGTAAGATCTTGCATACTACAGGTGCCCTGAATCACGAATATGTCTATCTCATAAAACAAGCTTTGGATTGGACATAATAATGCGAGACTATTCCTCCAACTTTCAGTTTGTTTCTTAACCCATTTTCCCACATACCCACCAATTTGGTCAGCTGCCAGTTCCCACTAATTCCCTTGTGCCCAGTGTTCCAGGATATCCTCCAAATACACCACAACCCTGACGGGAATGAATAAATAAGGCCATCTCTTGTTGCTCCAGGATTAGTTCCTCCCTGCTCAGACCACTGTTTATGCTAGTTTTTGTCTGTTTTTTTTTTTTAAGCAAAAAATTATACATACAAGCTGACTTCATGTGATTTACACTGCTTAAATAGAAAGCATCCAAAACCTGGATTTCAACAGTTTGTCATCTTGTAGCCCTAATGAAACCTAAATTTAGCTCGAGTATTTCCATGCTGCAGGATGGATAGTAAATTATCCAACATCCCTTATCTCTTCTGTCGAGTATACAGATTCAGGGACAAAGCTGGTAACTTGCTAAGGGTTTGTTACCTCTACCCACCTGGTGTGACTCAAACCCTGCACGCTACAGTTCAGCATTTGCTGGAACAAACCACAGCTTCCGAAGTTCCTAATAATTGGTAGTTAGAGTTGAACCAGGTGTGTTGAACAAGTGTTTCCTGAATCCGTTCCCAGGAGAACTCAGCAATTCACAACTTTACATTTTCCTGGCACTAAAACTGCTCAGTCGAGGCTTTTTATCGAGGCTTTGTTTGCAGATAATGGACCGCAAGTGTTCTTAGATATCCTGTCAGGGATGATTACCGTAGCCAGCTCTCTAGGTTGTGAACAATTTAATATGATTGTGTGTGAACTAAAACTCCCTCAGAAATTCTGTCTGATTAGATCTTATTTGTTTTCGTTTGGTGTAACATTAGAATAGTATGGTGTGTGAACTTAACATTACATTAAAGTTGCGTGTAGGTCATGTTAGATAACTATTTGGCATTATCAGTACATTGATTGAACATGGTTAACATTTTCTAGCATTACTAGTAAAGATTTTAAACATTTGTTATAATTATAACATTTCCCTCATATACTCTCTCTATAGATTATGTTACTTAGCTGCCTAAATTTTCTTATCAATCTTATCATTTTGATTCATACACATATGCATAAAAACTTACTTCTTTTTATTGTGTAAAGCTGCTTTGCGACAATGTCAATTGTTAAAAGCGCTATATAAAAAAAATTGAATTGAAATTAAATTTACTTAATTTTTTTTTTATCATTTATAAATATAAATGAAAGATTCATGATAGCTAGGTGTCTACTTAATCAGCAAAGATTGTAAATATTTGAAAATATGACAAAAAGTCTGTTTAGTTAGCTCTTCTAAGCTAACTCTTCTAAGCTAATGGGGAAAATCCCATTAGCTATTTACTAACTGGCAAGTTACTGATGAAGCTTAACAATGGAGGAGGATGTTTAAAAGGATGTGAAATCCTCTTAAATGTTTTCTAGCTTTAGCAGTAATGAACACAAATTGTGAATATAACTAAAATTCCCCTTTCAATTCTCTGTATATTTTTGTGTTACCTAACTGCATAACTTTACCACTTTGCCTTTGCTACTGCTAGCATTTGTCCCTCAGAAACTGTTTGGTTAGCTCATGCAAGCAAACAGCTTAAAATTAACAGGCACAACTAGACTAATTTTGTGCATATAATGAAAAGAATCAAAGAAAAGTTTATCCTGCACAGCTAATGCTAGCTAGCTGTCTCAAATTAGTGGAGACTATTGTCAACATTTGTAAATATAGTTTTTGAATTCTGTATAGCATATTAGAGAGCTCTATAGTGTTAGCAAATATTAGCAAATGCTTGATACTAACTGAAAAGTCTCTGCCTAGGAGAGCTGTCTAGGATTATGAGTAATGACTAAGCATTTTAAAAATAAATGAATGAAAAATCTTTCTCAGCTTTCTGTCTTCTTAGCTGAAATTAGCATGCCGGCTACTGTTAGTAATGAAAATTGACTTTTGTCTGGTTAGCTCATATTAGTTAGCTTTCTGCTGTTAGCGGTGATGGGGGGGGAAAAAAAATCCTCCAGAAATCTTTTCAGTATGCTTGCTAACATTCTATTTATAGCTACCTGTTTGCATGTTCATGGATCAATGCCGATGACTTCCTTCTACCTATTAAAAGAATTTCCAAATTCATAGACATGAGCAGAACATTTTGTGTTGGAATTGCTCAAGGTGTCAGTTCAAATAGTCAGCAGCACAACTTCACCAGCCTGACAATACAAGGGCGCTTATTCTTCTCTAGTTTAAAAAAAAAATGGTATTAAGAACATGTGGTATAAATTACCGACCCTCCTATTCTCGAGTCTGAAGCCATCACTCCTACAGGATGATATGACGATCCTTGCTGTCTTCTTCTCTTGTAAGAGAGAGAGCACTTTTTGTGGGGGCTGTTACATACAGCTGTTCCTGCGGCATCGTTCCCAGTGCCAGCTGATTTATTACTCCATTCCACAAACAGGTGTTTTGGATCCTAATGATGGATTTGGTTTTGAGCAGCGTGCTGTGGCATGCTCATTACCAACCTGCGCCAGCAATGCACCTGCGTAAACAAGAGCGAACAGAGCCAAGACTAATGGCTGCTTATTTATGTGCAATTAGATACAGTTTCAGCACAAGTTAATGAGGGACTAAAGGCAAGACATCAGCTACTATTGGCTCAGTGTTCTGGGAATTTAAGGGTTTGCTGGTATATCTTCAGTAGGGGTGGCTGATATGATGACATCACAATACACTTTTGTGAAGTATATGTATATACATTTGAAATTATATATTTTAAAAATATTTTTGTGATGCTTAAAATTTTTACAATTAAGTTGGAGTAAATGTTAAAATTTTGTAAATTTCACTATCGTTTACTATAATTATAAATTGTTTATGTTTGTAATTTGTAGTTGCCGCTTTAAACTTGTAAAAGCTTGTTATAAACTCTGATTGGAAGCAATTGATTTTGTTACAAACTGATAACTTAAAAACACATTTTTAAACACATTTAAAAAACAACAGAACAGATATACGGCGCAGTGGTTAAAGCGCTCGCCCTATCATCCGGAGATCGCTAGTTCGAATCCCGGGTGGTGCTGTAACCTCTCGCAGCCGGAGGTCTAGAGAGAGCTGATTGGCCGAGCTCTCTCAGAGGGGAGGGATGAGAGGTACTTAGTGCTCCGACATTAATCACGGCTCTACAGCCAGTCAGGGGCGTCTGTGAGCTCGCGCAGCGGAGGGAGCGGATAGCGCTGTCCTCCGAGTGTGTTACGCCGTCCCCAACGGTGCGCGAGCGAGCAGTTCGAAAAGATGCGGTCGGCTGGCGTCCCGTGGTTCGGAGGAAACACGTGATAGTCTTCGGCCCTCCCGGCTGAGTGGTAGTAGTAGCCTTAATGTGGGAGCCCCCTAGTGACGGGGAGGAATTGGATACGACTAAATTAGGGAGAAAATCAGGGAAAAATCCAAAAAAAAAAAAAAAAAAGAACAGATATACAACAGTTGCCAACTGATGTGTATTTTTGTTTCAATTTCTACAAACTTAAATCTACTTACTTTTTTACAAACTAACTGAAAGTTGTTTTTACATTTTGTACAGTCTTAAATAAAATGTTTCCAATTAACAGTTTTACAATTTTTTAAAGGTGATCTTGGTTTTGATATTTTACACTTTAAACTGTAGTTTTAAATCTGCAAACCTCTGATTGGAATTATTTGATTTAAAATTTGCAGTATAAATCTATAAAATTGGGAAAATGTTAACATTTTCCAGGTATATACATTTTCTTTTCACAAACTGATTAGGTACAAACACAACACAATACAACACAACAAAAACAGCTATAAACTTTTTTTTTTTAACTAAAACTTTTTATTTATTTATTTAAACTTCTGGAAGCAGTTGATCTAAATTTCGCTGTTATAAAATCTACATCAACATTCTGAAGATAAAATTTTTTAATTTATTTCAATTATTTCCTGTTGTCTGTTCTATCAAGCTGCTTTGCGGCTATGACATTATGAAAAGTGCTATATAAATAACATTTAATTTAAATTTGTTCTTTTTTTCTTACTAATTCATTACGTTACAACAGAAACACAACAGTTACAAACTGATGTGGATTTGCCACTTGTTTTGATGTTTTGATTGTGCTAATTGAAAGTTCTTTTTTTAAGTTTTAAATAATTGAAATTTTACAATTTTAACAGTTTTACATTTTTTTTTTAAACTGTTTTTTTGTGAACTAATTAGGAATTGTTATTTTGTTTGTTTGTTTTAAATAACTAAAATTAGAAAATGTTTTTTATTAAGCATAGGTTTATGCACTTAAACTACTAGAGACTTTTTAAAAACGTTAACAAAAACCTTAATTAATACTAACGAAATGTCAACCTTGTGACAAGTAAAAAAAAAGGGTCTGTTTTGATTGCAGGCTGTCTTTAAGATGTCTATATTTTATATGGGATTCATTTAAATGGTTACTATTTGTCCCCTTTTCCCTTGCAGCAGGGGGTGATTGTAGCTGGTGGAGAGGAATACCTCATTGAACCTTTGGTTTCTGCTGAAAACCAGACAAGCTTCGATGAAAAAGAAGAGCGCCCCCATGTGGTGTATAAGAGATCATCTCTGCGACACCTTTACATGGACCAGTCCTGTGGCGTCATTGGTAAGATGTCAAGTCTTATAAATGCTGATGATTGCAAGGAATATTGAGCCTAATCAGGATGTGATGCTGTTTAAGAAATCAGATTTAAAGGTTAAAGCATGTTTCTTTGTTTTAGATGAGAAACCAAGCAAAAGCCTCGATTGGTGGCAGAGAACGATTAAACCTCCAAATCAAATGGGCCGTGGCCAGCTGCCACTAAAGCGTTCGGTTGGCCGTGAGCGCTATGTAGAGACCCTGGTAGTGGCTGATAAGATGATGGTGTCATACCATGGGAGGCGTGACATTGAGCAGTACATTTTGGCTGTCATGAATATTGTAAGTTTAAAATCTTTTTGCTCCATGAGAACATGATGTCATGAAACCGGACCCAAAATTGAACAGTACTGAGTGTGGAGACAGTTTTGAGATGAGCACAAGGTGATCTTTATGATTACAGCAGCAGCTATTAGCTGCAAATGTTTTCAGATGAGATTAAACACTGATGCAAGAATGAAAATTATTTTTCAAGACCTCATACTTTGCATATAAGTGGCAAGAAAAAGTACAGTTTGTGAAACTTTTGCAAATTCATGGTTTTCTGCATAGATTTGTCATTTGACATTTGTCATGTCATGGATCTTATAGCATCCATATCAACCATTGGGTTGGTCCAAAACCCCACTCCAAAAGGGGGATGATGTTTTTCTGAAGCCATTCTGTTGTGGACTTGCTCTGGTGTTTTGGGTCATTGTCCTGTTGCAACACCCAACTTCTACAGGGTTTCGGCGTACAGACATACAGACATTCTCACATTATTCTGAAGACTATTTGATACGCTTGGGAATTTCTCTTCCCTTCAATGACCAGATCCTGATGCAGCAAAGCAGATCCAAATCATGATGTTTCTTCCACCATACTTTACGGTTGGGATGACGTTTTCATGAGGATATGCAGTGCCCTTATTACGTCAGATATAGTGCTGCGTGTTCCTTCCATATAGTTCCCCCTTAGTTTCATCAGTGCACAAAACAATTTGAAGGTTTACATGCTCGTTCGCAAAATCCAGACGCACAGCAATGTTCTTTTTAGTAAGCAGCAGGTTCCTTTGTGATGTCCTGCCATGGGCACCCTACTTGTTCAAATTTTATGTACCGTAGACTCATGAACACAGATGTTAGCCAGTTTCAATAATGCCTTAAAATCTTCGACTGTCACTCAGGGTTGTTTCTTTACCTCATTGATGCATCTTTGTTGTGCTCTTCCAGTCAGTTTGACTGAGTGCCCAGTTCTTGGTAGCGTAGCCACAGTCCCAAAGTGTCTCTATTTGACTTACTGTAGGCTGGTGAATGTCTAAAGTCTTTGAAAACACTTTGTAACTCTTTCCAGTTTCCAACAACTCGTGATCATTGATCCTTTGAAAGCTCTTCTAGTCTCTTCTTTCTCTAAACTCATTTTCTTAACAAGACTCCAGGTATATTACCACCTGACTCCAATTAGCTTTTTTGAGGTCATTAACTCAAGGATATTTTCTCCACTAGCACCATGAGGTTTTCATGGTTGTTCTTAATTAAGACTCGAAAGATCAGGATTTCTTTGTGTTATTAATTTAGACTCATTATATTTGTCAGTGCTCTTGACTTGGATGACGATAAGATCACATTTTATGACAAATTAATGGAGAAGACCATGCCATTCCAAAAGGTTCACATATTTTTCTTGCCACTGTACATTTTGAAGGTTTACACGCTCGTTCGCAAAATCTCAGCTGTATTGTTTTCTTTATTTTATAAAAATTTTTTGTGAGAAAGCTGCAAAGTTGAGGGTCTTCCGTACTTTATTGAACCTTAATCAGTTTCATGATGGCCTCAATGGTGAGCTGAAGATTTCAATCAGTGTCAGAGCAGAGCAAAGTAGAAGAATGCTAAACGTCTTGTTAAATTTGAGGTCAGCTAAATTGCATACCATAACGATGCAGTTTTTATAACAGATTGTAAAGAGCTTGTGTAAAGTGTCAGAGTTTATAGCGAGGTCAGTGAGCTTTACATATCGCAGAGGAGCGAGAGAGAGAGAGAGAGAGAGAGAGAGAGAGACACACACACACACACACACACACACACATACGCTTACACTGACAAAAAGAGACACAGGCAGAGAGAGAGAGAGAGATAAAGGGACAGTTAGAGAGACAGAAAACAAGAAAGACATAGACAGAGAGAGAAGGCTCTTTTTAAAGACTGGTCTTTTCTTGTTTCCCTGGAGGTCAGGTTGCCAAACTGTTCCAGGATTCTAGCCTGGGGAACGCAGTGAACATTGTGGTGACTCGACTGATCCTGCTAATGGAGGACCAGGTAAATCACACACGCACACACACACCAAAATCCAGTTCGCTGTATAATAGCTCCAACTAAAAGGTTTATGATGTTTTCAAACTCATGAAATCGTATAAAGATTTTTCTCTAATGAGGAAGTATATTGTGTATTGGCAAGAATGAAAGGGAATGTTTACAGGATTGTAGTGAGACCAGCAACGTTGTACGGTTTGGAGACGTTGCCTCTGGCAAAAGGACAGGAAGCAGAGCTGGAAGTGGCAGAGCTGGAGATGCTGCGATTCGCTTTGGGAGTGACAAGAATGGACAGGATTAGGAATGGGTATATTAGAGGGACAGTGCAGCTAGGATGGTTTGGGGACAAAGTTAGAGAGGCCAGGTTAAGATGGTTTGGACATGTGCAGAATGAGGTATGAGGGTATACCGGGAGGAGAATGTTAGAGATTGAGCTGCCAGGCAGGAGGAGAAGAGGAAGGCCCAAGAGGAAGTTCATGGATGTGGTGAGGAAGGAGGACATGCAGGAGGACGGAGATGTGGTAGACAGAGCTAGATGGAGACAAATGGTCCGCTGTGGCGACCCCTAACGGGAGCAGCCTGATAAAAGAAGAAGACTGTCATTAACCTTATTTAGGAATAGTATTATTTGGTATTGTTTAAGATAAAATGTTCTCTATACTGTGTATAAAGTCTAGGTTGACATTTATAAAGCACGATACATTTAATTCATTACCTTTAATGAGTTTCTAAGTGAAAAAAATACAGTTGTGCAAATAATAAAGATAATAATCCACAGATGGTGTTGTGGTACAGCTTGCTATGTTACCCCTTGAAGTGCACTGTAGAGCAAAAATGTGTGTGCATTTCTAAGCATCACAACCGTACATGTTTCTTCTTTATAAATTGGAAGCACACAACAGTACTGAATATACAAGCATTACAATTTCCCTTCAGTCTCAATCAAACCTGTTCCAGGAACACAATGACCCTATGCACAAAGCCAGCTCCATGAGGACACTCCGTGTTACGTTTTTGAAGTGTCCTACAGTACATTAGAGTTAGAGTTCAGACTGACCTCAAGTCCACTGAGCACCAACTGCATCAACTCCAGGGCTCTGAAGAAAAATCCCCAGAGCCACGCTCCAGAATCTAGTAGAAACCCTTCCCAGAGGAGTGCAGCTCATTATAAGTAAGCAGATGAATCTGGAATAAATCTGGAAAGGCATGTTCAACAAGAATACATGGTTGTGATGGTCAGGTGCCGACAATCTACGCATGCTTATACAAGGCATTGACGCACCAAAGTGGTGTGTATATGACAGATTATAAACGACGGACACACACAGACACTCCTCCCCAGACCTCAGTCCTCAGACCCGGAGAAGCATAACGAATACATTCCACGGTGTGTATGCCCCACTCAAAGAGCTTCTTGTTTGTTAATTTGCGGACTTAGTGTCCTTCCTGTTCTGAGTCGATCCAGACAGTCGATGTTGAGTCTCGTGTGTTTGCTGTTCTGCCGTATTTGGTGCACTCATGACTGCAGTTGCTGTTGATTGGGATGGATGTGTGTGAAAATCGATGAATAAGTGCTTTAAAACATTTATGTATGGCGACAGGATGACGAGTCCGGTCTGTGGTGAAGCTGCTCTCTCTCTCTCTCTCTCTCTCTCTCTCTGTGATTAGCTTTTAGAAAAGAGAGACATACAGGAAAGCAATAAAAGGAGCATCAAGAGCCAGAAACACCCATCAGCATCCGTCAATCCATAACCCTGTGCTGTAATAAAGTAGAGTCACTGTTACTAAAGTAGACTTTCTAAAATAACAGCACTCCCCAAAAATAAAAGATAACAGTGCTCTAATAACACAGCAATTTGCCAAGACTAACTTTTGTTTATTAAAAGGTCCCTTATTTCAGTACTTCTATAACAAGTTAAAACAGGGCTCAGAGCTCTGCCGAAAGTGTGTGTGTGTGTGTGTGTGTGCTGAAATACCCCCTTTTTTCTACCTCAATCACCCTCTTCCAAATATACCATTTCGGTGTCTATGCAAATGAGCTTCTGCTGAGCCACACCCCACCAGCAGAGCTATGCAGACCTGGATGGAGCTGAGCAACAAGCTCGGAGAGAGTATCTTCCTATATGAGGTCACATTAGGAGAAAATCTAATCGCCATGTTTATAATTCAGCCAATACGACAGTGGAAAAAGGAGAAAACATACTGTAATTCTTTTTAGTTTGTACATGCAAACAGGAGGCCTTAAAAATGTATAAAATAATGACTCAAAGGTGAATTTCACACAATACGTCCCCTTTAAAGAAGGATGTGTTTCATTGACCTGTTTATATTTAGCTTTAATGTTGTGGAGTGTCTATGTTATAATTTTCCCGAAAGTACTATATTATCATTTACAACGGAACCTTGGATTACGAGCATAATTCGTTCCGGAAGCAGGCTCGTATTCCAAATCAAATTTTCCCATAAGAAATAATGAAAACTCTTTAAAAATTTATACATAAAAATAATTAACACAAAATGTAAAGTTAAAATAAAATAAATTAACCTGCACTTTACCTTTAAAAAAAAAAAAAAAAAATCCCAACAGATCAGTGTTTCCGTTTGTGCACGCAGACACCATGTGTGTGTGTGTGTGTGTGTGTGTGTGTGTGTGGAATTAGCCCCTTCCCTCACCTCATCTTACACAGTAAAAAAAAAATCACTGCTGTAAAGTAAAAACAAAAACAAATGAACTAGCACTTTACCTTTGAAAAGAATCGCGTGTTAAGCCGAGAGAGAGCGTGTGTGTCGGTGTGAAATTACGTGCGTACACACATAGGAGACACGCTGAAACACAGAGGGAGATGTTGATTATACCAGTAAGAGACGAGCACTAAGACCCAGCAGGGGAGACGATTACCCATAATTCCGCAGTACAAGAGAGAGAAAAATCATTGGCTCACTTGTGATCACGTGACGCTCGGTTTCAAAACAAGAGCGCATGCGTGATACATGGTACTCGGCACGCATAAACCAAGGCTCGCTCATTTTTCAAGTCAAAATTTATTAAAAATCTTTGCTCGTCTTGCGGAACACTCGCAAACTGTGTTACTCGCAATCCGAGGTTCCACTGTACATTAAATAGGAGTTATGTTAGCACCATTTAAACAGTCATGCCTTCACCAGCATCTATTTTTATCCTTTTTTTGTAGAAAAAAAAAACGTCTTGCAATGTTACAATGAAATCCCAAAGCATAAACTCATCTATCTTGAAGTTATTAATATAAAGTATTAATATTCCATACGTGAACTCCTTCCATACATATTACATAAACATCTCCGTAGAGAATACCTTCACATCAACACTTACACACATCTGTTTATATGAATGAGGTGTTAGGCTTTATTAGAATGAGCACGTTCATTTAAACCTGTGATGCGCTGGTGCACTACTGTTAGAGCTGCTGTTATGGAAAATGAATCAACGACCTTCTTACCATTCAGAAACCAGAATGTTTCATGTATTGAAGGGCAATTCAGGAATAAAGCGCATAGATAGCCATAGACACAGACAAACACACACACACACACACACACACCCTATGACACTCCACCTCCCCTTCCAGCCTGAGTTAGAGCATCGGGGGAGCATGGGGTAGATGATTATAGGTTATGTCAGTATGTGCATTCCCAGATTATGAGTGTGACCAAACCGAACCATGACCAGTAAAACTGCCAGGGTGGAATGATGAAGAGACACGGAGAGAGAGAGAGAGACTGAGGGAAGGGAGTGACTACAGCTATAAATGTGTTAATTTTTTTTTAATCCAAAGATAGAAATGTCATGACCCAGGAATCACGGTTTAGACATTATACCGCCATGAGCTAAAACCACAGCATTGACTCATTAATTTAAGAAAACATTATGTTATCTGCGGTCATGGGACCTTCCTGGGATGCTTATCTCATTTCTTATATTTCGCAGATGGAGTGCATGAAAGTCATTAAAAACATATCCTACTGATTAAAGCTCATCAAACAGTATTTTCAAGATTTACAACATCATGACGCCCGTCCTCAGGTCAGTTATAACATTTTCTACGTGTTGTTTATTCTTCACGTTCTCCTCGTTCTTTTTCTTCACAGCCGACTCTGGAGATCAACCACCACGCGGGGAAGTCTTTAGACAGTTTCTGTAAGTGGCAGAAATCCATCCAGCAGAGCAACGGCCATGGAAACGCCATTCCCGAGAACGGCATCGCACCCCATGACACAGCCGTCCTCATCACGAGGTCAGAACCAAATATTGCTTCTGTCACATGTCCCAAGTTTAAAGTTATTTAAAGAAAAAGAAAAAAAAAACCCAGCGGTGTTGTACGCATTCACATACACTCACACAACCACCACACACACACAGCAATCTGAAATCTTGTTGCGTTTAGCTTGAGCCTAAGGCTGAGCTCCAGCATGGAAACACTCAAGCATCAGGAATGGAATCATTTAGTACAACAAGCAATTTACAGAAAACAGTCCTTCTGCTTTGATACCGTATGTGCGTGTGTTCGTATGTGTGTTTTATCTAAAGAACAGGGAATGCGTCCGGGAGAGGGTGCCGTTAGCGTTCCTCTCTTCCTGTTATTGTCCTGTCTAGAAGATGAGCTTCAGGACATTGTACAGTTTCAACCCTCGGTTCACTCTGAGTGGTCATTTCAGGTTTTGCGTATCTGTATTTTGTGTGTTCAAGTTTTATTGTGTTGTGCTCTAGATACGACATCTGCATCTACAAGAACAAGCCGTGTGGGACACTCGGTAAGACAACCACAGACTCTTATACTTACTCTTATATTTGCATAATGCCGTATGTAAAATTTCATTTAAGGAACAGTTTACTCATCACTCACTCACTCACTCATTATCTATACTGCTTAATCCTGTATATATGTAATCCCCTGAGACTTGGGGCACATGGCAGGGTACACCCTGGACAGGGTGCCAATCCATCGCAGGGCAGGAACAGTTTACTAAAAACAAAATGTATATAATTAAACCTTTTTCACTCTAGCACGGGGAAAAAAAATTAACAAGGTATTTCAATTAAGGGCAGGATTTGCACTCAAGTAAAAAGTTTGAACAAAACTGTATAACGGTCCCCATATACAGTATATAAGGGACATTCAAGTCAACCTAGGACAAAATGTTCCCCTAATTCTTTTGAGAAGTATGGAATTTAAAACTGTTCCGGAGGCGAGTTCTTAAGGCAAAATTTCATATTGCGAAGCGCATTTCCCCATAGGAATTAAAGTAATTACAGATAATCCGTTCCAGCCACCCAAAAATATTACCAATATTACCAAATTGAGGTTAAATTATAAAGTGTCGGGTTATTTTATTTGACCCAACCAGTGGGTAAAATTAACACTCTAGCTGGGTTGACACATTCCATAATTTTATTTAAATTTTTTCAAAAAAGTCCCAAAATGTACACAACTTCATATAATGTAAATAGATTGCCATAGAATAAGAAAATGCGAATAACTCAATTTTGACAGACATGTCAAACAGAACCATATAAAACAAATGGAACATAAACACACTCTAAAACAATAAAACCAAGAGGCCCCCGTGAATCTGCATTTTAATTGCATTTTTTTGCATTTAATGCAATATTTAAACACTTTTTATATAGAAGTTTTCAATACAAATCTTATAAATGGCCACATGACATCACACTTTCCCCAACATAATATTTTAACTATTTATTTTAACTATTAGTTATTTAACTATTACTATTTAATTTCCTTTAAAATGACATTAAGAACAAAAACAATAAAACTTTTAAAAAATATTATTGATTAATTTGGGCTCTAAAATGAAACAGATGAGGACTCATCTCCATCAGTCGGATCTACAGTATGCTGGAGAAACTCCCAGGTGGGAAGACACGGCTTTGTGCAGTTCACATCAAAGACAAAAAACTTAACTTTAAAAGAAACATCAACCAAAGAGTCTGTATCAATAGCATTGCCTCCAACAATAGGAAAGGTCTGTCAGGTCCTCCTTGTCTCATCCCTAAAGCATAAAATGTGAAACAATGCAACAGTCATCTCCATATTTTGCAGATATCATTCCCATCATGTTGGTCCCCATCTGTGGATTACACACCATCACTTAAGTGTTGCAATATAACTAACATTTACACCAAGCATTTTTGTCAAGGATGTACAAATACATGTGGATTTAATGCAAAAAGTGTTTCCCCTTGTAAATACACAAAATATATAATGTGAGCATGAACTTAGTGTAATTTATCTCACAATTTAACAATTTACTGTGCTCCGTCTGGATTTAATACGAAACATTACCCCCCGTTTCAAGTTCTCAACAAACCCTAGATGAATTTACAACTTTTAATGAATATTTCATAAGGATGCAGATATAGCTTGTTTTCAACAAGCAGCTTTTTTGTTGTTGAGAAAATACAATGAGAAAAAACATTAACCCCACACCCCCATGTCAAAGCATTTCATTTGAACAGTAAAATATGCTTGCTCCTACCACAACTTAATAAAAAATAAGTAAAATCCCACATTAACTTACTGAGCATGATCTAGTCAGAAGTGAAGAATCCAGAAAGTTCGCCAAAAATAAACCAACTGCTGGGTCAAAATAACACAATCAGGTGTTTGAGTTTTTATTTATTTATTTATTTATTTATTTATTTATTTATTTATTAATGATCCTGGATCAGACAGAAACAGAAGACATTAAAACATACTGTACTCCAATTGCTTCTTCTGAAAACTCTAAAATATTATAAAATATGGCAACAGACTGTCCACACACAACTTTAGTGAAGATTATTTAGTAATTTCCCTAAAGTACATTTAAGATTACGTTTATGAGTGCTAACGAAGCGCACTTTTCTCATAACTTAAAGTAAAGTCGGCTATTGGGATAGAATAAAAACATGAACTCCCCACACCCCATCAAAGTGCGACTTAAAAGGTGGAAAAATCGAATGAACATGGAAATGAGCTTGCTCCTACCACAACTACAACATTCAAAATTTAGGTAAAAATTCATATTAACTTATCATAAAATACTGCCAGATCTAATTGGCGTGCCCCTCGCTTCAGAAGTGAAGAATCCAGAAAGTTTGTCATGTCATGTCTCAATTCCAAGAACAGACTTGACTTGGAAGTGTGCACTCGGATGCCGGGTGTATTGCAAATGGAACGCGCAGTCCAGGAGGCGTCACACAGCCGCTATAGATTTCTTTTTCATTTTGTGAAGCTGCTTTGAGACAATTACCAAAAGCCCTTAAAAAGTGCTATATACTGTAATTAAAATTGAATTGAATTGAATATATTATACCATAACCGTATTATACCAAAGGTTGGTTGTTAGAAATACCCAAAATGAAATAAATCCGCTGATTTAACCACTGCGGAGACATCATAGCCAGCGCTACTTTTCACAAGTTCTTTCCGAGGTGAAGCTATGTTGGCCGGCAGAGGTGGAATGTAACGAATGACATTTACTCGCGTTACTGTAATTCAGTAGTTTTTTTTGTGTGTAATTTTCCTTTTACTTAAGTATGTTTTGTTTGAAGTATTGTAATTCGCTACATTTGAAATCATATGCGCTACTGAGTAAAAAAATGAATTAAAATGCCAAAAATATTCTGCTTTGTATAAATGCTTCGTTGCACTCGCATGTGTGTATCGTGTCCTGGTCGCGACCATATATAAACCAGAGAGAGACGCGGGAAAGAGGGAAGTTATTGTGATTTTGGCGTTTTGATATTTGATTGTGACTTTTTGCCTCCCATTGACTTTGATTATTGCTTTGGTTGGTCTTTGTATATATTTGTAGATAATTTCACTCTATGTTACTGCACTCACCAGTAGTAGGGGCGTGGCTGCCATTTATTTTGGGAAGAGGGAATTTATTCACTGTTTTTGGTTTAGGGAGTCAGGGAAGGGACCTGTATTTTTTTTGTATGTTGTTTTTTTTGGCAGGTAATCTAGCTACTAAATATAAATACCATTTAGTTGATTATTTTGGCCTGGGTCCACCCTGCATCTGATCCTCCTCCTGTTGTGTTGTGTATTTTTTTTGTAACGCAATACAAACCTCATTATTTCAACAGTTAATGACTGGATCTAGTTCTTTCTGCCATATTCCACCATTTCCATACAGTTTATAACAGAACCCTGAACCATTCTTTTGCTGTTCGGCCGACACTAGACTGGGACGTAACGCCATGTTTAAGTGACCACTTTGATTTTCAAGCACAAGAAAGACAACAGCTTTATTATGCAAAGGTGTTCCTTCAGTTAAAAACAACTAGTTTGAGATTTATATCTGCTCATCTTTTTTGAACTACGCTAGAATGCTTCATCCCACGCCGCTGTTAAAAAAAAAAAAAGTTACTCAGTAACGTTTACTCTGAGTAATTTTTTATGAGCTACTCTTTACTTTTATTTGAGTAGATTTTTATAATGGTAATTTCACTGAAGTAACAGAACTTTTACTTGAGTACAACATTTTAGTCCTCTTTCCACCTCTGTTGGCCGGCTACATAAGCGCAGAGCGCCGCAGGATTGCCTGGAGCTCAAATTTCCGAAATCGCTCCGGCAATTTTTAACATAGATGCTATCTTTAATAATCGATGGATGTTTCTCGTTCTCGCTAACATGCTTGCTACATATATATATATATATATATATATATATATATATATATATATATATATATATATAAAAAATTTAAGCCCACATACATAACTTGCTTCGCTTGGCTTTCCACTGACGCAAACCAGTTTTGACCTGCTCCTGAACATACACACAATGTAGACGCAAGACACTCAGCTTGCATAATTTCCGTTCTTAAGGCGAAAAATATCAATATTTCTTTATTTTAGACATCTGATGTAAGTGATTTATCCTGGTCATGGTCACGGTAAATCTTGGGGACACACATCTTGGAATCCACCATAGATGCCCAACACATTCGAGCACAATGGGTTATAAAAACAGAACATCTTTTAAAATAGCTCTCGCAGTGAAACAGTTTTATGATTCGCATCACTTCCTGCTGGAACGGATACAACTGTACGATCATGTGAGCAATAGGGATGGGTACGGGATTTACCAAAATGCTTTTTGGTAAAAGTTTGTCGTGTCATGTTCGGACCTCAAAATAAAAAGTCCAATGGCCTGCTTTGTAACTTTACTGTGTTCAGGTGCAAGTTAAGGTTTTCTTCATAGATGGTTATATATTACAGGAAGTCACATTCTGGGTGAAGCAAATTCATGTCACAACTTAGCTACATTAATCTTGTTTAAAATCACAAGTAGAGATCAAAACTAAAGAAACAGACGCCAAACATTCGACATATCTTGGCTGATCAGCTACATTTGGGAACTCGGTATTGATCTCAGATAATCCACAAATTTTTTATCCCAAAAAATACTGTACTTACACTAAGACAAATTTAAACCTTGTAGTGTGTAGAAAGAGTGTACTGCTGCACAATTTTAGAATCTTCAGTAGCCTCTCTCTCAGTGTGTGTGTGTGTGTGTGTGTGTGTGTGTGTGTGTGTGTGTGTGTGTGTGTGTGTGTGTGTCAGGCCTGGCCCCAGTTGGTGGAATGTGTGAGCCGGAGAGAAGCTGCAGTATAAATGAAGACATCGGTCTGGCCACGGCGTTCACCATCGCTCACGAGATTGGACACACGTGAGTCTCATCTCGCAACAGCATTTTTGTTTCTTCATTTTTCTGGCTCTTCTTCATGCCAGCTCTCTCTCTCTCTTTCTCTCTCTCTCTTTCTCTCTCCTTCTCTCCTCATTGTCCCTGCTCATGCTCAGTCTCTAGTGAACAGTCTGTTCCGGTGTTTCGAGGAGATGCGTGACTAATGTGCACTGATTTACCGACAGTTCCAATGCTATGAGATTCCAAAGCGAAATCTCAGTCCCGTTGTAGCGGAGATGATAAGTAGTACTCAGCTCCAGGTGTTTTTAACACACCTTCATGAACTTGCTCTCGTGACTTTTAAGTGTTTACTTTCATCACACGTGTGGTCGCTTGCAAAACAGATTAAGTATCAGGAAGTGGATTATCCAGCATGAACCCGCGTGACCTCAGTTGTTTATGGTGGGTGGAGTGTGACAATAAATGAAGTTTAATCAATAAATAAATAAATAAATATCATTAAATACATAATTAAAATTAGAATTGCTCATTTACTTGTGTCGTACTTGAAGGTACTTTGTATTGCCATTTAAATGATTTTTCCCCGATTTTCCCCCTAATTTAGTCGTTTCCAATTCCTCCCCGTCACTAGGGGGCTCCCACATTAAGTCTACTACTACTACAACCACTCAGTCGGGGGTGGTAGACTATCATGTGTTTCCTCTGAACCATGTGACGCCAGCTAACCACATCTTTTTTAACTTGGGGGCAGCGCGCTCGGAGGACAGCGCTATCCGCTCCTTCCGCTTGCGTGAGCTCACAGACGCCCCTGATTGGCTGTAGAGCCGTGATTCGTGTGTGAGCACCTCTCATCCCTCCCCACTGAGCGAGCTCGGCCAATCAGCTCTCTCTAGACCTCCGGCTGCGGGGTGGGTGTGGATGCGGGGGGGGGCGTTTTGGGTGTTTTACAGCATCACCCAGGAATCGAACTTGTGATCTCCGGATGATGGGGCACGAGGAGGGTATTTCTTTCTCTCAGGTGTAAATGGTGTTTTCTTAATGGTTGTGTTATTTGAAGAATGTCGTTTGTTGGTGAATGCTGGCGTTTGTAAATTTGTTCCTCAACGATGGACTTTTTTGCGGAGGTCAGTTCTCGGAGGTCAGTTCTCTTAGAGAAGGTTGATGAATGTTGTGAGTAATTAGTGGTGTTTGTGTTGATTGTTGGTGTTTCTTGTGAATGTTGCTGTTTGTGAGTGAGTGTTGCTGTTTGTAGGGGAGTGTCTGTGTTTGGTAAATAATGTCTTTAAGGAATGTCGGTGTTTGTAAGTGTTGGTGTTTCTGGACGAGTGTTGATGTTTTAAAATAAATGTTGAAGTTTGTGCATGGAGGTTAAGTGTTTGGAGTTTTTCCCAGATTTTCTCCCTAATTTAGTCGTGTCCAATTCCTCCCCGTCACTAGGGGGCTCCCACATTAAGGCTACTACTACCACTCAGCCGGGAGGGCCGAAGACTATCACGTTTTCCTCCGAACCACGTGACGCCAGCCGACCGCATCTTTTCGAAAGTCGGAGGACAGCGCTATCCGCTCCCTCCGCTGCGCGAGCTCACAGAATGTAGAGCCAGTGGCTATTGAGAGAGCTCGGCCAATGTCTAGACCTCCGGCTGCGAGAGGTTACAGCACCACCCGGGATTCGAACTAGCGATCTCCGGATGATAGGGCGAGCGCTTTAACCACCGCGCCATTCGGAGGCCCGGGAAAATTTTTTCTGATGAATGTTGGTGTTTGTTGAGTTTGGTAAACGATGAATTGTTTACACAATTGTTGATGTTTATTGTAACGTTCAATGTTCATTGAAGATGGTTGGTGTTTTCTGGTGATTGTTGGTGACTGCTGGTGTTTGTACAGTAGGTGAAACTTGGTGTTTGTACTGTATGTTATGTTTTTTGGGTGAATGCTTGTTGGTGCTTGTTGGTGAACGTTGTTTTTGTTGGGAATGCGCAGTTTTTGCAAAGCAATGTTATTTCTTCTAGTATGTGCACATTGGTTTACTGGTGTTTGGTATAGAATTTGTTAAAAATATGATTCTGCAGTCTGGGAGTGTGGATTGAAGAATGAGCCCTGTCCATCCTCCATCCCGAGAGCGTTAACAATGATACTGTGTCTCGGTCTCCTTCTAAACATACACAGTGTTTGTTATTGGAAAAAGTTGCTGCCTCCCGGCTCAATCACTCAGTCCTGATCGTCGTCAGTCTTCGGCCAAAAATCCAAGCTTCTTGCGTTTGCCTGGTGGCCTTGCATTCCTCCATGGCAGTGTTATTGCAGTGTAATCGGTTTTCGCTGGGTCCTGAGCTTTTCACAGGTGGGAAAGTCATTAGCAAATGACTCCTAATGCAGCGGCCAGCTTTAAAGCCACCGAGCCCTGCTGACTGTCTAGACAAGGGGGCACATGCATATAAGATTACATAGGGTTGCTGTATTTAATCAGGTGTGGCAATTAAAGACACAAAATTTCTGCCAACCACAAAAATGTCTACCAATGTCTACCCTCTGTCAATTCATCTCTTTCCTTCTTTGTCTGCTTCTCTTGTTTTTTTTTTCTGTCCTTCTTTGTCCCTGTCTTAGGTTCGGCATGAATCACGACGGCGTAGGGAACCCTTGTGGCGCTCGCAGTCAGGAGACGGCCAAGCTCATGGCCGCACACATCACCATGAAGACGAATCCCTTCGTCTGGTCGGCCTGCAGCCGCGATTACATCACAAACTTCCTCAAGTAATGATTCATGTTCTTTCCCGGAAATGAGTCGAAGCATAGTACCTGGCAACTATTTAGCATACTGTAAAACGAATCTTTTATTAGCTTTTAAATGATCACACTGGGTATTAAAGTAGCATCCTGTGTGAAGTACAGTAGAAAACTTGGAACATTTGCCTCTGAATGAGATTTTGGAAGTGTTTTATTTTGATTTAAAAGTTTGCCCCAGCTCATAGCATACGAAATATCCTTCAGCCCTATTGCTTCGCTTTGCTAATTACTAGGGGTGTTCAAGTCAAAACCGGGACTTTTGATATATACCGAATAACAGAACACATTTCTGAGTGAGTCAATACTCAATACTTTCATTTCCCGATGTAATCTCTCATGCTACCCTAATGCACTGATCCCAGGAACTCCTACTGGTATGACGGCATAAACATACAGTATGTAAATGGCTTGGAGTGAGGTGAGGGCCGCGGCGATAACTCCCAGCCGAGTTCCTGTAAAGTGCAAGTGGTGCTGGTTAATGATTGTGTGTGCAGTTCCCACAGACGGATGTGTCTCTTCAACAAGTTGGCAACAAGTTATCCGTCAGTCTTAAAGGCTCAGGCGTTCCACACACTCAGTGTTCCCTGTGGCTAGTGAGTCTCATCAGCGTACAGTCTTTTATGCCTTCATTCACCATGAATTTCTGCACAAGTCCCGGTTTGACTTGAATGCCTACATACTATCTAAGAAAAAGTATTTTTGCAAGCATGTGTAATAAATTTCAGCGAGGAAAAAAAAGAAGAAGAAGCTGACTTGTGCAACAAGTTGTCGAAAAAGGGCTTGGGTTTATTCGTAATCATTCTAAGCGATCTCAGCATGTTTGGGAGAGCTGTTTAATGAGCATGATTTCGGAGTTGACATTACTCTGTGTGTGTCCCGGTGACTTTCTGCAGCTCTGGAATGGGCTCGTGTGTGAACAACATTCCCCCGAAGCAGGAATTTATGTATCCGACGACAGCGCCTGGTCAGGCCTACGACGCGGATGAGCAGTGCCGCTTCCAGTATGGAATAAAATCTCGGCAGTGTAAATATGGGGTACTCACTTCTCTATACTCTGTTTCATGGTTTTTATACACACACAAAGATTTTGTTATAATGCCATTCCTGGCAACCTCTAAAACATATTCAGCTGTGCCAGTTCTATATAAAAGGTAATACATGTGTACAGGTGCTGAGTCTTAACTGTAGAAATGACACACACCAAGTTGTCTTCCTGATGCTGAGTGCTTTCAAATGTTTATTCAGTTTTCAGTTAAATCACTGCCTTTCGATGTCATCTTTTATGACGCTGATTAAAACGATAGCTTGGGTTTTTATTTTTTTATTTATTTATTTATTTTTTCAAGCTTGTCTCGATGAGAAATTGAGTTCCATTACAATAGGTCTTGATTGTTATTAATGTTCCTGCACACTGACTGTGAATTCGAATGCAATGTGAGCAATGGGGTTCCAAATTCCACTACCCTCATTATGTGCAAAAATGTATTACATAGTTCAGCTGAGACTCGTATGAATCTTCTTCAAACAATATAAACAGCGTGCAATTTTTACTCTGTTTAAACCTCTCTTCTGGTGTGTTCCTTGGGCTTCATGATGCTGTTTGTTCAGTAATGTTCTCTAACAAACCTCTAAGGGCTTCACAGGACGGCTGTATTTATACTGAGAATAAACTACACACAGGTGAACTCTATTTCCTAATTAGGTGATTTCTGAAGGCAGTTGGTTCCACTGGATTTTAGTCCGGGGCATCAGAGTAAAGGGGGCTGAATACAAATGCGTGCCGAAAAAAAAAAATTTTGAAAACCATTTTCCTTCCACTTCACAATTATGGGCCACTTTGTGTTGGTCTATCGCGTGAAAACCCAGTAAAAATACAATTTTTGTTTGTGGTTATAACATAATAAAGTATGGAAAAGTTCAAGTATGAATACTTTTACAAGGTACTGCATGGACCTCAATTTTTATTTAAGACAGACGTGAAAAAGCCTTATGAGATTATGAGACCTTGATTTAGGAAAAAATGCATCATCCTTCCTTTAAACTTTCATTATTACACATTTTTTTTAATGCACATTTACTAGGGTTGTTACTGGAGGTTTACAACTCCAGGAGTTAAGTACAATGTAAAGGTCTTCTGTAGTGGTTTTACATCCAGTCTGGTTAATTACCACTACTTCTTGTGTTTTTGTGTTAAATTCCATCAACACTAACAGGACAAAAAGTAAAAAAAAAAAAAAACTCCACTATGCGGATGCGTTCAGAATGTCACTTTAGAGCCGGTACAAAATTTCTGCTATATTATATGCAACAAAGCGAAGTACATGTTTTTTTTTATTTTTATTTATTCTAAGCAGGTAGAGGTTAGGGGAATTGTGTTTTACTCAGTCGTCTGGAAAAGTTCCTCATCAGGTGCCTCTTCTCGATTCTCAGTGAATCACTTTCTTTCTCTCTATCCTTCCCTACCCAAACTCTCGCTCACATCTGGCCCAGATGGCTGTTGTAGCTCTTTCTGTTCTCTGTCTGCTCTGCTCATTCCTGGCTTTCTGCCTATACAAAAAAAAAAAGGAAAAAAAAAAGTGCAATAATAAAAAAGTTTGCTGCTTTCGTCTTTGTGCGGTCTGACTACGCCAATCATAACTATGACCTCTTGTACCTTCTGCAGGACGGTTGCAGACCTCAGATCTTTAGTCCAGCTCCAGCGAGTCTTTAAAAACATCTATAGCTGTCTTTATTGACCAGGACTTTATGTGTATAGTCGGTTTTTATGACATGCTGCTAGAAGAACATCTGGAATAGGAAATTACATTTAAGACGCTTTCTGATTTTAATCCTGCACTGATTTAGCTTAGGGACCCGTGTGGGAATGGTGTGTGTGTGTGTGTGTGTGTGTGTGTGTGTGTGTGTGTGTGTGTGTGTGTGTGTGTGTGTGTGTCTGGGGTTATAGCTGTGGACTAATGTCAGGTTGATGAACATTTCTGTGAATGCATTTTCACAGTTTGTTGCAGATGTTTAAGTTGAAAGTGGTTCCTAGCGATTGAATAACAAGTGTGGAGCAGTGCTCTATCCATTTCATTGTCTCCCTTCGTACGTTTGCTTAGACAAATGAAGTCAATCTGTTCAAATGTCCCACTAGCTGTGCTATTTCTGGAAGAAAATGTCAATTGACATGGATTTCCTTTCAAATAAATCAATGTGTAGATCCTGAAGATATGGACTGTAGAGTGTGTTTTACCATACATAGTATTTTTATATAAAGTAAAATTGCATTAAGTAAACAGCAAACTTACTGTGGATAACTTCTTTAAAGCAGGATAAACAGCTATGCTAAAAAAAAGACATCTGAAAAATGAAAGGGGGGAAAAAGCAGCTTTTTTTCCTTGACAAATCTCACCTACTGTCTTAGGGTTGGTTATGATAATTTGGCATCATCTGTAATTGGGTACAGTAGGTGGCCAGCACTTTAAAATCGTTGAGCGTAACTGTGGGACTTAAAAGCAGCTCGGTTAAGTACCTTCTCTGTAAGAAATGGCAATGATCTGTGTGATTAATGCAAATGTGCATGGATAGCACCTTAACACTCAGTTCACCCACCACTGTTTTTTTTTTGTTTTTTTTTAAGCAGTGGTGCTCAGTATTTCTGATGCATGTGGTACATGTCAGACTAGACTTAGTAATAAATGCTGAGCTACTACATCCAGTCAAGCAGCAGTATTGATACTAAATCTTCTTTTTTAACAAATCATTTTAATGAAAAAACTCTTACTTTTTTTTTTTGAGAGAGAGAGAGCTAGAATTGTGGCTTGTGATGTGTTTACCTTTTAACATCAGTGTGAATGCTAGCAATGTAAATTAAATAAGACTGTGCTTTTGGAGTAAGAGGGCTATGCCGTGTTTTTCTTGTCAATCACAGGAACACTAGCCAATTAGGTGCATGTGATCACAGTGGGCTTATGGGCATCTGTGAGCTTGTGTATGTAGAAGAGGGTGGATAGCACTTTCCTCTGAGTGTGTAGTCTGCTGCTTGTTCACTGACTAATATGGAGGAAGCACACATCAGTTTACTGGAAATGGCAGCTGAATAAATGGGTTCAAATACACAGAAGAAAATAATGCAAAAAAAAAAAGTGTATTTTAGTGTGTCTCACTAAAAATAACACATATAAAATAATAACGTTACTAATGCAATTATGGCCACAATGGCTTTCCATATTGCACATATTACACATTCTCATATGAATCCATATTTAATTGACTGTCATTCTTATTTTAGAATCTTCTTTGGTTTATATGATGCATTGCATATGTTCAAGAAATGAAGAAGAAGAAAAAAAGACAAATATTAAAAAGATCTGTTGTTGTGTGTTTGTGTGCAGGAGGTGTGCAGTGAGCTCTGGTGTATGAGCAAGAGTAACCGCTGTATAACCAGCAGCATCCCCGCAGCTGAAGGCACCATCTGCCAAACCAGCACCATAGACAAAGGGGTGAGTATGTCCTAAAAAAGAAAAACATATAAATGATAAATTTAATTAGTTTCAGAAGCAGAATTCTCTATGTTATGGTCCATTGTGTTGAGAGTAGGATGCCTACCCTTTTAGTTTGAGAATAATAATGATGCTAAGGGATTTTCTTCCGCCGCCACAGTGGTGCTACAAGCGGATGTGTGTGCCGTACGGCACCCGTCCAGAGGGAGTGGACGGTCAGTGGGGTACGTGGTCTCCGTGGGAGGAGTGCAGTCGTACCTGTGGGGGCGGAGTCTCCTCGTCTGTTCGCCATTGTGACAGCCCCAGGTGAGGCCTTTTTCCCAGATATAATGTAAATTATTACGTTATTACAAATTGATGTTACGGTTATATAGACATATAACATAGTACAGCTGAAATCTTGATTCTGATTGGTCAGAAGGTGTCCTAATACAGTACAGTATTGTTTTTATAGAAACAGGGCCTTATATGATGAGCACGATGCATCGTTGATATTGAATAATAAACCGATTATTAAACAAAGAAAGCTACAGCCAGGTCCATAAATTTTGGAACAAATGTTTGTTTTTTTCGGTATTTGGAAGACTCAAGATGTGAGTGAGCAAAGTTAAGACTTTCAGCTTCAATTCAAGGGGTTGTGACCAAAAGTGTGGAATTAAATATTCAGGAATTACAACCGTTTCCATACTCACATACACACACACACACACACACACACACACCCTATTATACACTCTGTCCTGTTTGTATATATGGTCAATATTTCCTGTTCTTTGCTTCTCTGTGTCCTTGCAGCTAAACGGACTCGCCATTTATTGCTACCGTTGTGTATGTACAGTAACTCTCTGTAAGATTGTTTGTCTGTTGATTGATGACTCACATGTACTGTACTTACGTACACTTTGCACTTTACGTACACTTCATAACTAATAAACCAGCGTCTCAGAAAGTTTTATTTCTCACGCGTTGCCGGTTTGCCAGATTTTCCTAGCATATCAAAGTAATTATGTTTGTCGTATTCTGATTGGTCTTGATTGGAATTCATTGTGTACTCTCAGTAATGAAGTGTATTTTATTTATAATATGATGTGTTGTTATTAAGGCCGGTGTAACTCACTGATGAAAAAACAAATAATAATTAAACCGAGCAGGAACAGACATGATGGCTGGTTTTGGATAACATGGAGTGGAGTTGACAGCGTGATGAGGACTTCATGTGAAATTGCTCTCAGATGTTGCTTTAATCTCAGTTTGTGTGTGTGTGTGTGTGTGAGCAGGCCAACCATTGGAGGACGTTTCTGTCTAGGCGAGAGGAAGAGGTTCAAATCCTGCAACATCGAGGTGAGTTTTAGGTAAAACACATAGTGTGGTCCAGCAGTAAACACCCTAAGAGTTTTTTAAAGCCAAGCGTGTCCGTGTCCAGAGGTCAAGACCTTTTACTACTTAATGTTTATTTTGCTTTATGACCTCTAAATGGCACCTTCTGAACTGAGTGTGGAGGAAAAATGAGAGAGAAATGCGGAAAGTTTTATCAGTATTTAGCATTATTTCTAGAAATAAGCAACATCTATCCATAAAATATGGGAATTGTGATTTTAAAATCATTACAAATGTCCGGAAATGTTCTTATCATAGAAGTCCATGACTGCTGGGGAAACTGCAGTGCCAGGAACATACAGTCGTATACTCATTGTTATTCTTGACTTTAAAGTTCTCTGAGCCCACTGAACATGTAAAGTTAATTTACAACAGCTTTTATTTTGCGCATTTAATAACTTCACATCACTGATCATGTGACAGAGAGAAGTGATGCAATTGGCTCTTCATGGATGTGCTGTGTTTTGCTGTGTAATGCAATATTGCGTTTCCCAAATAATGTAAAAGTTCATAGAAGTAAAAAAAAAAAAAAAGTATACGTAACAATTTTCTCATAGACAACCTTATGTGCCTGAGGAAAATAATTTACCGTAAGGAGTGAAAGTCTGAAAATGGCATGTAGCATGTCTTGAGCAAACCCTTCATTTGTTTAATATATATATATATATTTTTTTTTACTTCTATGAACTTTTACATTATATATATATATAAAACGCGCGCTGTACACACACACCCTTACAAACAAACAAAATAAAAGATGTTTTACGCGCACACGCGTGGTCACAGTGTTATAGTAAACAGTACACGCGAGGATGTAGATTATACCAGTGAGAGACGAACACTAAGTCGCAGCAGGGGAGACGATTACCCACAATTCCGCAGCGCAAGAGAGAGAAAAACCGTTGGCTCAGTTGTGATTACGTGACGGTCGGCATCAAAACAAGAACCTCATGCGCGATACATGATACTCGGCACTCGTAAACCAAGACTTGCTTGCTTTTAAAGTCAAAATGTATTAAAAATCTTTGCTCGTCTTGCGGAAACCGCGTTACTCGCAATCCAAGGTTCCACTGTATGTATAAACAAGTTATTAAGTTCCTAGCACACTAACCTTCATGTCATTGTCATGTGACATACTAATGATCAAGCACAGGCACAAAACCTACAACTTAAAAGAAAGTCAAACATCAATATTTATTGCCTTTAGCTTTGATTACAGTTCTCTATATGGTGTTCAATTCACATGTGAAAATGACTCCTCATGCTCACAAGTCACAAGTCCTTAGAGAACAGCTGTCTGCATTAGCCGAGGCCAGGACCGTCTTCATGGACCGTGGAACCGTCTCTGGTCACCATACGCATCCCAAACAGACCACACGGGGCCTTCATGCGAAGAGATCTCCGAACAGAAGTGGGGAACCAGTATGAGTCAGACAGGTCCAGAGGGCAGAGGGGGTCTGGATCACTGGAACTCAGGAACGGCATGTGTAGCTCGACAGGGAGCGAGAGAGAGAGAGAGAAGAGAAGAGAAGAGAAATAGGGAGAACAGTCAGGTATACTAACAGTCACATAAGGTGAATATATATTTAGTGCAGAGTGCAAGCAGGGACTCCGGCAGGACTAACTTCGACAGCATAACTAAAAGGGAGAGCCAGAAGGAAACACAGGCATGACACAGGGCTCCCTGAGATGTAAAGCAATCAATCACGTCACTGTCAACAAACCTGAGTGATGAATGAGAGTTGGGAAGACAGATATAAGATCTAAACATACCAGTTCACCATAATACTCTGCGTCCATGAGTCCCCCAGATGTGTGCGTGCGTGTGCGTGCGTGTGCGTGCGTGTGCGTGCGTGCGTGCGTGTGCGTGCGTGTGCGTGCGTGTGCGTGCATGTGCGTGCGTGTGTGTGCGTGTGTGTGCGTAAATGCTCCTACTTTCATTATTAAATCTAACTCTAATTTCTAGTGTTTGTTTATTTACAATGCAACTTCACCAAGCGTCTAAGTGATCTCTAATCACCATCATTCTAGACTTTTTCCAACCACATTTCTTTCTTCAAGTTGACGAAAGAAAGAAAGTGCGCTATCCTTCCAGGTTTTAATAGTGTGTTGAACAGTTCTTAATCCAATTGCAGTCATTTAAAAAAATGTTCATTGCTTGATGCAGACCCTTTTTTGCCTTCTTTTGGCCAAGCGGTGTATAATAAAGGTAAAAAACAATCAGTTTCTATTAAAGATACAGTATGTGGTGTGTGTTATAAGAATAGACGTTCCACGCCTGTTATTATCCTGTGCATAATTACTGCATACACATGGCCGCCGGTAACACTGTAATAGACAAGGTTTAAGTATAAATTAAATCCAAATAATAATGACTTACCTGTTCTGTTGGATAATAAAAGAAAGGAGCTTAGACTGACTGCTCTCTCTCTCTCTCTCTCTCTCTCTCTCTGTGTGTTGCAGGAGTGCCCTCTTGGGTCTCAGGATTTCCGAGAGATTCAGTGCTCGGATTTTGACAGCGTTGCTTTCCGGGGGAAATTTTACACCTGGAAGCCGTACAGAGGCGGTGAGTGATGTTGAAACTGCAGCTGGACAAGTGACACACACACACACACACACACACACACACACACACACACACACACACACACACAGAGTAGTTCCACTTTCACTGCGAGTGCTTATTTCAGACATAAGCTTTTCCTCTTGCCTCCTCTTTCATCTATTCATAAAGGCTCATTAAAAATTCCTCAGAGGCTTCCAGTGTTACAGCAACGTACTGGAGATGCAAGATTCAAGAACATTGTTGTCCTGAGCACAAGGTGTCTGAAAAAGAAGAAGAGTGAAGCAAATTAATACTCTTTATATCACACTGTGAATGAATTCTTATTGGGCCGTACTTGCTGTTTTTTAACAACTAATGCCACAGGTTGTTAAGTCTTTTTTGTCGGGAGACGTTTCTTTAGCATTTATGGAAGTAGTGAATTTTATATACAAGGGATGTTCAAGCCAAAGCGGGACTTTTGATTGTGCAGAAAAACGGTCCCTTAAAAAGATTGTCCCTTTTTTTTCTCTATATAATCCCCTGCTATATACGCTAATGCGCTTATCCCAGCGTTTCACTAGTGCTTGGAAACCATCAGGGTAGAAAGGGTCCTCAGTATGCCGGAGCAGTGCCAGTCTGGAGCAGTGGAGAGAAAATAAACCCTTTAGTGTTTAGCACACATCCTATGGTTAGTAACAGATGTAATTCAGCTGTGATTAAAGTTTTACTCCAAGTCTCTCAAGACCTGCCGGGTCAAGTAAGGGCGCGCAAAGGGGATTAGATACGACGAGGTGGGCAAAGACAAAGCATAGAATGGTAGTTTAAGAACTGGGTGTGCAAGTCTATGCATATTCGTACAGCCCAGTTTGGGACGGGGGGTTCCATTCAGTGCACAATGTGTTATGAGCGTAAAAATAGAGACAGTACCATCTACAGTAGATTGGTATGTCTTTACGTTATCCATTCATTTTGAATTTCTAACAGTGCATACAACTATCTCTGTGTAAATGTGTAAATACTAATGTGTTAAATTGTGAAGGGCGTTCAAGTTAAACCGTGACTTACAATGAAATTTCTAGAGTTTTAAAGAGGGCCGTATGCCCGTCAATGACGATCCTGGTCGAGGCGGCACAGAGTCCACTGCAGTCGTTCCTGTAAACTTTCAGCGGGTGGAACGCCTGATCCTTGAAAATCAACACCAACACCACTCAGTTGGAAGTTATTGACACGTTCCCTGTCCAGTCCTGACCTCGCTCCATGCCATTCCACATGTAATGGAGTACCTGGGAGGCCAGCATTTCAGACCGAAAGTGGGCAGTTCAATCATGGCTCCGACTTAGTAAGAAAACTGTTTGGTACCCTTGATTGTATACAAGCACTAATAAAACTCTGGGAAAAGTGCAGTGCATTAGTGTAGCATGGGATTATATAGAGCAACTAGAGAGGAGAAAATCTGGAGAAAATGTGCGTGCTGCTTGTCGTGGTGAAACTCCGGCCTAGGGCATGGCTTGACAGTTTGAAAATGATCCTGAGAGACTGCTTGGTTGCCTGAGTAAAATGAGCCCACCCCAATGTTAGCATGTTGCTAGCATGATGGGACGTTAAGATGATTAGCATGTCGCAAGCATTATGATAACTATATAAGCATGTAGCTAGCAACATTATTAGCATGTTGCTATCATGACATTAACATGCTTAGCATGTTGCTAGCATGAAGCTAATATGATTAGCATGTCACCAACATGATGCTAGCATGAAGCTAATATGATCAGCATGTCGCAAACATGATGCTAGCATGATTAGCATGTTGCTAGCATGACTCCAGTGCGATTAGCGATTTGTTTGCGCGATGCTGACGTGATTAGTATGTTGCTAGCATGATGCTAATATGATTAGTATATCGCCAACATGATGCTAGCATGAATAGCATGTTGTTCGCATGCCTCCAATGTGAGTAGCATGTTGCTCAGATGATGCTAACCCAATTTGAACACGTTGTAGCTCTTAGCTACCACGTATTAGCTTGTCGCTATTCACTGCTAGCATGTGTATCACGTTAGTGCTTCGATTTGCAAGAACCACTAATAAAGGGAGTTTTAGCTCTCAGTACTGGGCTCTTTTATTCTGCACAATCAAAAGTCCTGGTTTGACTTGAACATTTTATTAGAAGAAAATTACATGGAAATTAGAAAATTACATCAGTTAATTAGACCCCTAATCTCTCTGTCCTAATGCACCTGACAAATGTCATAGTATAAGGTTTCGATGCAAAGCAAATATAATGGTTGTCAAGGTTATGACATGGTTAGGCTCCTCATAAGATGGTGCGTCTCTTCCCAAAATGCATTGCAGTCAGATCTCAAGTTTATCGACATTATCCTTTCAGGAATGTGCTTAATGAGACTCAAACCTGTCTGCCATCTTCACTTTCTGTCACTCGTGTTTTTAGAGCACAGTCCGACAGGCCAGAGGATGTAGTGAAAGTGTTTGTGTGTGTGTGTGTGTGTGTGTGTGCGTGTGTGTGCGTGTCTTGTTATGTGTGTAGTGTTGTTAATCAGACTCAGCTGTTTGTAAGTGTGCCAGGTAAAATGTGCTCTTTCCCTTTTAGTACCTCACTTTCTCTCCCTCTCTCTCCCATCTGCGGCCCCGTCTTTCAAGCAGCTGTTGAAGAACACACTCGCATAAAACCCCTAAAAAGCTCAGAAAAATACTCTGTGCATCTACCAGACAATTTAAGATCATGCCTATACCTCGATTCGCAGAAGACATGTTTGAAAGTGTGTGTGTGTATATGTGTATGTGGGTGTGTATGTGTATGCGTGCGTGTGTGTGTGTGTGTGTGAACTCAGGTGGAGTAAAGCCCTGCTCTCTGAACTGCCTGGCTGAGGGTTATAACTTCTACACTGAGCGCGCTCCAGCGGTGGTGGATGGGACGCCGTGCAGAGACGACTCTCTGGATCTGTGTGTGAATGGCGAGTGTAAGGTGAGAGCACACACGCACGCACACACGCAGACACTCACACACACAAAGAAATCCCATTCAGTTTATTCGGGAAAGTTTCCTCCGAGTTGTTTTTCTGTAACCTTTATTAACATTCCCACAACATTGCTGCGACATTTGTAGAGCCATCAAAGTCCACGTCACTCCAGTGTTTGTGTCCAACTCAGTCCATTGTTGTCATATTTTCTTTATCTGTCTTTTTATTACTGTCACCGACATTGCACACTTTATTCTTTCTTTTATACCTTTCTTTCTGTTTTTCATGCTGCTTCTGTCCTCATTGTTCTCTCGCTCTCTCTCTCTCTCTCTCTCTCTCTCTCTCTCTCTCTCGGCGTGGCTACAGAGACATGTCTCTTATTGTCTCTTCTCTCCCCTTATCCCTTTACCCCTGCTGTCCTCTCCTCCTCTCGCGTTCTTTTTCCTCTCCTCTCATCGCTTGTCGCTCCCCCTCCTCCTCTTCACGTCTCACATCCTCTCCTCTTCTCTCATCCTCTCGTCCCGTCTCCCCTGCGCTAAGGCTTCCTCTTTTCTCCCCTCATCTCCTCTTTTTATTTTGTTTTCAACTCTGCTTTCATCCTCTCCTCTTTCTGTATCCTTATCCTGCACTCTTCTTTCTTATCCTTTCCTCCTTTCCTCCTCCTTCTCTCTTCTACTTCTTTTCCCTGCTATTCCTTTTATCTTCTATCCTCTTCCTGTCATTCTCTCTTTTCTTTTAATCTCTTCTTCTTTTTATTCTTTCTATATATTGTTCTGCTTTAATTTTCCCTGTTTCTTCTCATTTTGCTTCTCCTGTCTCTTTTCCACTCCTTTTCTTCTGTCCTTTTCTTTCTCTTTTCATTTTTCCCTCTGCTCTCCTCTCCTCTCCTCTCCTCGCCTCGCCTCTCCCCTGTGTTATATTTACAGTCTAAATGAACTCGATGCCCTTCCAGGCTGCAGCTGTCTGAACCGCCAGCAGCCGAACAAGATCATAGCAACTGATTTCTCCTCTCGTCTTTCCCCTCACTCCATCCTGCCCTGCTCTTTTGAAAAAAAAAAAAAATTTCTTTTCCCTCTCTCGATTTGATCCCTCTCAAAATTGTGCTTTCCTTGACACCCAGAGCTCCCTCTCCTTTCCCGTCTTTCCCCTTCCGCTCTACTTAATGGCGCGTATTAAAACAAGGGAGCAGCAGGAGTGGAAGGCAGCGGCATGTTTGTGGCCTCGCGGTCGACGCGCTTCCAAAACAACGTGCCTTTTGATTTAGGACGGCGATTTCAGAGCAGAGCTTTGAAGCACGCAGAGCCAAGCACAGCCTCAGGAGAAACACACGCACTCGGGCGACCTGCAGAGAGGGTCGCTGACTCACTCCGGCCGTTCCCAGAACTGGGTCACACACTCGCAGGTTGTGAAATGTAGGCCAGGTCAGGAGGAACGTTTCCAAGGAGCGGTGCACTGGAAGGGTGTGGCGGGTTTGCCCGAGGGTTTTAGATGGAAAGACCGTGGATAGAAAGTCATGCATACTTTTACTTTTAAAGGTCCCATATTTTACACTTTCTTTACGGTAAAAAGCTCACGCAGTGTATGTGTGTTAATGCTCCTGCTGTAATACCCCTCAGACAATGCATTTTTTTTTCATACTTTACACTCCCTTCCTCTTTGTTTCCTCTTCTATTTCAGTGTCAATATACTATCAATGTGCTACTGCTGAGCCACACCCCTTCACAGAGATGTAAAAACATTTTCACACCACTGTTGCATGACGCCACAAGACCTTTACGTGTGTGCTGTGGTGTCTGGCACCAGGACGTTGGCGGCGGATCGTTTCGGTGTTGTGGGTTGCAATGTTGGGTCTCCGTGGATCAGATTTGTTTGTCTGGTGCAACCCAATGGGTGCTTGATTGGGTTGGGATCTTGGGAGTTTGGAGGTCGGGTCGGGTCGGCTCTTTGTTGTTTGCTCTTTGTCTGCCGGGCCCTGTGTGAACCGGGCTGTGGCGCACTGGGCTAGCATTGACTCACAGTATACTGTAGCACTGAAATATACAGTGGTACCTCAACATACAGTACGAACGCCCCACATAGTGAATTTCCACCTTAAGAACTTAACTCAACAAAAAATGGATTCTCAGCATACAACCAACCAAGGCAGTAGAAAGCCAAGTGAAGCAAGTTTACTTGGCTTGCAAGATTTGATGACGACGGAGCTCCATGGGTCCCAAGAATGTTATGAAGCACGTCAGCAAGAATCAAAGAGAAGTTTTTTTTTTTTTTTTTTTTTTTTTTGGATTTTTCCCCGATTTTCTCCCTAATTTAGTCGTGTCCAATTCCTCCCCGTCACTAGGGGGCAAGGTTTACTGTAGACTCAGACGACGGAGCTCCATGGGTCCCAAGAATGTTATGAAGCACGTCAGCAAGAATCAAAGAGAGCCGCTTTCAGTTTTGTTTTTAAAGAAGCCGAGGTGTCAAGCGGAATCGTAAATTAAGTTTAATGTCTATTTATTTTAGGTTTTACTTAATTTACATGTCTTTTCTTTTTTTTTTTTTTGATTTTTCCGATTTTCTCCCTAATTTAGTCGTGTCCAATTCCTCCCCGTCACTAGGGGGCTCCCACATTAAGGCTACTACTACCACTCAGCCGGGAGGGCCGAAGACTATCACTATCCGCTCCCTCCGCTGCGCGAGCTCACAGATGCCCCTGACTGGCTGTAGAGCCGTGATTAATGTCGGAGCACTATGTACCTCTCATCCCTCCCCTCCCTCCCCTCTGAGAGAGCTCGGCCAATCAGGGCTGCGAGAGGTTACAGCACCACCCGGGATTCGAACTAGCGATCTCCGGATGATAGGGCGAGCGCTTTAACCACTGCGCCACTCGGGGTTACATGTCTTTTCTAAACGTTTTGACTGTTTATATCGGCAAACATATGAATATAGTGTTGGAAATTGTACATTTTAATAATATTTTTGAACGGCTAGAATGGATTATATGCATTTCCATTATTTCCTCTGCGTTATGCAATATGGAATTTCACCTTAAAAACTCGACTCAGATTATGCAGAGATTTGATATTATGTATACTGAATTATGGGTTTGGTGGGTTTCCTCTTGGTACTCAAAAGATGCGCAGATTAGGTTAATTGGCATTCTGAAATTGCCTATATGATGTGTGTGTGTGTGTGTGTGCCCTGTGATGGATTGGCACCCAGGTCCAGTGCGTACCCTTTCTCGTGCAGTCTCGAGTCTCCTTGCAGTGCATTTAAAAAGAACAATGATCTTTTTTTCCTGTGACTTGATTTGATCCGTGTGCTTGTGTGTCACATTGACGTGCAGCACGTGGGCTGTGATAAAATCCTTGGCTCAGATGCTCGCGAGGACCGCTGCCGCGTGTGTGGGGGTGATGGGAGCAGCTGCGAGGCCGTCGAGGGCACCTTCAACGATTCGCTGCCTGAAGGAGGTATGTTTCATTTGTGTTCCTTTCTATTTACACACCATGCTGCTTCAATACCGTTTTCTTTCCAAGGTTGCAGATCCCTTTCTCCTGGCAGTCCTCTCCGACTTTATGCAGGAAGCTGTAGAAATGTCAACTTATGCTCTGAGATGTAAGTCATCGAATTATGAAATAAAGTGACCTGTCTAATTACAGGCACGGAGGCACAGTGGATTTACAGTAGGTGTCAGAATACGACCGGTGAAGCTATTTGGTTGAGAAAGAAAGAAAGCAGCACTTTTTTTTTCTTCTTCTTCATCTCAGAGTCCATGGAGTTTGTCGGGCGTTGAGGTGCAGTTCCTGGAACTACACTGGATGGTCTTAAATCCTGCTCGCTCACTGTGTGAACACACGTGTTGGGTTACAGGTCTCTGGAGTGGAACGTTCGGGCAACGACGTGCAAAAGCTCTCGCTGTACAGGAAAAAATGATCCGGTTCAGCTCCTGTGGTCTGACTGAAGCAATTGGATATGTGTCTTCTGTCTTTGTAGTAATCCCGCAGTAATGCCTTGGCCCTGCTTCTCTATTATAATCTCATAAAGCAAAATGTGTGTGGGTGAGAGGGAAAGAGAGAGAGAGAAAACCGCTATTACATCTATTTATGTTCACTCCAACCACACTCACTAGATACAGTATGAAACATTTAAGTAAGAAATTAAACACGTTTTGGTATGCTCTTGCAGGAAAATAAGCCTGTAGCTGTAATCAAGCTGAAGGTGATTAAAAACCTACAACTATCACCACGTCCTGGAGCATTTTATCCCTCTTCTACTGCAGCAAGTACAGTAGTGTCCTTCTCTCTTTCCTTTTCTTCTAAACTTAATATCCAAGGAACCACAAACTCTTCTGTCCTGAAGATGTGAGGAAGTGCTGAGCCTGGAAATCGGCATTTATAATTCATCAGTATACCAGTCTTGCATAAATGCATTTATCATTTATGAATGGTAAAGTTTGTATAAGAGCACTCACAGGCCTGGCACATCATGTAGGTCTCCAAGGGGCATTTGAAACCCAGTCGACTGTAGTGCACGCCAAATAGTCTCCGAACATGCCAGGGTTGTTTCTGGATTGTTTAGATACTAAAATGCACCATTTCGTACCACCCTAATTTCAAAACCTCTTATTTGTTTTTGGTCAATGTATGTACTGAAGCCTGTTTTTTTCCCCACTCATGTTCCATCTCTCTCTGTCTTGAATCCATAAATCATGATAAGTCTCCACATTTATAACACAGGCAGTGAAACCTGTCTTTCAGCATGGCTGGAAAACACAGGCCAACCTGGAGTCAAATCAAATGAAATAAGACTTTTGGATCAGGTTTTAGCCTCGCGAGGGCCAACTTTTAACACTTTTTCGCCTCATACCTGCTCCAAACGACTCTATAATTGCTTTATGGAAAGTCAAACAATGTCTGTGTGTTTTGTCGTGTTTTTTTCTTTATCTTTCTTTCGGTTTTCTTTTTCTTTTTTTCTTTTTTTTCCAGTTTAGAGTTGGACCCTTGCCGCTTTTGAGAGAGCGGAGTGATTTTAAGACAAATTCATAATTACTTGCTCACATGCAATGTCTGTATCATTCAAATATGTTTAAGATTCAAGGAAAAAAAAAAGAAATTAAGAATGTATATGATCCTGGGGCCTCCGAGTGGCGCAGTGGTTAAAGCGCTCGCCCTATCATCCGGAGATCGCTAGTTCGAATCCCGGGTGGTGCTGTAACCTCTCGCAGCCGGAGGTCTAGAGAGAGCTGATTGGCCGAGGAATGAGAGGTACTTAGTGCTCCCACATTAATCACGGCTCTACAGCCAGTCAGGGGTGTCTGTGAGCTCGCGCAGCGGAGAGGAGCGGATAGCGCTGTCCTCCGAGTGTGTTACTCCGCCCCCAACGGTGCGCGAGCGAGCAGTTCGAAAAAATGCGGTCGCGAAAAGTTCGAAAAGTGGCGTCACGTCGTTCGGAGGAAACACGTGATGGTCTTCGGCCCTCCCGGCTGAGTGGTAGTAGTAGCCTTAATGTGGGAGCCCCTAAGTGACGGGGAGGAATTGGACACAACTAAATTAGGGAGAAAATCGGGGAAAAATCCAAAAAAAAAAAAAAAATGAATGTATATGATCCATCGCTGAAGTTTACACTGTCTGAAAATTTGGTACCCGTATCCAGTTTGGGACTGGGAAAGGAGATGGTGGAGTTAGAGTTTGGGGAGCTATATGATGAGGATTGAAGGATATGAATGGATAAGAAATGGCATGGAGGGTAATTAGAGGATATATAGAGGAATATAGAGAAGTATGGAGCTCAACGAATTGCTTTCCAGGGTAACTGAATAGTACAAAGACATAACCAAGGGGTACAAGTGGATATAAAGGGACATGGAAGGTAGAGATGGATACAAAGGTTATCTGAAGGCCATCTAGGTATCGTGATGATATTGTTTTGGGCGGTCACTGCCAAACCTATTTCACTAAAGACTACAAAACAAAGATGTGTGAATGGTGCATGGATTGTTAAGCATCGTAGGAAGAGAAAAAATCTTGGGAAGTAGTTGAGATGAGTGAGATTGGTATGACTGTTGAGTAAAGGGCACGAAGGAGTATAAAGGGTTGTGGAAGGTTGAACTGGGAATGAAGAGAAATAAAGAAGCACAAGAGGTTGAGGGGGGGGGGGGGGGGGTCTTAATGATACCTGAAAGGTATAAGAGATTGGCAAGGCAGGGAAGATTGAAACAGAAAGTAAAGGTTGAGTTGGGTAGGAAGGATAAGGGTAAAATTTATTTGAATGGGTATGGGATGAGTGAGCCTGGTATGAATAGTGACTGAGGGAATATGAAGACGCATGGAAGGTTGAGGTGGGTAGGGTTGGGTAACTGATGAGTGCATAAGGCTAAAAGGCCCATGGAATGTTGAGTTGAATATAAAGTGTATTGAAAGGGTGGGCATGAAGGCTTGAGGGTAACAGAATGTTGACATGTATGAATAAAGACATTTGGAGTAGTAGAGTAGGATATGACAAGGGAATGGTGTAGCCATAACAGACTTGTATTGTAGAGAACTGAATTGTTGAGATGGATGCTCAGGAGTATGGAGGATACAGGTGATGGTAGAAGGGATGATATTCAGTGGGAATGATAAGAAGGGATGTACAGGGGGATATAAACTCATCAGGAATAACATTGCGACAGAAAAACATTATGTCCAATATTGTGTAGACTCCTCCTGTGCAACTGGTGTGGCTCTGTCCCCTCGTATCCTTTGGGTGCTATGGGTTGTGGGATGGATTGGACTGGTTTGTGTGGTTCATCCTATGGGTACTCTGTAGGATTAGAGTCTGGGGAATTTGGGAGGCCAGGTTGGAAGCCTTGGGCTCTTTGCCTGCTAGGCCCCCACTGCCAGGTGTTCTGGGTTTGTTGGCGCCTTTATATCAGGCCAGTCTTTTTTGGTTATTTGTGCTGCATTGACTTTTCATTTGGATCAAACCAGACAGACTGGCCTTTGGTCACCATGAGCACGGCTGAGCCTTGGGTGCCTAAGATCCTGTGACCAGTTTACTGGTATATAATTGATAATCAATGTTAATGTGTTAATATTGTGGCTGATCAGTGTGTATGTCAGTGGTAAAGAAGTACTTCAGGTAATGGAAGGGATATAGATGTATGGAATGGAAAAGGTACAGGGTACACTGGTTTATGAAAGGAGACACAAAGTTTCAAATGGGATATAAAGTGTTATAGATCTGTACGAGGGAGTATAATGTAGTGTCGAGGGCTTAAAGAGGTATAAAGAGGCTAACAGATTCTTTAGCTAAACGCTTGGCCAAGAAGTCATTTTACATTTTATAAATAAAAAACTGAGTTTTTATGATGCAGAATTCATCACATCATTAAGGTATGTGTGCGGTGAGTATTGACTTATGAAGCAATAGGTCATGGGTTTGAGACAATTCCAGGAAAGCTGTGTGCTTTTTTAAAAAGAGGTTAGGAGGTTGTTTGAGGGGTTACTCGGCATGCAGGGGTCTGTGGTTTGAACTTTGGTCATTACCCCAGCCATGGTCACCATTCACCCTGTCTAACACATTTCACCCTGATCCTACTGCACTGGGCCAAATAATAACTTCATCTGTCAGTCAACGCTGCCTCCAGTCCAAATGGGTTCTCCATATCGGCTAAGAATAACCATTGTGGCTTTCATCTGCCCTAATAAGGACAAACGCCCTGGGAGGGGTTGGAGTTGGTGCTAGTAGCAGTGTTGGTGGTTGCGTGGAATGTTGACATTGGCCTGTTGGGTCAGTATTAAGGAAAGGGTGTAGTAGTTTTTAGAAAGGAGAGTTTAGATAGTGATAATGGTGGTTGTTTTACATTTGACCCACCATTGTCGATAAAGTTAGCTTGTTCTAAGAATAATGATATACTGTACTGATATATATCATTGATGATTGATAATGATATACAACCACAGCAGTTTTAACCATTCTATAAAGTTGTCCTATCAACTAGTTAGCAGGCTTGGAAATTTTTTCTAACTGAGCCACAATTTCATTTGAATGAGGAATAATGTTGGTAGCTACATTTATTTCTCATTTTTTGCAAGCAACAGTATTTATTCTTAACATAAGTTGGCAAAAGGATTTCATTTCCTTTAAATGTGCTTGCCGGCGGTGGCACGGTGGTGTAGTGGCTCCTCCAGGGTCTGGGTTCGATTCCCGGCCAGGGTTGATTCTCGTATCTGTGTCCATGGAGTTTGCATGTTCTCACGCTGCTTGTTTGGTTTCCTTCGAAAGACCTGCGGATTAAGCTAATTGGCGTTCCCAAGTTTCCTGTAGTGTGTGTGGCCTGCGATTGATTGGCACCCTGTCTAGGTTGTGTCCCCTAGATCTCCTTTTATAGGCTCCAGGCCCCTTGCTTAATAAGCGGTATACACAATGGAAGTTGATGAGAGATCTTTCATTGCTGGCATTTCTTTGATGGGACACGCGTTGCATGATGAAATTCTGGTCTTTGATTGATAAGTTAATGACAATTTGGATTAAATTGTACCTTCAAGAGTACCTAACATGGGCAGGGGTAAAAGTACTTCTTGAAAGTTTGTTAGTGAACAGGATGTGGTACTGTAGTAGCACAGGTCAGTGTAGACATTTGGAAAAGTAGTGAGCTCATCTGCTAACAGAATCATCAGGAGCTCATATACAGTATAGCAGGGAGGAGTGCATGGTTTGGCGTTATTAGTGGTGTAGTGGAAGGTGAGCCAGGTGGCGCTGGTGGCTTACATCTGGGTGAGCTTTTTATTTTAAACACTGGGATGCCTAGTGCACCACAGAGCCCAGGGAGGTTCAAATTCAAATTCAAATTTTATTTGTCACATACACAGTCATACACAGTACGATATGCTGTGAAATGCAGGTCAGGGACCTGGTCTGCGCTTCAGTGGATTTTTTTGTTTGTGAATATTGAAATGCCACCAGTCATTTTGTAATGTGTTCCTCTTGCTCCGTCTTGTTGTCCTTCTCCTTCTTCTTCCCTAGTCTTATGAGCCCTGCCAGTTTTTTGCAGTTATGTTTACCACATGGCTTCTTAACCGTTAATATTTTTATTTCTCTCTCACTCTTCTTCTCCTCTCCACTGAAACCCACACGCTTGCAAAAAATTACTCTTTTTTCCCCTCTGGTCTGGGTTTTGGAGATGGAGTTATTTGTAGGCCTGCGGTCTCGAGCTGGCCGGCGCTGACTGACCTCAGACGAGTTCGGTGCTCAGCTGTGGAGCCGTTGCCCAGGAATTCAGCAGGAATCTCAAACCTCTGCTGAATGCTTATTCCAGAGCAGGCCTGCTGTAGAGAACACCACTCACCACATTATTCCTCAGTGTAACCATGAATAAACCTCCATTTGTGTATGTGTGTGTGTGTGTGTGTGTGTGTGTGTTCTCAGGTTATGAAGAGGTGATCAGGATTCCTAAAGGGTCTGTGTTCATACATATACAGGAGCTCAACATTTCTCTTAATTATTTAGGTAAGAAAGGGTTTATTTGTTTGAGTCTTAGCTGTCCAAAGAACTGGAATCTGTCATAAAATTGTTCTCCTTCAGTGGCTTTTTGCAATATAAAATATATATATATATATATATATATATATATATATATATATATATATATGTATGTAATCGGGATGTACGGGATTACCTGAATCGCAATACAAATCGAATCGCCACCTAGGCAAACTAAGCATTTTATTCAATTCCAAAATTATCTATATAGGGATTTATTATTATACAGGGAATTAAGAACGTGTGAAGCAGTATCACTGAGACCAAACGACAGTGTATAAACAGTGGATGTACAGTACGACAGTGGACTAGACGAATTCTCATGACTCGTCTAGCAACTCGTCTAGCAATTTTCTTCCGCTAAGACTTGACAGTGCATGCTCAGAACATCATCGATTCTACACTAAACCAGCATGATTTGTTCCGGAAGTGTGTTTGTATAGCAAAGCACTCGTATGTCAAGTGAATTCCACCCATAAGAAATAATGGAAACTCAGATGATTCGTTCCACAGCCCAAAACTATTAATGTAAAAATAAAACACATTTTATTTTTGCCCACAATTGGCTCAGTTGTGATGGTATGACACTCAGAAATCAACATTTCTTGATAAATTAGTCGAGAATTTCGCTGAGTGAAACCTTGTTGCTGACTGTATGATAATAATAGCTTATTCTTGTAATACACAGCTGCGTTTTGTTCCTTACTGGCATATTTAGCATCTTTTAGAACATTTATAATATTCCTATATATCTTCACAACCGCCCCCCCCCCTTCCCCACCCCCCCTGCAGTTTTGAAAGGCAAAAGTGACCAATACTTCATCAACGGCAAGCTGACCATCGACACACCACGCCGGTTCGACATCGCCGGGACGACGTTCCACTACAGCCGACCCGCTGATCAGCCTGAGACCCTCGAGGCATTAGGGCCCACCAACATGACTCTTGTTGTCATGGTAACCAAATCTAGATATCATGGAAAAAGCTAGTTGAATATAATAGCTGTTTCTCTGAGCCTGTTGCATAACGTCCATTTACTCTTTGGAAACTTTTGAAGCATTTGAACAACATTTCGACAATCCTTGACTCTGTGTGTGTGTGTGTGTGTGTGTGTGTGTGTGTGTGGTAGGTGTTGGTAAGGGAAGAGAACCAAGGTATTCATTACCGCTTTAACCCCCCTGTAAACAGAGACACCCAGAGTGTCTTCACCTGGCACTCGACATCCTGGAGCCGCTGCTCCGTCTCATGCGCTGGAGGTACGGAGCACCAGACACACACACACACTCACACACACGCCTAAACACCTACACGAGTGCAATAAAGAAGGAGGTGATTGTAGGTTCTCGATTAATTATTTAATTACATTTATTAAAATGGAAAAAATCAAGACCTGTTTGGTTCGTCTTCACATTGCACACACTTCAACAAACCAGGAAACAAAAATTAAATTTTTTTTAAATCACCAGACTAATCTGAACAAGCTGAAAATAATACTGTGTGTGCAGGATCTTGTGTATATGTGAGTGTGTTACCCTGATTGTAATAGTCACAGCGCTTTGAGTCTGATTTGTTACAAATGGCTGGAAAATTAATAGAGAAATACATACGTGTTTGTGTGTGACAGGGTTTCAGATCCAGCAGGTGGTGTGTAAGAAGCAATCGGATTATTCAGTGGTTTTCAATCACTTCTGTGACAAGAAGAGCAAGCCTAAAGAGAAGAAACGTCCATGCAACACAGCGGCGTGTCCTCCGACGTGAGTGTGTGTGGAGCAGAAATATAAAATTTGTTGTTTGTTGGAAACCAAACATGTTTAGCCCCAAAACCAGGCTTATTCGGTTGTGTTTTTCCGAGTGCAGGGGATGGGTTCATCTTATCAAATCGAATCATCAGTCTACCTGTGATTCATAACTCGTGGGCATGAATTGGCATGTAAATAGAAAGACAAAGGAAGTGAAGTGAAGTGAAGTGAAGTGAAGTGAAGCAGGCAGTCTGATCATGGCTTTCACTTTCTACCTTTGTGTCCAAGCACTAGTGAAACCCTGGGATACGTGCATTAGCCTAGCAGGGGATTATATAGAGATATAAACAGACACAATCAAAAGTCCCAGTTTGGCCTGAACACCATTAGTACAATCTCTCTCTCTCTCTCTCTCTCTCACACACACACATACTCTGTCAGCTGGTGGGTGAGTGACTGGTCCGAGTGCAGCAGGAGTTGTAGTGGAGGCGTGCAGACGCGAGAGGTGCTGTGTAAGAGGAAGATCAGCTCTACAGAAGAGAAGGTTCAGGACGATTCGGCATGTGTCCAGCCGCGGCCTCCCCTCACCGAGCCCTGCAATAATCACACCTGTCCACCCGAGTGGCACGCCCTTGACTGGTCTGAGGTAGGCCTTCAGCTCGCACACACGCTCGTATTGCAAAAATAAATCAAATATTTTCCCTTTAAAATTTTATATAGGCAAAAAAAAGTTGAACCAAAAATATATATTCTTTATATTACATAGTTTATTGACTTAGTATATATAAATGAGTTATAATAAATAAAAAGTTATATATTAATAAGAACCAATCTGAAAAAAACGATTATAATTACTCTATCTCTCTCTCTGTCTCTCTCTCTCTCTTTCTCTCCTTGTACATGTAGTGCACTCCCAGCTGTGGTCCAGGTTACAGGCAGAGGGTAATTCTGTGCAGGAGTGGAGAGAGCGGAGACATCCTGGACGAGTCCGAGTGTCCTAAACATAGCCGCCCCACCACCAGGATGCGCTGTAACCTGCAGCGTTGTCCTCCTCCTCAGTGGCTCATTGGTCCATGGAGCGAGGTCAGACTGACATCCATAGAAGAAAAAATCCCACTTCACATCATACAGCTGGGAGATTTTTACTGCACTAAAAATGTCGCCATAATTATAGCAACGGTTTGGTCATTTGCCAGTTTTAGCTAGTAACTGGAAATTTATTAGCCTAGCTTGGCGTCTTGATTTGAATTATTATTCTCAGTAATGCAGAAGAAATAACCCTTGGTGTTTGTCTTCACTGTAGCTTTGTAACATTGGAATTTTGGCAGTACAGTATTTTAGGTGCAATTTGTCATTAGTCAGCTTCATGTTTATTTTTAAAAAACAAAACAAAAAACAAACGTGCTGTTATGAGGACATCCATGTTGTGTAAGCTTAATCCTATACAGTGTAACCTTGGATTAAGAGCATAATTCGTTCCGGAAGTGGGCTCGTATTCCAAAACACTCGTAAACCAAACCATAATTCCCCATAAGAAATAATGAAAACTCAAATAATTCGTTCCACAGCCCCAAAAAATAAATACATAAAAATACTTAATACAATCTATAAAATGAAAATAAAACAAATTAATCTGCACTTTACCTTTTAAAAAAAGTACAAATAAATCCTGACAGATAAGTGTTTCCGTTGGTGCGCGCAGTGTGTTAGCCCCTTCCCTCACCTCGTTTTACACAGTAACACTCCTCCTCCCTCTCCCCACCTCGCTTTTTAAGATTCACAACAAACACACACACACACACACACACACACAACGGAAACACCGTTTTAACAGGAAAAAAAGAAATCTCTCTGAGACTGGCATGAGCGTATATTAACGGACTCACATTTTCTCACAAGTTTCACAACAAACGCAGAAACACAGCAGAAACACCGTTTTAACGGAAATAAGCGAGACTGTCATGAGCGCATACTAACAAGGTGTCATACAGAATACTCGGCGCTCGTAAACTAATACTTGCTCGGTTTCCGAATAAAAATTTATTCAAAATCTTTGCTCGGTTTGCGGAACACTCGTAAACCACGTTACTTGCAATCCGAGGTTCCACTGTATGTGTGTTTTTTTTTTATTGCCAGTGCTCAGCTAAGTGTGGCGTGGGGCATCAGATGCGCGCCGTGCAGTGTGTGTCACACACTGGTCTGCCATCCAACGAGTGTCTGGAGCTGCACAGACCTGCCTTCATGCAGCAGTGCAGGAGCAAGTGTGACATCAGCGTCCCCACGGACAACCCTGAGGGTGAGCGCTCAAAGTGGACCCTGGTCTACTGCATGGCACCTTTAACACACACTCAATCACACACACACACATATTCACAACTCAGTCCAGCTACTGGAACGTGTTGGGAAAGTGGGAGGAAAGCTGGAAGAAACACACATGGACACAACTCCAGACAGACAGTAACCTGAGCCCAGGCTATTTGTCTGTCTATTGGTCTTACTACATCTTTATCTTTTTGTCAATGGATCTGTCTGGCTGGCTGGCTGTCTGCCTGTTGAAAGACAGGTTTAACAACAAAAATACACAGGAACAATCTCTAAATCTATGTTACAGAGTGACTTTTCTTCTCTTTCCCCCCTGTAGAGTGTAAAGATGTGAACACAGTCGCATACTGCCCCCTGGTGCTCAGGTTCAAGTTCTGCAGCCGCCCATATTTCAGACAGATGTGCTGCAAGACCTGCCAAGGACACTGACCTCCTCTCTTCTCCTCTCTCTCTCTCTCGCTCGCTCTCATTTTCTCTCTCTTTGTGCTCCCTCAGTCTCTTCTTTCCATGCTTGGAGTTCCAATCCCACCCTAAAGTGAGAGAAAAAGAGTGAAAGATATCGAGCAAAGAAATGAAGAAAAGAGAGGGACTGTGCTGCTGTCCTCCACTCTTCCAAACCAGCTGCTCTGGTGCAGTTCCTGTGAATGTCAGATGGTCAGAGAGAGAGAGAGAGACATTTGTCTTTTATTAGTTGTCCTGAACATGGTGCTAGTTCTTATTTCTTCCATATTTCAAACGGGATACTTTGGTTCTACTCAGTTACAACTAAAACAGAGCATAGGACTGCACAGATTATTTTCCTGCTTATAGGCTCATACCTTTTCTGATTTATGAATTATTGATCCACGTATAGTGCCGGAACCTGCGACCCTAAGTGCAGAAATTTGTAAACCGTATTACAGCGGAGTAAAGCAAAGGTAGAGAACTTCCTACATCTGTCTTTGACTTGGTTTTCCTGAATTAGCTAAAGCTGTAACTAAAGAGACAAGAGCGTGGTATTGATTCATAGATTATAATAGCCTGACCTGGATAAAGCACATAAAGAAAATGAATGAACATGCAAAATATTTGTGAAAGATGAAATATTATGGTTAATGTTTTAAATCGAAATATTAAAGATCAGCCTGTTTCATGTTCAAAATGTCAGTGGAACAACAAATCCAAAATTCAGTGCAACAGATTCAGGTTGCTTTCACACTACGGACTCAGGCACGGATCCGAGTACTCTTGACCCCAAAGTATGGTACATTTGCGTAATGTAAAAACTTTGTACTATGCCCGGGTACGAATACGTGTAAGGTGCTGGATTATACTTGAAAAGCTGCTTTTGAAGACTGTGTGTTGTACTCGGGCAGGGTTCAAATCAAATATAATTGGAAGTTGTACCTACAGGGGAGCCACTTGTTAGAATGCATCAAAGCCATCGGTCTCTTCTGATATCTGTCTCAATCATGGTCATAGTTGATAAAGTAGGAAAGCAGGTGACATGGTTGCTCTTGGAATTTTCGCATAAGTATCAACAATATCAGGCATACCAAAAAGGTTGACATCTATGTACTCTTCTTCTTCTTTTTGATTGCAAACCAACTTGGTGCATACTGCCACCTGCTGTATAGGAGAACATAGATGTGCGTGTGTACTCGGGTACAGGAAACTATTACTAATGTGAAAGCTGGCCAGCGAGGGAGAGGGGAGGGAGCAGCAAGCATGTCTAGACTGAAAACAGCCTCAGATTAAGCAAATCCTGCCAACCATCATATTAGTGGTCAACTGTAACAATGTACTCATTTGATCACATTTGATCATCAAATTGAATGGAAATTTTAAAAAGTACATAAAAAAGTACATAAAATTTATATTTGTAGTAGAGGTACATTTTGAAACATGAATAAATTTTTACTTAATTCAACAAACGAATATTTAGTAAAAAAAAATAATAAATAATATATATATATATATATATATATATATATATATATATATATATTTTTTTTTTTTTTTTTTACTAAATATTCGTTTATGGAAATTTTAAAAAGTACATAAAAAAGTACATAAAATTTATATTTGTAGTAGAGGTACATTTTGAAACATAAATAAATTTTACTTAATTCAACAAACGAATATTTAGTTTAAAAAATATATATATATATATATATATATATATATATATATATTTTTTTTTTTTTTTACTAAATATTCGTTTATGGAAAATTTAAAAAGTACATAAAAAGTACATAAAATTTATATTTGTAGTAGAGGTACATTTTGAAACATAAATAAATTTTTACTTAATTCAACAAACGAATATTTAGTAAAAAAAAAAAAAAAAAATATATATATATATATATATATATATATATATATATATATATATATATATATATATATATATCCATTCATTTTCAATAAACGCTTTTTTCCTGCTCAGAGTTCACCAAGGAATCAGAGATTATGACAGGAATACTTTATACAATTTCACAGCAGTGGAACACAAGTGCAATTTCTACTTTCACAAATGTTACTCCGTAGTTAATCACAGCTCGTCACTTTTTATACAACAGCCATCATGCTCTAGGGTAAAACCAGTAACCTCATTTCAAGCAGCATTTGCGATTTTTATTAAAATGTAAAAAGCTGACGTTTCTATTCATCCGCACAGAACTGAAAACAGGTTTTTGTCCGAGCATAGAACCAGTTCTCAGTACCTGACTCTGCATGGAACATTCAGGTTTCTTTTTTGATCACTTCCTCTTTTCTCTTTCTCATAAGATAGAGCAATGACTGAAATATCAGCGTGTTAAAGCTGTAATGTAAGGAAAACGCCTGAACTGTGCAGTGCTCTGTTTAAAAAAAAGTCACTAATGACCACACACTACTCACTGTTTACATTATATCTTGGTTTATCCTTTTTGGTGTGTTTTTTTTTTCTTTTCTTTTTTCTATTGGAAAATATTTCTCTCTCTTTTTTTTTTTATTAGGAGCTTTAGGTACTTGTGCTGATAAGATGACATCACACAAGTGGCAAATGTACAGTTCAGCCAATAATCATACGGTATTTGCACAGTATTTCTTTCTCAAATGTAGTCGATCAACAAAGAGACAGTCGCTGCTTAACTGTTTTGCGCTGATGATGTGAGACCTAGTGTTGCTAAGAAGTAAATGAAAGGTCTCAGTTCTGTATTAAAGACACACAAACGTACCAGTGTGTTTTTAGTCTAGGAATAGAAATCAAACTTCATAATATAGTCATTGGTGCTGGATTGAGGAAGGTGGGCGGAGTGAAGTGGCTTAAAGACATATGTTAATGATTATAGTATTATTTCCAGGTATTTATACAGCGTAATGATAAAGGAGCATCGAAAGATGATATTTTCACGGCTGCAACATGATGCATTGTTCAAGTCGAGGTTGCATTGCAGAATCTTCAGAATTTTAGCGTCCTTCTATTAATCGGAAATACTTGGATGTCACATGTTGCTTTGATTATATCTCACTTTAGACAGACAGAAAGAAAGAAAGTAAAAAAAAAAAAAAAAGTCAATTTATGTCAGAAAAAAAACTAGCGTATTTAAAAATTGTGGAAATACAATCAGCCACTTAGTATCACCATTCAGTATAATAAGCTTTATATATGCTGTATACTGTATAACCTATCTGTGACTGTATTATAATTGACCCGATCTTGCCCTCCGGTCTGGGATGATTTCAGGAGTATTTATCTAACTATGATCTCAACACGCCTATTCATATCGCTAGACCAATATAGCTGGAGGTTATGAATGATCGCTACCTTTACTCTAGCATGAAGCTGTATTTTTACACATCAAACAATTTGAATAAAAGGTAGTGTTCATAGAGCTACACTAGAGTGCCATAAGCCCTTTATGACACAATGTACCTCTACATACTGTGCTATAAATCTGAGTGCTAGAACACGTGCCATAACTGCATACAGTATCTGTCATTATGGTGACGTGACATAGTTATTGGACTTCCCTGGGTTCTTATAAGTAGTAATAAGAAAATTACTCAAGGGCAAGAAACAATCTTCATAACTTTCTTATAACCAAGGTTATTTACTCTAAATGCCAAAGTGTAAGCTCATTTCATCAAACTCACATGGTCAGTTGCATCACCTTATAGCTGTTATGTGGATCTGACACATTAGTAGTTCACTAGGCTATAATCAGTTGACATAACAACCTTCTTTGTCACTTGACTCAAATGTAGAAGATTCAGTAGAAATGATTATTTAGCCATAAAATAACAAATGTTTATGTTAGCACTTATTAAAGAAAGTGCTTATAAATATTTATGTAGGTTTATTAATGGGTTATGTAGTTTCTATGCCACTTTAATATAAAAATTAAAGCAACCAATGTTTCAGCGTAAGCATTGCTGAATGTGTTTATAAGTTGCTGTTAGTTGTCATAGAGGGTTTATGTAGTCCTTATGTCACCTTTACATACAAATTACATAAAGTAGTATTTATCAGCTAGTACTCAACTTAGTATTTAAATGTTTAGTAGGTCAATTTAGTTAGAAGCATTTATAAATCCTTATGTAGTTTTATGTTAGTTGTTGTAAAGGGTTTATGCAGTTACGTTACCTGATGACATAATTGAAAAGGTTTTTGTCAGCTGACTAAAAGGGTTTATGTCATGTTAGTACTATGAACACTACCTAGAATATTAAAGAAAAAAGAATAGCCGTCGGTTTAAAGAGAAAATATATATAATGCTTAAAAAAAAACTAAAGTGATTAGTAATAAATGAACTCATCATATTATGTGTGGAAAATGTCTCCATCATGAGTAAAAATTTTTAATAACTGTTTGATAGACCTGACTAAAACAAAGCGGCAAATGCAAAAGGCAAGCAAATGCGAATGGCCTTGTTTGTTCCCAAAAACGTGAAAATGTCTTTGATGTGGCTTATGTTTATCAAAAAATAAACAAATAACAATTTTTTTTATGTGAGATGCTCGGGATTACAAAGATAAATATTTTTTTCTGGCCAGAAATGACGTTATTTCATTATATCGTTTTTTTTTTTTTTTCTTGATGCTTGATCAATCCGGACAGATTTTTCCATCCAGAGTTTGCTTCATTGCTTTTGCTCTCAAGCTTGTAGCAAACAAGTAAAGAAAGCTTATAACCACCAGTTTAGCATTGATTAAATTCGGGGTAAAGAGAAAACTAAGAGCATTTGTTTTGCTTTAATACACTAAGCACTGGAGCGAGTTAGATAAAATTAGCATTAGAAGAGCTAAGCAACCTTGAGTGTTATGAAGGTGCTTTATAAATGAGAAGTTGTTATTATTACTTTCATTTTTCAGTTTATAGTATTATAGATATATATGTTAGGTTTTTTTTGCCTGTTTAGTATAGTTTGACATGACGTTTATGGGAAGGTACAGTTACAGTACAGTTAGTTTGGTATTAACACTTCAACCATTTCAAAATCCCAAAGCTGCGGAAGAGGTCATTAGCATTTGGACTAGCAAAAACATTAGCCTTATCATGCCAGCGGCTGGTCATTTTTATTAAAGCACTGAAGTGTGTTAAGACAAAAACTGTACCTGTAATTTCTACTTTTTAAAAAGGCATAGTGTATGTTGACTTATTTCTAATCAGACATATTTCAGATGATGTGTCATTTACATTGGAGTGAAATATTGTCCAGAAAATGCAATACCATTGTTACCCAGCATAATAAACGACATGTATTTGTTCTGAGTGCTTTAAATCTGAAACAATCTGAGCTGTGACAGGCTGCTTCCTTTTCATCGGCTTTAACAACAATGAAGTGAGATTTACCTTGTCGGTTGTTGTGGTGCTCTGTAATGGTGCTGTTTCTTTTACTTTATTAAAAATGTGTATTAAAAACCAGCTTGATGTACGAGCTAAAATATTTAACAGAAATCTATATTATGCGTCAAATTATTTGTGAAAAAAAAACTGTACCTAAGCAAGTCACGATAGATCTGAAACACATGGCTGTTATTTTTGTTATTGCTGATGTGATCATTTTTCATTTCTTCTTGTTTGTTTGTTCTACTTAACATGTTACACTTGAAGCGTGTTGATTTGACTCATACTAGTAGACACAGTCAGACATGGTGAGATTTAACAAATGTTATGTTTGTGTGTCATGTTTAAAATGCTATTGAAATAACTTTGTGTACTGTAATGTGCATTTGGATGGATATGTATTTGTCTTTGAATTTTATTTACACCAACTAAAATGGAAAATAATACGATGAATAAAGAATATTGTGTATTGTGAACAGAGGAAATTTGGCCTGTGTTTCCTTTTTGGTACGCTATTTAATATTAAAATTTAGTTACTTGTCTTTTTTTTTTTCATTGAACCCTGGCTCCACCCCTTTTTAAAAACTATTTGTCAGTTAAAGACTCACTGTCTGTTTTATTAGGTTCACCTTTTCAACAGCTTGTTAACGCAAATATCCAATCAGCCAATCACATGGCAGCAACTCAATGCATTTAAGCATGTACAGTAGACATGGTCAAGAAAATCTTCTGAAATTCAAGAATGGGGAAGAAAGGTAATTTGCGTTAATCAATACGAACACATGGATCCATCAGGCTGCTGGTGGTGTAATGGTGTGAGGAATAGATTTTGGACCACTTTGGGCCCCTTTGTACCAACTGAGCATGGGTTTAATACCACAGCTTACCTGAGCATTCCTGCTGACCATGTCCATCCCTTTATCACCACAAATGACCACACCCGACACTTTGGTAGAAAAGGGGTAACGGTGGTTTCAAAACGCCCATGTACTTTGTTAGTGTTTGTCCTTGCCTCCTGTGGTTTCTAACATACACATAATTTGATTTGAGTTTTCAGGCACTGTTGCTTTTATGATTAGGCAGCCAGAGTTCTGCTCTGATGAATGACATGTGGGTGGATGAGGAAGTGTTGGTATGTTAAGTGCTTGGCGGAGTTTGAAGTGCTCCACCGAAGCAACCAGAGTTTTGGTTTAAAAGCTAAAGAGTACGATATTAATGGAGAAGTGCTTACTGGACAAACTGGTGAACCTGTTCACAGGCGTAACTGCACATACATACAAAAGTTAAGATTAGATGTAAATTTTAAATCTAAATCTGTCTCAAATAGCACCAGACTTGTTCATTAGACTTGTTTTGTCCAAAGCGCGCTCGTCTTTAAGTTGAGTTTGAGACCGAGAAGGCAGGGACCACTGCTGAATGGATGCCCACAGGTTTCTCCCTCTAACCTCATGTTTGGCAGAAGCATCATCAACTAGATGGAGAAGGAGAGATGATGATGAGAACTACTCTCATGGCATTATCATGTCAGATCAAGCGAGTCTTACACATTAACGTCTTTTAGTGAAACAACATCAGCGTCTGATGAATCGCATCCGTGCTTGTGGTTTACCTAAGTATTAAGGACGAGATGACAAAAACTGTGATTGTCACTCTATTAAATAGATAAGATCTATTTCTTTCTTGTTTACTTCTTTTGTACAGGAAATTATAAATTCAGGGATTCTCCAAAAAAAGATGCAGACCAAAGATTTATATGGGGTTGGAGTTATTAGGGCATACCCTGCCTTTTTGACTTCCTCATACTTGAAACATGATCCGTCTACAAATAATTAATATTTTAATAATTTTTTTTTATTGTTCTGCTGAAGCTATGTAGGGTTCTGCTTCCATTGGAGTTACTATTTGGTTTGCTGGATTTACTGTCTGATACCTTAGTATGGTTGATTCTGGTGCATTTATGTAGAGTGCCATGTAGATCATTCATATGATAGAATGACCCATAGTAATTGATGAGGATTTTTGGATAGGATAAGTGAATGCTGCAGCTGTTTGCCCACCATAGCAGGGAGACATATCTTTTTCAATGTTATCTAATGTTATACAAAAACAGGCAAACTGCTTGTTTGCTGGGACCATGTTGTTGAGTCAGTTGTTGGAAAAACTGTTACGTTCTGAGAAATACAAATGGAATGGCTTGTTGTATTCTGGATTAGCTAATACTGATGCCATGCAAAGAACTCTTTTAAAGTGCTCAGAAGCAGCCAGTGATTCTGGTATCCCCATAAGCAGTGCGCTGTTTTTCTCTTGTTCAGCTATCTGGACTAACACTCAAAGGTTGCTGTCTTCAGTGCAAAGTCTCAAATCCATCCTCTACTAAATACTGCCACTCCTAGAAAGGACAGCATTTTTCCACAGTTTGTGATTTGGGAGCTTTTTGTATTGCTTCCACATGTTTTGTGGATATAGGCCTGGTTGTCCCTTCCAGCACCCTGCCCAGATGTTCTATTTGATGTTTACAAAATTGAAGTTTGTTTGTTAGCTAACACCATCAACATGTTCAATGAATCTGCCTGACACTGTTCTCACGTTGGACACCATATCAATAAATTATCAACATATTGATATTGATGTGATATCACAGTATCCCTGTGGCAGTCTTGTGTGGGTATATTTTTTCCCCATTACACATACATGCAAACAGGTGTTGTGATACTTGATGTAGTGGGATGCTGAAAAATGCTGAACATAAATAAATGACAGCATCCCCTGGGATATTAGACATCAGTTTGTAAGAATCTGGTACTATGGGCATTTCTGTTTCAACAATTTTGTTTATGTCTGAGTTGGGCCTCCTGACAGGAAATATTGGTGTGTTACAGTACATTGGCTTTTAGTAGGTATTATCACCCTTGCTTCCACTAATCCCATTATTGTAGGCTTAATGCCTTTTTTTAAGCTTGTGTGTAATTTTAGAGGATACCGTTTGATATCCTTTGATATGCCTTTGATGAGGCAATCTGGCATTTGGCCTGACTTTTAACAGAGCCTGTTCTGCAGATTTGACTAGTCCTACATCTGTAGGATGTTTTGTCCATAACCTCTGGGATTGGTTTTAGCAGCTCCCCTTCTAGTGCTAGGTCTTGTTTATCGTTCTGTTCTTCCATTGTAACTAACATCTGTGTGTGCGATGACAATGGCATGTTCTACATCCCCCTCTGATGGCGTTGTGACAACATCATGTTCCTTTCTATTTTAATATGTGTTGCCCTCTTCTTATCATGAGAAAGTTAGTCTTCAGAATTTAATTTTTTAGGAAATATGTACAGATGGATTGAGGGTTGGTACTATTTTGTCACTTTAGCTGCTTGCTTGACCATTAGTCTTTTGAGTCAGCTTTTTCTCCTTCTAGTAGGGAAATGTGAGGTACGGCTTCTGATAACTGGTGCCAATGCCTCATTTATTCTGTCAATTGCACATTGATTTCTGTTTCTACCATTGTATCCCTAGGAATTGGTTGTGAATTATCTATAGACACCATCACTGTTTGTACTTTATGTTGATGCAGTGTAGAGATGTAATGCATCTGCTCCACCTCTGGTTCCTCTGGGTTTTCATGATCTACTCACCAGTCGAGCATGGCCATTTCATAGGCCGCTTACACTTAGATTGCTTACTTAGATTCAACTAAAAAAAATGAAGGCAACATTTTCCAACTACTTTTTGTAAGTTTAGTGAACTTCATTATTTTGATTTGGTAAAAATCAGTATTATTTATTTTACTCTATGCTAAAAAATTAAGTAGAGTCTACAATTAAAGCAAAACATTTGAGTTTAACCATTGTGACAAACAGAAGCATATTGACCAAATCATACTTACTTAAAATAAGTAACATTTAAAATAAAAAAATAACTTTTTGATTTTAATTAATTAAGTTACTCTATTATTCTATTAATTTAGACAAATTATTTCTTCAATCCCCTTGAAATAATTAGTTAGCATTGTCATAACTTTAATTAATAAAGAAAGAGAGGTATTCGTTTCCAATGTTTATTACTTTATAACAGCTGCCATATACAAACAATTGGGTGCACTTGGGTAATCAATTTTAATGTTAATGTTGTAAACATTTTAACATCAAAAATTACAGAAACTTCTAACCTCATCTTTTAAGTGCAGCATAGAAAACTAAAGGACTGACTTTAGTGCACAGTATGGTAAATTTTTATGTATTAAAACATAATAAACTAATACAAGAACGTGTTTGAAGCACAATCTGTGCTATATTCCAGAAAACATTTGACATTGAAATAAAATAAAAAGGGCCTCTGGTCTCAGCACGATCAAGTGCCCAGAAGCTGGAGACTTATCCAGGACCTGAAGAAGTCTGTGCTTGACTACCACACTGTTCCAAGTTAAACTGCCCGCCAAGCAAGAGTGATGAAGCAAAGAAACATAAAAAAAAAAAAACAATCTTACATAAATCCTTACACGAACACCTTTAATACACATTTGAATTTAAAATAAAAACACAGGGTAGCAGGATCACAGCATTTGACAAGAACGAACTGACTTCAGCTTCAATCCGTAAGTGCACAGTACAGTATATCTTAGTATATATTTTTACCATAAAATGGTTTATATACCTCTGAACTGCAGCCAATTCACAATTAAACATTCACAACAATCTAGTGAAAAAATCAACAAAAACATAACAAGATTGCCATTTAGTGTGAGGCTGGGATTTGACCAACTAACTCAGAAGTTTGTTTTTGAGTGTCATGAATCGGGAGGAAGGCTTTGGGCGCATTGTGTCAAGTCTCACAAAAAAGTCTTTGGAACACCTCAAATGTTTTGCAGAGTTGTGGTGGATACTGCAGGTTCAGAGCATATGTCAACTCCAGAAGCAGGCAACATGCCCTGGCCAGATTTCCAAGATCAGTAAGCACTGGGATTCCCTCAATGATGATGCCCACTGCATCTGGTTCACGGCAGACATATATCTGCATATTGCACATTTTCAAGTCCTCATGGACACTGCTCTCCGTTTTTCCCTGTATGAGAATAAACAGAGCAATAAGTGGCAACAGAGAACAATCTTCAAAAGCCAGGTGTGGTTAAGTAAAAGTACTGAAACTGACACTATTACAGTTATATCGTCAGATGATTATGACTCCTGCATTAATGTAAAACAAGGATTTTACTTAGTTGAAAAATATGACAGTATTTTTTAAATCAAGACTACAAGCAACTGGAAGACCAAAAGGTTCATTTTGGACCCTGGTTCCTGCACATACATTTGGGTGTTTGTAGGTGTGTTTTTGAACTTTTGACAGAGCCAGACTAGCTATTTCCACCCAATTACATTATTTATTCTAAGCTAATCAATCCTCAAGTCCAGCTCCGTACTATAACTTAGACAGAGATAAGATTGACATAGTATCTAAGGAATAAGTGCTTTCCCCCAAAAAAAGTCAAACTATGCTTTTTAAACAATACTTACAAAGTAGTCAGAGATGAGCTCTTGTCCACTCTCTCCCATGTATTCAATGAGGCATCTTAGAGTCACGTCTCTCTTCTTCACCACAGAGGTACTTGGATCCTATAGTTGGTAAGTGAACAATGAAAAAACTGAATCTTGCAGTCAATATAATAACAAACATACAATTTCATTATCAGTGTTGTTCTGTACTACCTATTCAACAGAGCTTTATATTATATATTAATTAGGAGCTGTAAACAAACGTTTTTTTTTTGTGCAATATTCACCCAATTAGGTAAGACAAGTAAATAAAGTACTTATTGTACTAATATGCATCTGCAACATTGTTACAGATGAGGCAAAACACTACTTTTGCCTCACCTGTATTAGTTCCAATAGCAAGTTCTTGATGCGCTGACCAGCCGCTCCACCCTTCGCACTAAATAGGTCAAGAAGTTTTGGAGTGTACTTGTCCAGCTGGGACATAAACACAGCACACCTCCGGAATTCTTCATTTATCTGTAATACATCAACTGTTTGACTCAACACTCAAGATGTGTAAAGAATTGGCAACCTTTCATTCTTATGCAATCTAATACTCCATAAAACATGTGGGGTGGATCTTCTGTATGTGTTCACCAAAAAGTGTGTCTAGCATCACATAAACAACCTTGTTCAATAATATTTGCCTTTAAACAAAAACTGAGTGAGCAGCATGTCAGTGATCAATCATTTACCTGGAATGGTTCAAAGAGGGAAGGCCATCTTTCTTTTAATGTTGCCACATCTGGGGCCTGGGCAACCACTTCCATTCTTCTGAAGCTATATGTTCTGGCCATCATGTCATTTATGCTTTTGACGGCCCTTTTCTTGCTGGTTTCTATTAGGTCAAGCCTCACATTCTCAAGGCTGCTGGCTGTTTCACCAGAAGGGTGCTGAGGCAGGTCATTTACTTCTGCCCTCTTTGGTTTCTTGATGTTTTTAGCTGGTTTTTGGTCATCTCCCATCTTGTATTTCATTGAGTTTATCAGGAGTTCAGGACTTCCCAAGGCTTTACGTTTGGTACGATAGTTTCCACATTTGTATTTCAGGCTTTGTTGCCACCCATAAATTCCATTTAAAGAGCCAGGCTCCTTCAAACAGGGATGCTTTTCTATTAGTGCCTGTGCTACTGCAGATCTCTGGGCATCACTGGGGTATGCTGTGTAGCAAAACATGGCCTCTGCCAGGCGCTCCAAGATATCTGCTTTGACACTGGGTGATGTCAGTAGGGTGCCATCTCTTAAATAAATCTCATTACCTTGACTCAAAGCCAGCTCAGTGTTGTGGGAGAAAGTTGGAATTGGAAATACAGCAGGCCGAATCACAGTATCATCTGAGTCAGAGTGTGTCACAGACTCGGATAAAGAGCACACACTGGAGGTATCAGGGGTGCTTTCCTGGGGAACAAGGGTCAGTGTTATGTTTGCTGGAACATACACTACTTTCAGTGTGTCTTTCTATCTTTGAGTTCCTTTGTGGTCGTTAGAGTGAAAAAGTCATCAAACTCTTCATCTTTGTATTGAACACTGATTTCAGTGGTGATGGCAAATTGTTCTTGGATGGCTGCAACCAATTCATCAACAGTTGAGGGTATGCCACTTTTGAGTGTAAGTTTTTTGACCTCGTGATCAATCAGGACGCGGAATCTGCCTGTTGGTTCCATGTCTAGAAAGACAGAAGAAACAAATATTATACAAAGTCATACTCAACACTGGAGACAGATGTGGTGCTTTAATGTCACCATGAGCTTTCCTGCAACAGTATAGGCTGAGAGGGGACAAACATCACTAAGGTTTTGTTGATCAACAAGAGTTATATGATCTGTCTTCTCAAGATGAAATCCACGATAGTGTTCATCATACCAGGACATGAGTGTTTTCACAATAAAATGCACGTGTGAGACGTATGCAAGAGAATAATTCTCTTTGAATAATAAAAAATACGGTTCGCGGCCCGGTGGTTGGGGACCACTGCTTTAACTGACTCAATGCGTGCTCATTCGGCTAAAACCTAACTTTATGCGATGTAAATAGTTACTTACATGTGTTGCACGTTGTATAAAGCCCTCGAAAACTCCAAAGAAATCCTAAACTGGTCCGGTACAGGTGGCAATGAGCAACGATGTCGTTGTTCTGCTGCAGCACGTGAGCGGGTCGTGACGTTTTACTTTGGATATAAAAACTTAAATAGAGTTTTGTAGAGGCAATTTATTGTGAAGGTCAGTAAAAAAGATTTTTTTTTTGATAGGTAATAATAAGTTACAAAAACAATCACACTTTTTACTTATGTAAAACTTAAATTAAGTCAAAAAGAAAAGGGAATCAATTAATTGGAAGAAATATACTTTTTAAAATAAATTCCTATAGACAACACCCTTTTTTTTTTTACAGTGCAGGAGAATGGCAAGCCCCACCCTTTTTCCACATACACAGGGGTTGCAGGTAGATCACGATGTGTGACACTGTGTGTGTGAGTGGTTTGAGCAAGAAGGTTTTACAATTGTGCATGCACTTGTAAGCCACCTCACTGTAAACACACACATACAGTACACACACACTTCAGTCCTCTTTAACATCAAATCCTCTGTTATAAAAGGGTATACTGAGAAATCTTTTTACCTTGTTGGTATACAAACAAAAGTGAAATGCTGGGATAAATGTGTTAGTGTAGCAGGGGATTATATAGAGAAATATAGGGAGTTTGTACTTTCACAACTAAATTCTGTCATACTGCACAATCAAATGTCCCCTTTTCTTAGCCGACAAAATAAGATGAAAAACTTGAAAACAACATTTCCCAAGCGGCATGGCATCAGTTGTTTACACCCCCTAATCTTTCCCTCCCAGTATTCAGGACAAATGCCATAGTAAGGCAACTATCCAGTGTCATGTTCCTCATAAAATGCCACATATTTTTCAAATATGTATTGCAGCCAGACCTCATGTCCACATTATTCTTTCAGGAATGTGCTTAATGAAACTTGAACCTGTCTGCCATCTTCAATTTTTGTCACTTGGTTTCTAAAGCCCAGTCGGAAAGGCTAGAGGATGTAGTGAAAGTATTCGTGTGTGTACGTGCATGAGTGAGCGTGTGAACTCAGGAGGAAGAAAATCCTGCTCTCTGAACTGCCTGGCTCTGGGTTATGACTTTCGCATTGATCGTGCTCCAGTGGTGGTGGATGGGACGCTGTGCAGAGATGACTCTCTTGATCTGTGTGTTAATGGCAAGTGTAAGGCAAGAGTTGTTAAGAAGGTTTTTTTCTGTAACATTTATTAACATACCTACAACAATTTTTGAACATTTTCAGTTGTAGAAACATGAAAGTCCATGTTACTCAAAATTCCCTTTTTTTTATCCTGTCACTGTTTCCCTTTCTCTCCATCTGTCTCTAGCATTAAACCAACTAGAACACTGCACACCTAATTCGTTCTTTTAGTCCTTTCTCTGTCTCTTTTGCTTTCTCTCTTGTTTTTCCTTTGCTTCTATTCTCTTTTTCATTCTTTTCTTTTTTATTATTATTATTTCATATCCTCTTCTTCTCTTTCTCACGTCTACTTCTCTCCTATTTTTGTCATCTCATCTTCTTCTTCTCTGTTCTTTAATATATTCTTCTCCTTTATATTGAGAGTTTCCTCTCATTTGCTTCTTTCCTCTACTCCACGATCCTCTCCTCTCCTTTCCCCTGGGTTATCTTTACAGTCTAAAGGAACTCAGTGCCCTTCCAGACTGCAGCTGTCTGAACTGCCAGCAGCCGAACAAGAGAACAGCAACTGATTTCTCCTTTCCTCTTTCCTTCTCTCCTTCCTGCCCTTTTTATTATTTTCTTTTCCTGACCCTTTGAAAATGCTCCTCTCCTTGATGCCCTCTTCTTTCTTGTCTTTCCTTTTTTCGCTCTACTTAATGGCGCGTATTAAAACAAGCGAGCAGCAGGAGTGGAAGTCAGCGGCCTGTTTGCAGCCTCACGGGTGATGTGCTTCCGAAACAACATGCTTTTGATTTAGGACGATTTCAGAGCAGACCTTTGAAGCACGCAGCAGCAAGCACAGCCTCAGGAAAAACACATACTCGAATGGCCTGCCGACGGGTCTGGGGGTGGACTCACTCCGTCCATCCCCAGAACTGGGTCACACACTCACAGGTTGTGAAATGTAGGCCAGGTCAGGAGGAATGTTTCCAAGAAGCGGTGCACTGGGCGGGTGGGTTTGCGCAAGATTTTTAAATTGAAACATTGTGCAAGGAAAATCATGCAGGCTTCCATTAAAGGTCCCATATTTTACTGTTTCTTTCATAAATTAACTCAGGTCTCTCAGCTCCCCCAGTGTATGTGTGTTAATGCTCCTGCTGTAATACCCCTCAGATAATGCATGCTTTCATGCTTTACACTCCCTCTGTTTTACTTCTCTTCCTCTTCCATTTCATTGTAAATGTAATGAGCTATTGCTGAGCCACGTCCCATCAGATGCCAAGTCAGGATCAGATTTAAATTGAAAACATTTTCACATAACTTTAAAAATTTTGAAAAAGTTTTGGCCAATTTTACTTGTTTTTACTAGATTTCAGTCACAGGGTCATCTGATGCATTTTCCAAGACTGCCACTATAATATACTATAATATGGCTATAATATACATAGCCATATATGTAGTAAAGCCTTAAGCACGGCACACCAGAACACAGGGAAAGGAGGTGAGATTCAGAGAGGAAGGTGCAAAGGGTACAGATTATGGACATGTCAATGTTCAGCCTGAGCAGAAGCTGAAGGTGAAGAAGCAGAGGAAATGGTCGAGACTTGCTGATGGTCCCATCTCTTTCGAACAGAATGTCTGGTTTTCTGCTCTGACTCAGTCCTTTTATAGGCAGCCATTGACAGCAGGATGGTAGATGAAAACTTGCTGTCAGCCCTGGTGAGTTGAGGCGTCCTGTCCCTCTTGAGCGAGTAATGCATCTGGTTATGGTGCCAGTTTCTTGGCCTCATTTCACGATTGAGCTAGGATCACAAACATGGTAAAAAGCACTGGTTGTAGGCCCTCTGTCACAGCACCTCTGCCCTCAGCTCTCTTCTTCAGAAAGCAGGCATCGCAGAGGCCATCTGCATTGTGCAGTGTTGTGCTCCAGCCCTCTGCAGGATTGAGAATGAATAATCCTGGAGTGAAAGGAACCAGAAGGCAATGCAATGGTTGGTGTCCTTAGTCCTTGCCATCCATTGTAGAGGAGCATGATTGGCCACCACGGTGTAATGTTAGGTACTTCAGGTTCTCTACAGCACATTTGATATGTACCTTTGTTTTGCTGGCGTGAGTGAGGATCACGCCAAGCTTAATTTCTGAAGCTCCTGTGTGGAATAGGATGGGATGGCTTAAGTCACGGTTGCATGCATGGGGAGCTGGTGATGTGGGTTTTCAGGAGTTGAAGCAGTGTTTCTGTTTCAGCAGTCCATACTACCTTTTGAGGCTGTCTCTTCCTGAAGAAATCTGAGAAGCAAGCTGCCACAGACAATATGATGAGACCAATTTTCTATAATAACTGGCTAGCCTCAAGAAGGCACTTACCTGTCTATTTGTTGCTGGCTGTGATTTTGTGCGGCGCGCTTCAAGCTGAAAAAGCTGAAAGTGATGGGGGGGATCAAGCATGCACATGAAGGTAAATGAAGGCCTCTCGACGGGTATGAAGAAGAGATATGGGTATCAGTTGGAACCAAAAATAAATATGCTGTGGTATAGAAACCAAATAAAAGATCTTGGAAAGGTACAGGGATACTTAGGAAATATACAGGCGTATGGAATGCAACAAACGCAACTGTAACTGAATTTTACCCTACAATGCAAATACGTAACTAAGGGACATACAGTATGAAGGGACATGGAGGGGACAGATGGATACAAAGGTTATCCGAAACGTACAAAGAGTCATGAATGGTACATGCATAGTTAAGCATAGTAGGAAAGGTAAAAAAAAAAGGGGGGGGGGGGTTGGAAGGTGTTGAGATGAGTGAGATTGGTATGACTGGTGAGTGAAGGGTACAAAGGAGTCTTTGGAAAGATCATGGAAAGTTTAGATGGGAATCAAGGAATATAAAGAATGGGATATTGAGTTGGGTTTAAATGATAACTGAAGGGGAAGGGTTTGAAGGATACAAAGGAATATGGAAAAGCATGAAAGATTGAGGTGGGTACAAATAATAACCAAGCGGTAAAAGTGACAGGTAGGGGCATGGAAGGTTGAGACCGATATGAAGGGTGAACAAAAGGTAAAAAGGCTTAGAATGTGGCATGGGATGTTGAGTTGGCTAGAGTCAGGTAACTGAAAGGTTTACAGGAATAAAAGGATCATTGAATATTTGAGAGGTTATATAAATATATATAAATATAAATCATAAATCATAAATATAAATCAGATTAAGAATTTGGCATAGGAGATGTGAGTGTGCTGTTATATCAGTTTCAAGCCTATCATATAAACATACTCCTTGAATGCTTATTAGTGAACAGGATGTGGTAGTAATCACTTCGTTAGTGCTAGGATCATCAGGAGATCTATTGGTCAGTGACGGCATCTTGAAAGAAAGTGAGTTGATCTGTTAACAAAATCATCAGGAACCTATATATAACAGGGAGGAGTGCAAAGTTTGGTGTTTGTTACTGGTGGAGTGGAAGGTGAGCCAAGTGGGGCTGGTGGTTTACATCTGGACTGAGGTTTTTTATTTTCAGCACTAGGATGCCTCAGAAAGCCAAACCCTGGACCTCAGAGCCCAGGGAGGTTAGACACCTGGTCTGGGGCTTGAAGTTCTTTTTTTTTTGTGATTCTTGAAATGCCACCAGTCATTTTGTATTCTGTTTCTTTCTCTTTTTGTCCTTTCTATTCTTCTTCCTTAGTCCTGCTAGGTTTTTTGGTTACGACATGGCTTCTTAACCCGCTAATACTTTTATTACTTTCGTTCCCATTCCGTTTGTCTTCTCTCCACTGGAAAACCCACATGCTTGCAAAAACATTTTTTTCTCTCCTCTGGTCTGGGTTTTGGAGATGGAGTTATTTGTAGGCCTTCGGTCCCGAGCTGGTCGGTGCTGACTGACCTTAGACGAGTTCGGTGCTCAGCTGTGGAGACGTTGCCCAGGAATTCAGCAGGAATCTCAAACCTCTGCTGAATGCTTATTCCAGAGCAGGCCTGCTGTAGAGAACACCACTCACCACATTATTCCTCAGTGTAACCATGAATAAACCTCCATTTGTGTATGTGTGTGTGTGTGTGTGTGTGTGTGTGTGTGTGTGTGTGTGTGTGTGCGCGTGTGTGCAGTCAGGCCTGTGAACAAATCCTCCAGCGTGCCCTGTTATGTGCCCTGTTTCTCAGGTTATGAAAAGGTGATCAGGGTCTATCTTTATACATATACTGTACAGGAGCTCAACATTTTTCTTAATTAAGTGAGGAAAGGGTTTATTTGTTTGACTCTTAATCTGTCATAAAGGTTTATTCCTTCTGTGTGTCTTTTTTTTTTTTTTTTGCGATATTGATCTCACAGAAGAACACAAAAGCAAACTAAGCCTTTTATTCAATCCCAGAATTATTTTTATGCAGGAAATTAAGAGCATGCAAAGCAGTATTACCTGAGACCACAAAAAAAATATGATTATTCTCCGATAACAGCACGTTCCAAGGTGCTTCGTTCGATTTTAAAATTATTTACTGTATTTAAAATATTTATAGTTCTTCTTAACATTGTGTATTGTTACTACACTGCATACACGTTGCTAAGTACCAGAACTATAGCAATGACGATACAATCCATCCATCCATCTACATGGACAACTCCAGACAGACAGTAACCTGAGCTCAGGTTCTCTGTCTGCCTGTTAGTCTACCTTCCTCTTTCGTCTTTTTGTTACTCTGTATGACTCTGTTTGCCTGTTAACGTTTAAGTATAAATACACCCCAAAAAATCTCCATATACAGTATGTCTTACAGAGTACCTTTTCTTCATTTCCCCCCTGTAGAATGTGAAGATATGAACAGAGTGGCATACTGCCCCCTGGTGCTCAAGTTCAAGTTCTGCAACCGTCCATATTTCAGACAGATGTGCTGGAAGACCTGCCAACGACAGTGACCTCCTCTCTCTCTCTCTCTCTCTCTCTCTCTCTCTCTCTATTTCTTGCTATCTCAATTTTTTGCTATCTCTCTTTGGCTCTCCATACATCTGTTGGAATGATGGAGAGACTGTGCTGCTGTCCGCCACGCTCCCAAACCGGCTCTGATGCAGTTCCTGTGGTCGTTAGATGGTCAGAGAGAGACATTTTTCTTTTATTAGTTGTTCTGAACATGGTGCTAGTTCATATTTCATCCATATGTCAGACAGGTTCTACTCAATTACAGCCAAAACATATAGGAGTATAGGACGGCACAGATTACTTTTCCCCTGCTTAACATCTTTTGTGATTTATAAAAGCCTGACCTGGATGAAGCACATAACAAAAACATAACGGGAACGGGCAAAATATATACATATATATACATATATAATATCCGAAACATTATGGTTAGTGTTTTAATTGTCTTTTTTTTTTTTATTATTAACTTTCAGTGGAACAACAAAATCCAAAATTCAGTTCATCACATTTAGGTTGCTTTCACACTAAGGTTCAGACCAACCCCAAGGTATGGTACATTTGTGCATTTGTGTAATGTAAAAACTTTGTTCTGTGCCCGGGTACAGATCAGCGTATTGTGCAAGAATCTATGTCAAAAGATGCCCACAAAGATAGTATGTTGTACTCAAATATGAAGGATAACCCTACTGTACCTAAAATATCACCATGGTATGATATTTATATAGTTGAACTTTATATACTATAAATGATAAAGTTTGAATCCGTTATGAACGCCTCTTTTCCTGTTCAGAGTTACCAAGGATTTGGAGATTATCACAGAAATACTGCATCAAATTTCACATTAACAGAATACAAGTGCAAATTATACTTACTTTTCTACTAAAATGTTACTCTTTATTTAATTACAGCTCTTGATTTCACACAAGCATCATCAAGCTCTATGGTATAACCAATAAGCTCATTTCAAGCAGCATCTGCCTTTTTTTTAAATGTAAAGAAGGATGTTTCTATTTATGCAGCATAAAAGCTCCTTATCAGCACAGAACTGAAAACAAACTGGTTTTTGTCCAAGCATAGAACCAGTTCTCAGTCCCCGAATCTCTAAATGAAATACATTCAGGTTACTTTTTTTTTGTCATTTCCTCTTTTCTGCTTCTCCTAAGATAGAGCACTGACCGAAATATCAGTGTGTTAAAGCTGTAATGTAAGGAAAGTGCTTAAACTGTGTGGCGCTCAGTTTTAAAAAATGAATGAATGAATGAATGAATGAATAAATACTGTATATGAGAAATATACAAATTACAACACTCTAAAAACACTATTCACTGTTTGCATTATCTTGGTTTATCCTTTAGGTTGTATTTTTTTTTTTTTAGTGGAAAAATGTGTTTATTTGTTTTTATTAGGAGCTTTAGTCGTCTGTGCTGAGATCAGATGACATCACGCAAGTGGCAAATGTACAGTTCAGCCAATAATCCTGCAACATTCGCACCGTATTCCTTTCGCAAACGTTTTTCGATCACTGAAGAAATTCCTGCTTAACTGTTTTGAGCTGATGACGTTAGAGACCTAGTGTTGCTAAGAAGTAAAGGAAACAGATCAGTTCTTTATGAAAGATACATAGACCTGCCTATGTGGTTTCGGTCCATAAATACAATTCAAACTTCACAGTGTATTATACACCAATAATCAAACCGTCACTGGTGCCGGAACAGGGGAGGAACAGGGGAGGCGGGTGGAGTTTAAAGACATACTGTATGTTAATGATTATAGTATTATTTTCAGATATTTATATTCTTCTATAAGAGTGTAATGATAAAGGAGAGTTAAAAAATTATATTTTCATGGCTACAGCATGGTGTATTGTTCAAGTCAGCATGATATATCTATTATCTATTTATGTAGATCTCCAGAATCTTCGCTTCCCTCTATTAATCAGGAATGCTTGGTTGTCACATGTTGAATGAATTATATCTCACTTTAAAGAGAACACAACAAAAATAAACAAGATATATAATAAAAGGATAAAAAATAAAAGTTGAGAAAATTACGACCAATCAATGGTAGTATACGCAATCAACCATTATACTGAATCAACCATTCAGTATAATAAGCTTTATATATTCTGTATACAGTAGAACCTGACTGTATTATGATTGCCCTGATCTTGCCATTTGCTCAGAGATGATTACAGGAGCATTAATCTAACTATGATCTCAACAAATCTATTTATATTGCTAGACCAATATAGCAGAAGGCTGTGAGTCAGCGTCACCATATACGCTGACATTTAGCTGTATTTTCACACATCCAGCATTTCAATTAAAAGGTAGTGTTTACAGCGCTACACAAGACCTCCATAAGCCCTTTATGACACAATCTACCCCTTCATACTGTACAATAAGCCTTATTGTAAATTCAGTTGTTCGGTGCAATTTTTTTGGGCATCAGATTTCCAAGTGACATAAGAGCTGCGTTGACTTAAAGATTGTGCTATGTCACTTCTCAGGCTGTCTTACTTGTTAGAGTGTCATGACAGCATTATTGCTCATGTGATAGCATGAGCATAGCATTTCTGGCATGTCGGAGGTTCATAACATTGATGATGTCAAACGGGAAAACCAAGATAGGCCGAATGTTAATTATGGTGTCATAAGATTGTCATACGTGTTCCTAAGAATTTTAATTCTCAACATATGAGAGAGCATGCAGAGTCTGTAGTTATAGTGGCATGACATGGTTATAACTCTTCGTGTAACTATAACAACAAGAAAACCTAGGTTCCTGCTCTTTATGGTGTCGTAACTGTATGATTTATGTTCATAAAAATGTTATAATAAGTAAAAATTATCTGCATTTAATTATGGACCTGGGAAAATGTGCAGAATCTGTAACTGTCTTTCACAACATTATTAAGAGCCTTCATAGGACTATAAAAAAAAATGTTTAATAAGTTAAAGGCTTAAGAACATTCAAACATTTCAAAAATGAAACCCCAATTCATTTAGGGTGTCATGAAATAGTCAGAACTCTTATTAACCCTGAGATTATACCATATTTATCTCTCATTTTTAGGTCTTCAAATGGTCATATGTGTTTATAAAATATATCAGATAATCAAGTAATCAATTAATGAGCCTAGTTAACTTAAGTGCCTGATAACATACAGTATATGTGATCTGTCATGTTGACATGATAAGGACTTCCTTGGACTCTTAGAAGCAGAAAATTTAAATATTCATAACTTTTTAAGAACCATGTAATGCTTTTTATGCCATGCTTACTAACGCTAAATGCCAAAATGTAGGCGTATTAAGCTCACATGATCACTTGTGACACATTTTAGCGGTTATGTGGCTCTGACATACCAGAAGTGCATTAGTTGACATAATAATCATCCTTGAAACTTGACTAAAGTTAATTCCTTAATGTGTTTATAGATGTTTATGAAGGTTTATGTTTATTGCCATTAGGGCTTTCCATTGTTGGTATGTCAACCTTAAAATTAAAGATTGCTTACTGTATATCAGAAAGTACATTAGTTTTATATCAGTTGCTATAAAAAAGTTTATGTAGTTGTTAGCAACAACATCAACAAATACTATTATGATTATTTCTGAATGAACTCATCACATTAAGTGTGGAAAATGTCTCCATGGTTAATAAATTTTTGTAAGTATAGAAGAAGCGTATGATAGTCGTGACTTAAACAAAATGGCAGACGTGTTGTTAATTCTGCCTTATTTGGATCTCAGAAAAGTGGAAAAGTCTTTGTTGTGATATAGTGCTTTTATTAAAAACTTATTTTATGCGAGGCAGATGCTCGGGATTGCAAACATTTCAGCTTTAAATAGTTTATCAGGAGTTGACAGTCTGGCCAGAAATGACGTTACGTACAGTATGTCATTTTTTTCCGCGGTGACACTTGATCAATCTGGACAGAGTTTGCTTCATTGCTTTTGCACTGGAGCTCCAAGGCTTATGTTGGTAGCAAGCAAACATATATTCATCCAGTTTAGCATTCGAGGTAAAATAGAAAACTTAGAGCATTTGTTTTTGCTTTAATACACTACGTACTGGAACGAGTTAAAGTTAAAGTTAGCATTCGAAGAGCTAAGCAACCTTGAGTGTTATGAGGTGCTTTATAAATGTTGTTATTATTATTTGTATTTTTTATTTTATTTTATAGATACATACAGTATGTTAGCTTTTTCACATGAGCTTGTTTGGTATTGCTTGACATGACGTTCATGGGAAGGTACAGTTACAGTACAGTTAGTTTGGCGTTAACACTTAAAACATTTCAAAATCCCAAAGCTGGGAAAGAGCTGGACCAAATGCTCTAAGCAATGTTTCCAGCACCTTGTTGAATCTATGCCTTGAAGAAAGGTAGTTTTGGGAAAAAATAAAAAATAAAAAAATAAAAACAGGGTGCAACGCAGTACTAGCAAAAGTGTTTCTAATGAAGTGGCCGGTATTGTAGACAATGAGAAGCTTACTGTAGTTCAGGCTATGGGTGGCGGTATAATAAAATTATTGACATTTTTTTAAAAGGACATTATTGAAGCAAATCTCTTTTTTTTTTCTTTTCTTTTTTTTTTACTTTAATTCTAAGAACTGAAATGGCTACTAAATCACTCAGCTGATAAATGGCTGAAAGTGAGAACGGATGTTAGCTCAAAGTGAGCTTTGCCAGAAAAGGAAATTCAGCCTGAGACACATTCTAAAGGGAAGTGATATGCTAATGGTTGCTAACCCCACATAAATGAAGTACTCATCATATTAAAAAATACAATTTGAGAAAAAACACAATTGCAATTCAGCTTTTCGGCAAACCTTTCTGTTCCCGCTGGCTGGTAATTAGTATAAAGTTTGTGAGATTATTATTAGATTATTACTAATTACTGTATGCACATTTGCTCCATTTGTGCTGTGCATTACTCTGGAATTTTCTCGTGTCTACAGCCTGCATAAGCGTCACGATTCATAAATGAGTCATTCATTTTACATGACTCTTTAAATGAATCACATACAAATCACCCAGTAAGGTTGAATACTGTGTAGTCAAGTAGTACTTCACAGTCTCTGATATCCAGTATATTTGTTACATATCATTATATAAATTATAATCTACCTGCCTGAATTTTCCTTTGATTGATGAACAAGTTGATTCACAACAAGAGAACACGTCAAAGAAAGCAAAAAAAAAGTTCATTACAATATGGCTTTGCACACCCAAATATGGCATTTAAATCTCGAATTCATGCCTGTTCATAGTTGCTATGTTTCACTCCTACTTTACTTTCGGTGTGGTGTGAGACCGAGGGCGTTGGGTGGAGTCATGGTGGTTTTAAACTGCCACTGAGTGTTTCGCTAGCGATCGTCCTTGACTCCTACGGCTTCACACATTCACACCAATCCGATCTGAGTTGTTTATGCGCTGTTGCCTCCTTCCTTCTCTATTCTAGCCTTCTGAAATTTTCAGGGTTGTGAAAGCTCGTTCTGTGTGTGTTTCTCTGTTGGAGGCGTAACTGACTGTGTGTGTGTGTGTGTGTGTGTGTGTGTGTGTGTGTGAGAGAGAGAAAGAGAGAGAGAGAGAGAGAGAGAGAAGATTAATGGTTATGTTAGATGTGAGGGATGAAATATAAGAAAGTTATTAATGGCATCGGACCCAAATTGATGGAGGTGGAATAGTGCTGTCATTTCACAACTCCAGTCTGTGTAGGTGGAGATTGCATACAGTGCTGTGAAGAAGCATCTTAAAGGATTGTGATAAACAAACAAAATTATATATATATATATACACATATATACATATATGCACTAATTTCCCTAGATAGGCTCCAAGCCCTGCACAGGACAAGCGGTATGGAAAATGGAATGGAAGATGGAATTCGGGCCAAGAAATATACTCTGCCCCCTTGTCGATACGTACAGCCGAGTAGCTGCTCGGCTCTGCCTCTTTTCTTTATAAGGCATCTCACAGTTTTGGTCAGAGGTGACAAGGGGGTGGCATGATTGAAGAAATGCAAAATCTAACATTTAAGCCACAGCTTTAAGACTTACAGCAACATTAAGCACGTCTGACTGTCAGTTTTCTTTGCTGTGAAGTTTTTGATATTTAAATCAGCATGGGTGTGTTCAGCACTGTAGCTTGTATGTCACTGTTATTCTCACGCTTCTGTAAACATCAAGATGATTTCTCACACTTTTGTGTGCGTGCTTGTGGGGGGGGTGCAAGAGGGAAGCGCAGCTATTTGGTAGAGTTCTGCTCTGATGTATGACCTGTGGGAGGATGAGGAAGTGTTGCTGTTGATCGCTTGGCGGAGTTTGAAGTACTCCACCGAAGCAACCAGAGTTTGTTTAAAGGGTAAAGAGTCTGATAGTGATGGAGTGGTGCTGACAGGGCACGCTGGAGGATTTGTTCACAGGCCTGACTGCACACGCGCGCGCACACACACACACACACACACACACACACACACAAGGATCCGGCTACGGATACATAGAGATAAAGGTGTGTGCAGGTGCAGAGGAAGAAGAGGACTTACACAATGGTAAATATAGCTTTGGGTTATTTTGTTAGCCGAACAATGTGTAGTTTTAACCTGAGATATAAATTAATAAATGATGCTCGGATTAATGAGATGAACATTTCAATGTATGCCACTTCCCATTCTGATATCAGCTGCGATCTGACACGACACTGCTCCTAAAGCAATAGTGATGTCAGGTTGATGTCACAGGTTAGACACAGTGCTCCATCCTTCCATTCATTCATTCATTCATTCAATCATTATCAAGGTACGTACAAAATGCGGCAATGTTTAAAATGTAACTCTCAAATAACACCAGGATGCAATCATTAGAAGACAGAAGTATTAAGGGAGAGATGACGAAAAGTGTGGCTGTCATCTCCTTAAATGGAAGAGATCAATATGACTGTCCTGTTTCTTGTTTCAAACAGGAAGTTTTCTTGTTTCAAACACAGGGACTCTCCACGGCAGATCGACCATAGACTAATGATTCATATTTCATGCTCTATTACTGTTATTTCTACGGTCCCGTAGCTGCCTGCATGCAACAGCTAGCTCGGTTTTCATGTATTAACACATCACTCTTGCCGCAAAATACTGCATGTACTGCAAATTCTTCATAAATTTAAAGGTTGTGGGGAAAAGGAGCACACACACACACACACACACACACACACACACATCATCCTTTTGCCTGCTTTCGTTATAGGTGTGTTTGGGCTTGGCCCAGCCACAGAAATTTAGAGGTAGAGATGAGGCGTTGTCTAAAGAGGATGTGTGTATCGAGAGGGATTTACGCAACAGCACCCTGTTCGCATGCGGCAGAGGGAAGTTGAGATGTGTGTTACAGGGGCCTCAGCACTTCCTCACACACATTGTGTCTGTTTATGGAGGTTTGCATGGGGCTAGCGGACACCAACCATCATAAAAGAGCAACAGTTAAAGTGTTAATCACTTTAGCATAAAAAAATGTTTTTGGTCTTTTACGAGGGGACGTATAGCTAAAAATCTCTGTTTATCCTTATATTTTCATTCCAGTATTATAAACATTGACACAATGCCTTTACTTGGTTTTTAATTACATACTTACTTTAACAGCTATGCACTAGCTAATAAATTAACATTTTAGCTGTTTACATGGCAACATAATACAGAGTGATGTTCCACAGCTAGTGATATACACAACAATGCTAGTTAGTGAATCCTTTTATTATTATTATTATTATTATTATTATTATTATTAATAATTTTTATCACTTTTTCTTGAACTTTTTCTTAGTATTTTACCAAGACATCTAAGGAAAATATATTTCCGCTGTCACAATCATGTTTTTATAATCTCTTTACCTGCCAATTTGCTAACACAACAACAAGAGCTGTTTCCTAGCTAGCTGTGTACAGTATGTGCTGGCTTGTTAATACTTTTTTTTAAAAAAAAATCAATTTTAGCAGTTCAGAGCTTTATCTTAGCACTTTACCAAGACATCTGACGCAAATGTTGATGGTTTTTTTCACCATCATTTTGATTTGACCATTTTTTTTGTTTGCTAGCTAGCTGTGTTACTGTGTATTCATGCTAGCTAGTAAATCCTTAAAAGTCTTCTTGGCATTTTGCCAGGGCATCTAAGTTAAATGTTAATGTTCTGACAGCTTGGCCCTCTCATGTTCACAGTCCCTTTGACTTTACATTGTGTATAAACCCTTTCGCACACTGGTTTAAATATAATACTGCTAATTGCTAGTTTGCTAATAAGGGAGATGTAGAACGTTCCGGTCTCTATTTACTGCTACTGTATCTTTGCATTGTGTGTGTATATATGTGTGCAGGTGTATCTAATGTAGGTGTGTAAGAGATTTTTGTCAAACTAATTCCAGTTTTTCACAAACATCAGTACTGCTCTTGGCCTTTATAAGCCCCACGCCCCAACTCCCAAAAAAGCACTTCAAATTATTGGCCTGCACCAAGCAAAGAAAACATTCAAATATATGAAATTGAGGTAAGTACTGTGCAACACAATATTAAACCCTGGAAGGATAGTGCTAAACCGTCAACTTTATGGAATAAAGGAAAAACGATTTGCACGCAATGCGACAAGAACTCTTAGGACTTGGACTAAAGGACTGTGTGCCCATAAGAAGACAACTTGTTAGTGAGACTTACCGGAAATAACAGCTTCAGTTTGACAAAGATTGGAATTTGGAGCGATGGATAAAGGTCATGAGTCCCGATTGACCCTGTTCCAGAGCAATTGGCGCATCAGGGTGAGACGGAAAGCCGATGACGCGATGCCCACATCATGCATAGTGCCGACTGTACAAGCCTCTGGAGGCAGTGTTATGATCTGGAGTTGCTTCACTTACTCAGGTCTAGGCTCAGTAATATTATGTGGCAATAAAATAAAGTTAGCTGATAACCAAAATGTACCAAATGGCCAGGTTATCACATTCTTGGAGTTTTTTTTCTTTCTCACTCATGGGACATATTCCAGGACTGTAGCATAAGAGCGGTTTTGGGAGCATGAAAAATGATTTTCACGCATGAATCGAATACCCTCACACATCAATCAAAGCTAAATGTGGTCAAACAAAATCTTGTATGTGTATGACCTTTTATGGCTAGACGGTGAATAATAAGTTGAAGTAAACATTTCAAACCATGTCTTTGCGGTCCTAATTGCCATTGACCTATTGTCACCATGGTTATACACTTCCTGTTTGGGTAACAGCAGGACTGTGAGACTAATATACACAAGGTACCAGTGTACTTTACAGTGGAAAATGAATGAGTGGGGGTTGATGAGATGAGAAGATTTGCCAACCTAATTACACCCTTTCTGATCACGTTGTTTCATTGGTTTTCTATGCTGTTCATGTTTGAGTCATTCAATTTAAATGTAATTGTGTGTCAGATGCAGGTGGTTCATAGAGATGTGGTTTTTGTGATCATGTGAGCATGGGAGATATGTTCCATGAAAGTTTCCCTACCTGCTAGGGTAACATTATGGGCAAAGGAAGTCACGGCAAAGCAGGTCAAATTCATATTGTGCACTAAGTAATAAATAAAAGGCCTTAAGTTTGTTAGAAAACTTGAGGTTACGACTTTACCCCTGACTGTTACAAAGCCCTGACACTGGAGACTCCTTCTACACTTAATGAACACAGAAAACGTAACCATAGAAATAATAACATATAAGAACAAGTTTATTAATATAAAATGAACACATTTGAGTGTGTAAATTAAAACCCTGACATGCTGCATGTTTTAAAGAAAAAAAAAATTTATTTCCCCTGTTTGCACGTATGAGGTCATATTTTCTCTATCTTCCTGTTTAGACGCCAGTTTGGCGATGCGGTCTTCGAAATAGGCCAAGTTTCTCACATACACAGGCTATTTTCTGTGTGCACACAAAATGTACATACATAGAAGATGAACCCTTTTTTTTTTTTAAACCTTCATGCAGTAAGTTTACTATCAGTAAATGTTCAGTTCCCGTGATATGGACTGTTCTGACTTAAGTATGTGAATGAGATGTGTTTCAGCTGTGTTGTGGGAACACCTTACCTCTGTTATATCACGTTACAGGAATATAACCCGCAAAGAGCCTGATGTGGTTCAGAAAGAATAAATTTCCATGCTATGAAACCATACGAAAATGCCTTGAGGCTTTGCCACAGTAAGCTGTGGTACAGAGATGACTTATAAGAATTACTCACTGTCTTTAAATACACTTGGATGATTGTTAAACAATGGGTTTATTCAGGCATAAATATAAAATAAAGAAACAATATAGAATAAAGATTCAAAAATGAATGGGATTGTAATGCAAAAATGTATTAAATACATAAAATGTAAAAATCCAAAATATTTATTATAGTATTTATTAATTCATGTGCAATATATGTTAAACAAATTATCTTTTTTATATGTATTCATATTATGAATATATACAATTAATTAAATAATTAATGTATAATATAATATAATATATATATATAATATAATATAATATAATATAATATAATATAATATAATATCTTTAAGAATTTAATTTTTTAAGTATTTCATACTTCTGTCTGGAGCATATACAGTACTGGACCTTGGAAAAACTATTTACATTTTTATAATTGTTTTATCTGGAGTAAAAATGGGTAAGGGGAAAAAATCTGCAATTATCTGGTGTGCACCAGAAGCTTTTTTTTTTTTTTTCCTTATTTTAAAACAGACTGAAGCAGGTTCTCTTGTACTTTTACCTTCCTTTTTTTTTTTTTTACTTAATTTTACCTTACTTCTACCTTTTACCTCTTGTTCTTTTACTTTCTGTATTTTACTCCATCCATCATGTGTTAAATTTTGATAAGATGTGCTAAGGTTATGAGAATGAAGCAAATCTCCTGAGGATGATGCTGCCACCACCATGTTTCACTCGTATTTCACATGTTTCACATCTTTTCACTTATGGTCTGCATTAGGTTTGAGCCACAGCACATTGAAACTGTATAAACAAATATACCCACCTTGGTCTCATCAAAAAAAAAACACTAGTTTAGTTCTTCATGTGACCCATCTTGATGGGCTCTTTCTGGCTATGATTCCAATGCGGCTGGTGCACCTTCTGTCCACTCTCAGTCAGTTTACTCCTTTTATTTTTCTTTACAATCCTTGTTGACTAATCATTCATTTTGATGGGAGGGATATGTTTATAAATGACAAATATAATAAATCATGCGATGGTTGTGGAGAAAGTAATCCAAAATGAGCATAACCGTCTTATTAATTGACATATGTTGATCAAATTGCACAGGTTGGTAGAGTAACTCTTCCTCTATGCAAAAGTACTAATCAATATAGTCATCATCAAAAGTCACACATTTGGGCCATCATTAAACCCAACTCTCGAATCCTCTTTGAACATCCCCTTTGAGGCAGTTGATGAAATGCGTTAACTAACACCACATTTCTGTTTTGAGAAGAAGAAAAAAAAAAAACACCACAAAGTTAGAATTTTTTCTAAGAATTTGTTTTAGTCTTTCTTTTCCCTCAATTTATAATAAAGCTTTTTCCCTCAATTTATACGAACATAATGTCATTACACGAACGGGTTCTTATCGAGACTGTGAACAGTCTGTTCTGTTTCCTGTTCTCATTACCACAGTCAGCAGGGCTAAGTGTATTTATAGAGAGGCCTCAATGCCTTGTTTCTGTTTTATTTCTGCAGCAGATATTACAGACCTCAAACTAATGCATGCCACTACGCTCTATAATAATTCTTGTGTATTATTGTATTCAGGGTGATTCTCAGATGTACAGTATTTCGTTTAGAGTGTATATCAACATTAGAGTGTTTGAGTGCAAAACGAGATATCGCCATTTTTTTTTAAAGAAGCAAGAAGTTAGAAGAGTGTTAATGCCTAAATTCTTCATCACAAGAGTTTTTTCGTACAATTTTTATAAACTCATTTTGCAAAATGCTCTAACTCCACCTCACACAGTTTTGTCCCAATAGATAAATAAGCATGTGACAAAATTAGTTGTGGTTTTTTTCCACATACGCAATTTAGTTCCAATAATAGTGTTGGTTGAGTTTTTATTTTATTTATTAGTTTTTTTAAAATATACAGTAACAAACTCATGCTTTAATGGTGTTTAGTACTGAGTCACTGGCAGCAACCTGGACCCAAGAAAAAGGTGTTGAGTTTTGTTGCAGACAAAACTTTTTAAATTCCAAAGTTTGTTGAAGATTATGAAAAATATTAAAAACCAATATGAAAACGTTAGTATACGTCATCATCAGCCACTTTCCTCTACTTTTCCTCTACTAGTTTCACTTCAGTTTTTAACCATATCAGATGTGGCATATAAGGTCTGATTTGGCATCAATTGCCTGCATGTACTGTACGTCCGTGGTCCCATAAGTTATAACAGAAATCAGAAATTCTGATTGGAGAAAGAGGATGTATCAGGCATAACCGTGAATACCAAACACCGCATGCATATTTCCTGTTTCTGATGTAACGCGACTGTGGATCTCCTAAGTGTTGTACCATTATCTCCCTGATCAGTTTTCTTTCAAAAATATAACTTGCATATTGAAGTGCATCATGCTCACAAATACAGCAGAACTAATCAAGGAAAATGTAAAAAACAAATTGTTATAGGCAATAATTTGCCAAAATGAAACAAAGTCTAAAAATGGTGTTTATCCCTTTTTGCTGTCAAACCATTAATATGATAAGTGAACTCCATTTGCTTATACAGCATGCAAACATAAACATAAAGAGACAACATATGGAGACATTCTCATTACACTTGAGAATGTTTTTGCACAAGTTTGAAATTGTACCAAGTATCAAGGGCATGTGCAATAAAACGTGATTTTGATGACCAAATAATGCAAAAAAAATCTACGTTTAGATTCTGATGATGCCACAGACACACATGGCACTGAGACAACAGAGCATTCGGTGAGCACTGGGTGTGCTTTCAGTAGGAGGGGCTTACACTCTCTGTGCTGCCAGTCAAAGTACACCGTGTTCTGATCATTTACACCACATTCAGAGATCACATTGCATCTATTGTTTAATGCAAGATTGATGAAAATCTTGCTGAACTTGTAAAGTTCTCTGCTGCTAAGGCAAAGTAATAAAGACTAAGATGAAACAGAAGCAAGGCAGCTGCTATGTTACCTGATATCTAATTTAGTTTCAATGTTTTTCTTTTTTCTCAGACCACAAAATTAGAATGTCTGAAACAGGTTCATACAGGTTCGTGAGATAGGATTTGCAGGACATTTCCGCCTGAAATAACTTCAGCGGAGATAGAGGTGGTGTGTGTGTGACAGACTTCCTCCAGCGGAAACAGTGCATGTCATCAAATCAAAAGTTCTCACTGGAGACAGGTTCATAACATGAAGCGTAATGTTATCAGGTCTCAGATGCGATCACCAAGGATGCATGTTAGTGCCTTGAATCCTGGCTTTAGACCATAAAAATGGTCTGTGGTGTTATGCTTGGTTGTCGGGTTTAAGTAATAGCTGTGAAAGATGAAAAAAAAAAAAAAAAGGAAATTCTTTTCATCATGGTCATCATTATTCATCAAAGTTAAAGTTGAGTTTAGGGGCAGAGATATCGTTCAAATGAACTTTTGATGACAATTTTAAATATTGCAAAGATATTATAAGAGCATCTTCACCAATAAATTGTATATTTACGGTATAGACCTACTTAAATTATTGATTGGTTATGTTATTAACCAATTTGACATACAGATTTGTCAGTAAAGAAACTGAATAGATTTTTTTTCTAAATCTAACGGAATTACTAACGGAATCACTGCTGTAAAGTAAAAAAAACAAAACAAAACAAATGAACCAGCACCTTACCTTTGAAAAAAATCGCGACAGAGCAGAGTTTCTGTGTAGATCAGAGTGTGTGTGTCTGTGTGAAGCCGGGGAGAGGGGGGGGGGGTGTAAAGTCGAGAGAGTGTGTTTGTGTGTGTGTGTGGTGTGTGTGTGTGTGTGTGTGTCGGTGTCCAAAAACTCGGCACTCGTAAACCAAGACATGCTCGTTTTTCAAGTCAAAATTTATTTAAAATCTTTGCTTGTCTTGCGGAACCCTTGTAAACCGAGTTACTCGCAATCCGAGGTTCGACTGTAGTTCATTTTCGATTATACTCAAGTATTGTGTGGATCGTATAAAACGCTACTGAAGTGCCTTCTACCTCAACCATTTTGTTTGTTTCCGTGACACTTGCAGGCATAATGTCTTCTCAGTTCAGTATTTTGTCTAACATGTGGTTGGAAGTCCAGCGGCTTCTAAAAAGAGGAATCAGAAACAGAAGCTCTTAGTCCATTTTGCACGTTTCTTCAGACGCCTGTCTCAGTGTCCTCAATCACAAAGTGTTTTGTAACGTCCTCCTCCGTTTAAGCAACACAGCAGCTCCTTCCCTGTCTTTATATCAACTGGACCAACTGGCTTTGTGTTAATACTGTACGTAGTAAAAGCATTACCTGTGATAGCTATTTAAACCCTTTACCAAATACAGAGCTATGACATTTATTTTGTTTTTATTTTGTTTACATTTTATTACAGTTATGTAAAGATGACCTATAATGCAAAATTCTCCTTTTTTGCCATGTTTAGACATTCAGTTTACCTGAACACACAAAAAAGTGGCAAAAAAAAAAAAATCAGACTTTTTGTTCTTTTTTTGTGTTAGCTCTCAGTCTCAACTGAGGGTCTCAGCTCTTAGCCAGTTAGAATTACTCCCTAATGTGACCTCATATAAGAAGATACCCTCCCTCACCTTGCTCTCAGCTCTCCTGTTCTCTGAATGGGTGTGGCTCAGCAGCAGCTCATTTTCATAGACAGTGCCATTGAGTGTTCGGAAGAGAAGTGAAATAAAGAGAGTTTAAGGTATGAAAAAGTGAGGCATTAACACACATTTCGAGAGAGATCCGAGAGCTGTGTCAAGGTGATAAAGAAATAGTAAAAATGGGACCTTCAATGTTAATGGAATAGCATTGTAAGAGCTTGTATTCTGGTTTTAAATCAGTTTTGTAAATTCAATTACAGTGTTTAAGGCCAAGTTTAAATTTATGTTAGCAGAAACGTTTTTTTTTTTTTTTTCTAAGAAAGTTTGAAAATAATTTACCGCAATAATCTCTAAGCTCTAATGAATTCCTAATTGGTCCTGATTCTCCTTTAAACAGCAGCTCTTAAACATTGAATCTATAAATGCAGGGGTCACTTAATGTCGTTTGTAAAATCAGCTGGAGAAGGTGTTTTTTTTCTTTCTGGTCATCCTTTCATGCACGCCTCTAAGCAGAACAAATAGTAGACTTTTTATAGGATGTGTTTGGAATTATCATCATAAAGGAGATGAAATTAAGATTTTGGAACTGCCGCAAACAGACTTAAGGTGATATCAAGGTCAAATGTCTGAAACAGTTTTTCCATCAACAGATCCTCCCTTAAACCTTCATTAGAAGTATAGCTCCAGGACCAGTTGTTTGTAGGATTTACATATGGAATTATTACATGAACTGAGTAGATGTATTGGTTGATTTTTTTCAGCAACATGAATTTCTTGTTCTATTGGCAAATAATTTTACTTCTTTGACTAAATAAATGTTCCAAAAAAAAAAAAAAAGAAAATTATCTGCCAATAGAATAAGAAAGTTAGGTTAAAAAAAACAGTAACTTGCCTAGAAATAGGGTTAATAATATTATGTTCTTCAAGTTAATTCTTCGATAAACTTGATTAGATTCGAGATACTTTCACTTGTTAAGTTATCACTTTTTGCAGTGAAGGTCACATTATATGAAACAATGTTTCCTTAATAACTTTCCTCCTGATTAAAAGAGATTGTAGTGCATTTAAGACAGATAAATGTCCACCCAAAAGAACTAAACTTGGGTCAGTTGAGGCAATGGAATAAGTTTTGTCAATCAATTGGGATTAAAAAAAAAAAAAAAAAAAACTTTTCCAGTTTATCCAGTCCAGCTTCTTGGGTCTTCCTGACCCTGTTTGTTAAAGTATGTTCTCTAAAAAGTCAAAAACAGATCCATTTATATTGAGGTCATGTGACACTTTCATTGCTAACAGCTTGACTCTAGCAAATAAATGATGTTTTTTACTGTGACAAATTATGTGATTTTACGATGACGCACCTGAACTAATTTTGGGTTTTACAGGAAAGGGAGCATGCTTTTTGTATCAATCATGTTCATGTTTCTTATAATGAAATGTAAGTCACAAAAAAAGTGATGTCACAAATCTGCTCAATCCTATCTGGCTAAAGAATTGAAAAACTTGCTGGCTATGTGACAGTGGTATTCAGGTTCTGGAGCCATGACCCTGGCTGATCCTCAAACCTAAACCCAATTGCAAAATATTGGACAATGGACTGCAGATGTCTGTTTGACTCTATGCTCAGCCGGAGCCAGCAGGTTTCATAAAATAACGGAATCCAATTCACACTAAACAATGATTGTTTTATAGTATCCTAATTGCATAAAATAACAAATTATTTTTACTATTTTGGTTGCCATTATTTTAAAAAATTACTAAAACATTGAATTTCACTTTTGTCTCAATGCTTTTGCCCTACATATATAACGAATCAGGGTGTGAATAGTTATGCAAAGCACTGTACCTTTTCACTGCAAGTAAACTTTGTCATTATGTCGCCAGCTTAGAAATCAGTGTGATTGTGATTTTCTCCTTCAGGCCAGCAAATATCACTGGCAGAGTCAGAATGTCAAACAGAGCGGTGTGGACGACATGGTGCTCCTCTCCAAGATCACAGAGGACGCCATCGTGGAGAACCTGAAGAAGAGATACTTGGACGACTACATCTTTGTATCCTTTCACTTGGAGCCCAACAGTAGTGACAGTAGTGACACTCACAGTCTGCACTTTTCTTTTTTTTTTTTTTACTGATTAACCGATTGGTATTACTTTTTAATCAAGCTATCATTTCTTACTAATCTTACCATGCAAATTTTCACTTCCTCTACAAAGATGACTCGGGGAAGCGATCGAAATGGATGTCAGGCATGAACCATAGTCTTCTGAGAGACAGAGAACTTGCTTTTAGAAATGCAATTAGCAAGAGCTGTTAAATAGATACTACAGGGGGTCTCAATAAAGATAGGTAGGTAGGTAGATAGATAGATAGATAGATAGCACACTAGTACACCCTAGGGTGCATACTTACACTCATTCACACACTATGGGCAATTTAGGAACTCCAGTTAGTCTAATCTGCATGTCTTTGGACTGTGGGAGGAAACTGGAGTACCCAGAGGAAACCCACCAAGCACAGGGAGAACAAGCAAACTCCATGCACACAGACACATGCACAAATCAAACCCGGAACCTGGAGGTACACGGCGACAGTGCTAACCACTAAGCCACCGTGCCACCATTGTGTTTTATAATCCATTTATTATTACCATACAATCTTTTGAAAACAATTCACCATACAAACCCCTGTGTAAGTTCCTACTATGGAAACGGTTGGTAGGTAGATAGGCACAACTTTATCATAATACTGGTACTCAGCAAACAAATTCAGTTCACCATCTACCCAGAAGCAACATAATTATGCCATGAGTGTATGTAGTAACTAAATTTTTTTTGCAATGAAGTGCAAAACAGGGATAAACTGGAACACTTACTACTATATATTGTTTCTTCAATATTTGGGTTAATTAAATAAAAAAAAAACCCTTCTCAACAGTGTATGGTACTTAGTTAGTAGTAACCCAGTGTAAGGATCTATCCAATGACGGAAACTTCAAAGCACTGTTGTAGGTCGCTCTGGATAAGAGTTTCTGCCAAATGCCAAAATGTAAATATCAGGTTATTATAGCTGACTAGAATGATAGAATTTGTATAAGAGTATGATTTGCAGCTGCACTACTCTAAGAGCTGAAAACTCTAAAAGTAATCACCACCCTTTGACCAATAATAATCCAGACTGTAACAGCGCTGTGGTTAAAAAAAAAAAAAAAAGAAAAAAAAAAGCGCACTTTGTAAAAATGCTAATCAGTGGTTGCTAGTTCTTCTTCATCCTGTTAGCATGTCTAAAAAACTAACCCTCCGGCTCAATTTTTCACTTCCTCTAATAGGAGCTGAACATTAACTAGGGGAAGTGATCAAAGTGCATCAATCATATCAGAAGAAGAGACTTTTAATCTTCATCCTAATTCATACTAATACATTCAGTTATAGTGACACCCACACACATGTAAATATCAAATTTAAACATTGTTACAACTTATCTCATGACTTTGGAGGATTCTTCATGTTAACAGGTTTTAACAGCTGAATGACTGATTAGGAAATTGCAGAGGCTTTTGCTTTGGGTTAAAGTGTGTAACTCATGCCTTACATAACACACAGCATGTGGATCAGCAGGACCGAGCCGTTCCTCTTTTCACATACACACTTCTTTGTTTTTTCTCACACACACACACACACACACACACACACACACACACACACACATTATTGAGTTTATTGATTAAATAATTACTTCATAAATTATTTCATTTACTTATATATATATATATATATATATATATATATATATATATAATTTAATGTTTATTATTTATTTAATTAAATATTTATTATTAAGTTGAGTATTAAAGGAAACATATTATGCAAAATTCACTTTTTACATTTTTTTGGGGGGGTTTCCCTGATTTACTGATACTGAAACCACATGCTTGGAAAAGGAGTGAAACAGAAAGAATATCAAACAGTCGTATTTCAGATAGAAAATTAACAGACATATTTTACAGACTTAGGCAAACAAATAGTAGAATACTTTACCTTTCAAATCAAATGAATAATGTCCTTAACTCTAACCCCTAGACCTACATCGGATCTGTCTTGATTTCAGTGAATCCTTTTAAACAAATGCCGTATTTCACGGATCGAGAGATTGAGCTTTACCAAGGAGCTGTAAGTCGATTGCAATGATCATGTGACTTTTTTATATGCGTATCTGTCTTTGTCATATGCTACATTTGTTAGCCCACTGCAGAAGGGAATACTTGTTTGGCAATACGACAAAACCTGTTGAAAAACATGTTCATTTAGCTGATATCTGATTAGCCTAAATATGGTAGCTAATGCAATTTAATATAGTATGGCTAGTTAGTTAGCTAGTTAGCTAGCTAGCTAGCTATGGATGTTATTAACAAGTCAGCAAGTTGTTAGCGGTTGTGCTACCTTTTCACACCACATGTAAAAAACAATCTGCTCATCATTTATTAAGGTGGATTTAAACCAAGTTATAACCATTTATAAGGGTGTTCACACAAGATATTTGGTATTCAAAAAACTCCTGTGAATTAAAAAAGACATTTGTTTTGTGCTTCTGAGTTGTTGTTGTTGTTGTTTGTCTTTGGGCTGCTCCCGTTCCACAGCAACTTGGCACAGGTTGGGCGCTGAATGCCCTTCCTGACGCAACCCTCCCATTTAATCCGGACTTGGGACCGGCAATAAGGCTAATGCACGTAATACTTGCCTTGATCGACTTCAAATCATATCATTAGCATGACATGCTGCATTTTTCTATCTGGAAAATCGAATGGTGGTTAAATGACTTATTTTGATGATGCTTTTAAAAGAGCCTTGATTAAAACATTTCCTCATGCTACATGTCTTCATCTGGAGATGACTTTCTCTACAGCGCTAGTGATTGCTAGCCTACTTGTCCCCTACTGATAGAACTGCTATTGTCCTGCAAGTACTAATGTGTGCATTAAGTCTATAAATCATGTTCGAACTCCGCCCCAGAACTTCAGACCACGCCCTGACAGTGGGTTCGTCTATTTTTTAATAGGTGTGTCTGAAACTACGTAACAGTGTGAAGAGCTTGAGCGTAATTTTATTTGCTAAACTGGTGGCTACAGTATGCTAGCCTTGTAGCTTCTGACCATCATTTTACTTTCTATTTATGATCCTCCATAGTTTCTGTCTCGCTTACCGTTATTCACTTTCTAACCTGTCTTTCTTTCTTTTTATCTCTCTCTCTCTTCATTTTCTTTAAATTCTTCCGGTCTCTACCTCTCTATCTTCCTGTCCCTCCCTTCTTTACTGTTTCTCTGGTTTCGTATTCTATGTCTGTTTTTTACCCTCTCTCTCTCTTTCTCTTCCGCCCTCCTGTTCAATCTTTCTCGCACACTTTCTCTCTCCCTTTAGTCTCTCTCTCTCTCTCCCTGTCTTCCTTCTTTTCTCTGTTTTCCCCCCCATCTCTTCTTTTGTCTCTCTTGCTGTCTATTCCATTCTCTCTCAACTTATTCCTCTCTCTTTTTGTTTCTCTCTGTCTTTTACTTTCTCTTTTACTCTCTTTCTATTTCTCTTTCACTTTTTGAACTTTCTTTTCGCTCTGTCGTCCATTTTTCCTGCCTGCAAATCCCTTTTCAATTCGGTCACTTTCAGTCTCTGTTTTCCTCTTATTTGTCCCCCTCTTTTCCTCTTTCCCTCTTTTTCTCTCTCTTAACAAACACTTATTCAAAACTTTACATGTGCAACTTCATTATATTTGAAACTGTTTGCACTTTTAAACTTTTTTTTTTTTTTTGCACTTTTTGTCTTTTTACACATACTGCTGCTATCTGTCTTGCACCTTACAAATGACTTCATACTCAACTACTGAACGTTGACATACATTAGGATGTATATTTGCACCCTACGAATAATGAACCTTTGGATATATAATTGTATATTAACAGAATTCACTGTTTATGTTTACTCAGATGTATATTAATTCAGATATTTACAACATACAGTATTTCTTACAAGTACTTTTTTGTTACCGTCATACAAAATTTGTTTCTATATTGTGCCGACTGCTGGTATTGTTTTTAACAAAATCTTTTCATGTTGCCTTGACAATGTAAACACGGATTTGAGAGAAGAGAAGAGAAACAATAGTTCGATTCCTCTGTATTTCTGCACATACAGTGCATTTTAAAATAAAAATGAAAAAAACCTTGAACCTTGATCCTTTCTCTGTCAATCTCCTTGTCTCTCTTCCTGTTGCTCTTTGTCTCTCTGTCAATTGTCTCTTTCACATCTCTCCTTTCTCTTTCTTTCTTTCTTTTTTTCTTTCTAATCCCCCTTCTCTCTCCCCAGGCCCAGTATGAAAATCCACCTCACATCTACGCATTAACAGACAACATGTACAGGAACATGATGATTGACAGTGAGAATCAGTGTGTAATCATCAGGTGACGAAAGCGAAGCTGCACACCTAATCACACCATTTCACAACACCTTAGGGACAAAGTGTTTTGAATATTGTGTGCCGGTTGAAATTGCAGAAATTTCAGAAATTTCCTTCACCCACTATCCTTAATAGATGTTCCATGTTCACAATCAATAATCAATTCATCATTAATCATTAATGCACATAAGATGCGCATTATTCATTTCGCCGGTTTAAATTTCCTTTAATTGGGTCTAGCAGCACAATTCCAACAAATTCATTATGTGTTACAAATCGCTAACCTAAATTATTTAAAATTTAAATAAAAATAAATAAATAAAGCTGCCGAAGCCGCCTCTTGTGAGGTACAAATTAATATCTACATGAGATCCGGAGAAACATTAGGCAAAACGAATATTATTGCAATTATTGTCAATTAATTAATAATCGGTTAAATTCTTAAGAGCAATTAATTATTCAGCGATTCTGCGGTCATTAGCATCCCTAGTAAGGACAATTTTTTGGTCTAAAGTTTATTTGTTTGGATTTGTGCTAGAGGGTACTTAGCTAACAAAATCATGGAAGGCCATGTCACTGAATATATAGTAATGCCCAAAATATTTTAGACTTGCTTCAAGTAGTGTCGAAAGGTCTGAAATATTAACCTAATCTGTAGATAGAAGGGAAACAAAGTTGAACTGCAAATTGAAAATTGTTGGACAGAGCCTAATGACACCAAATAAGTGCATCGAGCCAATCCGGAGATTTCAAGATGGCCGCTGGGTAATGGTACAGACAACCAGACTTGGTCAGACTGATAAAACAGACTTCAATGACGAAATAGAGATATTCCCCTCCTAGCTACTCAACTACACAATGTTGTTTAAGTTGTTTTAATCCTGAATTATTTTAACCCAGGATTTAACCCTGTAATTGAGTCAGATTTATAAATAAACTTTCAGTATTACGAATGTCCTGAGCGCTTCTTGGTTTCTAACACATCCTCTGAGCAGCCTGTCCACATTACTGGGTTTTTCTCAGAAATGGTGAGGAACTAAGACTGAGCATCATTTCCTCCCTGGTTAGAAGAGGTGCTAAGTCGATGCTAACCAGCTCATCTCAAGTCTCAACCTTAACTATGCTGAGCTCATTTTTACGTCAGAACCGGAAGATGCCCTTTTCAGTAAATTACACTTTTTAATATACATCCAACATGACATCATGACTGTAGAACTTTAAAGTACAGTGATAACTACTGTATGTGCTGCATGTGTGTGTGTGGGGGGAGGGGAGGGTGTTGGGAGGGTGTTTGTGGGTATGAGACAGAGAAAATCAGAAAGACAATGTGTTAGAAAGGTGTGTGTAAACGCATAAGATCTGATGTGGTTTTGCACAACAGATACATAACTGCAGTGTAGTTTGATTCTTTTATAAACAGATTTTCCTCCCGTATTTGGAGGCTTTTGATCAATTGTAGACCCCTTTCCTTTCTACAGTATATACTTTATATTGGTTTTACACACGTGGACAAAATTGTTGGTACCCTTCGGTCAATGAAAGAAAAACTCACAATGGTCACAGAAATAACTTTAATCTGACAAAAGTAATAAAAGTACAAAAATAAAAGGACAAAAGTAATAATAAATAATTATTAAATAAATAATATAAATAATAATTTCCTTTCGAATCTCCTGAGACAACTCTTTCCTTCGCTTCCTCTGGTCCATGTTGAGTGCGGTACATAACATGTCACCAAACAACACAGTGACGACCTGGAGCCCTATATATAGGCCCACTGACTGATTACAAGATTGTAGACACCTGTGATGCTAATTAGTGGACACACCTTGAATTAACATGTCCCTTTGGTCACATTATTTTCAGTATTCTCTAGGGGTACCATCATTTTTGTCCAGGCCTGTTCCATGAGTTTATTTTTTTTAAAATAATTCCGTTGAAGCATGGTTGAAAAGCAATGTCTGACTTTCATTGGTTAACATTCATAGAATTTTTTTAAATGATTACTTTTGTCAGATTAAAGTTATTTATGTGACCATTGTGAGTTTTTCTTTCATTGACCGAAGGGTACCAACAATTTTGTCCACGTGTGTATATTGGTATTGGTATATACAGTATATGTACACTAGGGTTGGACAATGAAACTGAAACACCTGGTTTTAGACCACAATAATTCATTAGTATGGCGTAGGGCCTCCCTTTGCGGCCAATACAGCATTAGTTTATCTTGGGAATGACAGATACAAGTCCTGCTCGGTGTCCAGAGGGATTTTGAGCCGTTCTTCTTGCAGAATAGTGTTCAGGTCACTACAAGATGCTGGTGGAGGAAAACGTTTCCTGACTCGCTCCTCCAAAACACCCCAAAGTGCCTCAAAAATCTTTAGATCTGGTGACTGTGCAGGCCATGGGAGATGTTCACCTTCACTTTCATGATCATCAAACCACTCTGTCACCAGTCGCGCTGTGTGCATTGGTGCATCATGACCCTGATACACGACACCGCCTTCAGGATACAATGTTCGAACCATTGGGTGCACATGGTCCTCCAGAATGGTTCGGTAGTCCTTGGCAGTGACGCATCCATCTATCCATCCACAAGTATTGGGCCTACAGTAGGGAATGTCATGATATCGCAGCCCAAATCATCACTGATTCCCCCTGCTTCACTCTGGGTGCTACGCTTCTTTGGGGCGTCTCCACACTGTAACTCTCCCGGATGTGGGAAAGACAGTGAAGGTGGACTCATCAGAGAACAATACATGTTTCACATTGTCCACAGCACAAGATCTTCACCGCTGGCGTCATTGAAATACAGCGACATTTGGCATCGGCACGAGAGACCAAAGGTTTGTCTATAGCAGCCCGGCCGTGTACATCGACCCTGTTGAGCTCCAGATGAACAGTTTTGGTGGAAACAGGAGAGTTAAGGTGCACATTTAATTCTGCAGTGAGTTTGGGCAGCTGTGGTTTTATGTTTTTTGGATACAATCAGGGTTAGCACCCGGACATCTCTTTCAGACGGCTTCTTCTTGCGTCCACAGTTACTCCTGTTGGATGTGGTTCGTCCTTCTTGGTGGTATGCTGACATTATCCTGGACACCATGGCTCTTGATGCATCACAAAGACTTGCTGTCTTGGTCACAGATGCGCCAGCGAGACGCACACCAACAATTTGTCCTCTTTTGAACTCTGATATGTCTCACATAATGTTGTGTGCATTGCAATATTTTAAGCAAAACTGTGCTATTACTCTGCTAGTTAAACCTTCACACTCTGCTCTTACTGGTGGAATGTGCAATCAACGAAGATTGGCCACCAGGCTGCTCAGATTTCGCCATGAAACCTCCAACATTAAATTGGACAATGTTTCAGTTTCATCGTCCAACCCCTGTATATATGTGTGTGTTTGTAAATCTGCGGTCCGTTCATATCGGGGATTACCTATATCTGTAGAAGTTTTAAGATATAAAGATAAATATGCATATGCAAATTAAATAGATGAGAAAGTACAGTTGAGTGCAAAAGTTTGTACCCCGATGCGACAAACTTTTGTTGTTGTTTTTGTTCCTACATTTTATAGTTAATTTACATAAAACGGAACAAAACTAAATAGAAATGCTTTTTAGAAGTATTTAGAATGTATTTTACAATTTACAAAAAAATGAATTAATAAAAAGCGAAACAGGCACAATAATAGTATACAATGTTGAGTAAGATATCAGACAGATCCAAATGGACGTATTACAATGCATTGAATATGTAGTTATTTAAAAGAGAAACAATAATTATTATCCTTGTATCATATACACATATGCCCATGAATGTTTTAATTAATATCTGTTTGCGTGTGTATGTGTGTGTTTGTGTGTGTAGTGGAGAGAGTGGCGCAGGAAAAACAGTGGCTGCTAAGTACATCATGGGCTACATCTCCAAAGTGTCCGGTGGTGGAGCAAAAGTTCAGGTACTCCAAATTCTGGAAGATTTTCAGATATTCACGGATTCTCTCTTTAGTCCTGAGTTAAGCTCTTTACTCTTAGACCATAGTGCTGTTGAGTTCCAGATTCAGATTTTCCATGAGGTGTTGATTCATTTAAAGTTTTAATTGATGTTGTTTGAAGTGTCCGCACCACCTCACCTTGCTAGAGCTTGCTTGCCGACTGGGAGAGATAGATAAACACACAATCACACACATACATACATACATACATACATACTGTACAAACATACATACATACATACATACTGTACAAACATACATACATACATACATACTGTACAAACATACATACATACATACATACATACATACATACATACTGTACAAACATACATACATACTGTACATACATACATACATACATAAATACATACATACGTACATACATACTGTACAAACATACATACTGTACATACATACATACTGTACAAACATACATACATACTGTACAAACATACATACATACTGTACATACATACATACATACTGTACATACATACATACATACATACATACATACATAAATACATACATACGTACATACATACTGTACAAACATACATACTGTACATACATACATACATACATACATACATACTGTACAAACAGTACATACTGTACAAACATACATACAGACATACATACTGTACAGACATACAGACATCCATACAGACATCCATACTGTACATACATCTATACTGTACATACATACATACATACATACATACATACATACTGTACATACATACATACATACATACATACTGTACAAACATACATGCAGACATACATGCTGTACAAACATACATACATACATCCTGTACATACATACATACATATATACTGTACATACTGTACATACATACATACATACATACATACATACTGTACAAACATACATACAGACATACATAATGTACAAACATACATACTGTACAGACATACAGACATCCATACTGTACATACATACATACATACATACATACATACATACATACATACATACATGCTGTACAAACATACATACTGTACATACATACATACATACATACATACAACATACATACATACATACATACATACTGTACATACATACATACATACATACATACATACATACATACATACTGTACAAACATACATGCAGACATACATGCTGTACAAACATACATACATACATCCTGTACATACATACATACATACATATATACTGTACATACTGTACATACATACATACATACATACATACATACTGTACAAACATACATACAGACATACATAATGTACAAACATACATACTGTACAGACATACAGACATCCATACTGTACATACATACATACATACATACATACATACATACATACATACATGCTGTACAAACATACATACTGTACATACATACATACATACATACATACATACATACATACTGTACATACATACATACATACATACATACATACATACATACATACTGTACAAACATACATACAGACATACATAATGTACAAACATACATACTGTACAGACATACAGACATCCATACTGTACATACATACATACATACATACATACATGCTGTACAAACATACATACATACATACATACATACATACTGTACATACATACATACATACATACATACATACATACATACATACTGTACATACATACATACATACTGTACATACATACATACATACTGTACATACATACATACATACTGTACATACATACATACATACATACATATATACTGTACATACTGTACATACATACATACATACTGTACATACATACATACATACTGTACAGACATACAGACATCCATACTGTACAGACATACAGACATCCATACTGTACATACATACATACATACTGTACATACATACATACATATATACTGTACATACTGTACATACATACATACATACTGTACAAACACATACATACATACATACTGTACAGACATACAGACATCCATACTGTACATACATACATACATACATACATACTGTACATACAAACATACATACATACATGCATACATACAGCAGCATGTATAAGGGCAATGTCTGTATGTTCTTTCTGGATGAGGTTTTTAACTCTTAGACCATTGCCTGAGTGAATGCAGAGTGGGTGCAATAAGTGTCATGTCCATCTGTTATCACATCAAAAGAGGGGAAATGAAGGGGAAGATTTTACAGACAACCAGGAGTAAGCCATATAGGTAGGTACAGCGATATAAGGAATAAGGAGGATGAAGGGGGAAACCAGGGGCTCATAGAGAGAAAAGCCTCAGAAAAGTGTCAGGAAAACCCTAACAGCAGCTCCAGGGGTACAGCAATGGCCAAAAGTCTGCTGCTTAAGTATTTTTAATCAGATGTCACTATGGTATGTTGAAGTATAATTACAAGCATTTCATACGTCTCAAAGGATTTTTATTGACAATTACTGTACAATAAGTTTATGCAAAGAGTCAATATTGTCAGTGTAGACCCTTCTGTTTTTCAAGACCTCTGCAATTCGCCACATCCTGACTGATGTTGCAGCCCATTCTTGCATATTCGATGCTTGGAGTTTGTCAGAATTTTAATTTGAGTTTTTCTTTGTCCACCCACCTCTTAAGGATTGACTAAGTTCTCAATGGAATTAAGGTCTGGGGAGTTTCCTGGTCATACACCCAGAATTTCGATGTTTTGTTCCCCGAGGAGCTCCATCACGCTAAAAAAGGCACTAGTTTGGTGATGTTTTTCATTTCCAAACTGTTCCTGGATGGTGCAAATTACAGTGTTTATACTGTATGGATAATTGTTCACAGAGGCTTGTACGGCAGATTCATTAAGAAAAAAGTTCTAATATTAATTGATTGTAATATTTATGGAAGGAGTCTCCAGTGTTAGTGCTTCATAACGGACAGGAGAAAACTTACAGGAGGTTTGAAATGTAAAAGAATTAGTGAGCCCTTGCTGAAATGCTTGTGTTTCTCTTTCTTCCTCAGCACGTAAAAGACATTATCCTACAGTCCAACCCTCTACTCGAGGCCTTCGGGAACGCTAAAACCGTCCGAAACAACAACTCCAGCCGCTTTGTGAGTCTCATAACGTATCTCTTCGAGCATAAATCCTCTGTTCGCTGTTTCTGTACTGTGTGTTTCTGTGGTGAGCTGCATCAGTCTTGTCTTGACTGACAGGGGAAATACTTCGAGATCCAGTTCAGCCGAGGAGGAGAACCGGACGGAGGGAAAATCTCAAACTTCCTGCTGGAGAAATCCCGAGTCGTGAGCCAGAACGAGAACGAAAGGAACTTCCATATTTTCTACCAGGTCAGAACATGTGTGTGTGTGTGTGTGTGTGTGTGTGTGTGTGTGTGTGTGTGTGTGTGTGTGTGTGTGTGTGTGTGTGTGAAAGAGAGAGAAAATGAAGAACATGAAGATACAGAAGGGGGAAAAATAAAGCGAGTGTTTTGTCGTCCTGCAAAACACATTCCCAAGTCTAGACAGAGACGAGAAAGAAACAGAGAAACAGAGTCTGTGAGAAAGAACATAACTGAAAGAGAAAGTCTCACCTCATACAAGAAATGAACTCGTTTTACCCCACAGCTCTATCATGGCATATTATTCTCTAATGGGTTTTTTTTTTTTCCTAATTAATTTGCAGAGGTAAAATGAAAAAGGCCTTGATGATCAAATATTTGCCGGTAGAGGGTGTACATTATACATTCAAAGTTATAAATATACAGTGATGTACACAACAGTTGATGTCACTAATTATTTTGAGGTGTTTTTGACGCTGCGCTCAGCCGGATCTAGCAGGTTTTGAAGAATAAATATTGATTGTATAGCATTTTTACCGCATACAATAACGAATTATAGCCAGTGTGAACATTTTTCATTCTATTGTGGCCTACGGTGCTTAAAGTCTAAGTACTATAGTAAGAATTTATTATTATTATTATTATTAGTAGTAGTAGTAGTAGTAGTAGTAGTATTAGTATTATTATTATTTGCTTTAATGGTACATATTAATATTAAGCTTATTCCTGTTATATGTAAATTCTTATAATTAAAAAAATATTATTATTATTATTATTATTATTATTTATTTTATTAAAGTAAAGTCAGTTCAAAGGAAAAAGGTTGCCATCTCCCATTGTTTTTAAATAAATCAAAGAAACACTGATATTTAAAAAAATATGCTTTATATTTCATCTGAAAATAAATAATTATTGAAGTAAAAAAATATATATATCCACAGATTTTTAAAACATTTTAGATGACTTTTGCCATTGTACTGCAACACATTTTTTGTTTAATTAAAGAAATCGGAACAAATCTTTCATTTTGACAGGCTGCAAAGGGTGCCTAAAGATACAATTTTAAAATCCTTTAAATCTTTTAATAAATTTTTATTCTTTTATGTGCAGTAACAACCACAGCAGCGACCTCATTTCCCCTCTTGTCTGTTTCCACTCATTTCCATTTTTTCCCTTTTTTTTATTTTAAATAAATAAATTTTGTCCTCATGTCCTGATAAGACAGTTTTGTATTGTTCTTTCTGGGTGAAAAAAAAAAACTTTTTTACATGGACCATTTTTAATTTTTCAAGTGATTTGTTGATTTGTTGCACAAATGCTGCTCAATTTAGCTAAATCTGTTTTTCGGATTTAATAAAAAAAAAAAAAAACACTGAGTGATATCCATCAAACTGTATATCAGTTATAAAAGTTACAACAAACATATAAGATGTGGGCAGAAGATGATCAGTGGTTGAGTGTTAGAGGTTTGGGGCAGGTGTTTGCCTATGACAAAATAATAGAGACAATATAGAAAATTGTCATCATCATGATCATACTAATGAAGCGACATCTGAGAAACCAAACACATGAACGTATGATGTTTATACACAGTAAGTCATTTTCCTTTTGTCCTATGGTTGTGACTGTCACGCCTGTTTGTTTTGGTTCCAGTTGATCGAAGGCTCGTCAGCACAGCAGAAGGAAGCTTTAGGGATCATGACTCCTGACTATTACTCCTACTTAAACCAGTCAGGAACCTACAAAGTGGACGGCACCAACGACAGCAGTGACTTCCAGGAGACGATGGTGCGTCGTTCCTCTCGTACGATTATAAAAGATTCTGACATTGGAGACTCCTTCCATGAAGGCTAATCAAACATCTTCTTTCAGAAGATTCTACCATATCAGTGGATTTGATTTGCTAAATAACATTTTTATTACGTTTTATGTTTGTCCTGCACATCAATTAACGCCACTATAGAAATTACCATGTGTTCAACAATATAATATTGTGTGTGTATCCTTGATTGAAGATATGAAGAGTGTGTGTATATATATATGTTTCGCAGGAAGCCATGCAGGTGATCGGGATCCCCGGAGAGAACCAGATGCAGGTCCTGCAGATTGTAGCTGGAATCTTACACCTGGGCAACATCAGCTTCATCGAGGTGGGGAACTACGGGCAGGTGGAGAGCACAGACTGTAAGCATGCTCACGTTTCTTTCTTCTGACATCATGTTTGGGGTTTTTATTTTCTCAAACATCCAGCGTAAAAATAAGAAAGCTTTCAGGTTGAAGTGTTTTCATTGTAGCAGTTACTTTATCAGTTGCCCTCTGTGTTGCCCAGTGCTGGCCTTCCCCGCCTACCTGCTGGGCATCGATCAGAACCGACTGCAGGAGAAACTCACCAGCAGGAAGATGGACTCCAAGTGGGGCGGCAAGTCCGAATCCATCGACGTGACTCTGAATCAGGAACAGGCGTGCTTCACGCGTGACGCTCTCGCCAAGGCCCTGTTCGCTCGCCTCTTCGACTACCTGGTGGAGGTCAGGGTTTCCCCTCACACTGTGCATGTACTGTACACTCACGAGTAGAGTTACAGCTTTTCCAGAACAACTTGAACGAATGTACTGTATGAGATAAAACACAGTTTAGCATGACATTCCACAGTGCAATATTATATATAGTGCGGTCATGTTACCAAGAAACGTCCCATATTTCATTTTTTCTTTGCCCAATTAAACACAGGTCTCAGGGCTCACTCAAAGTGTGTGTGTGTGTGCTAATGCTCCGGCTGAAACACCCCTCAGATGAACAGCTTATTTTATAAATCTGTTTCACTCCTCTTCCAAACACGCCATTTCAGTGTCTATGTAAATGAGCTACTATTGAGACACACCCCTCCAGAGAACAGTAGCACTCTGGAACAATTCTGGATGGGCTCTTTTTATATGAGGTCGCATTAGACTGAAAATCTAATTGCCCTTTTTTGAGAAAAATGGCAAAAAGCAGATAAGCAGATTTTTCTCATTTGTATTTGTTTATACACACACAAACACACACACACACACACACACAAATGCACACTCATTTTTTTGATAGGTCACAAACGGTGGTGTAGTGGTTAGCACTGTCGCCGTGCACAGCCAGGGTCCGGGTTCGATTCCCGTCTCTGTGTGCATGGAGTTTGCATGTTCTCCCTGTGTTCTCCCCGTGCTTGGTGGGTTTCCTCCCACAGTCCAAAGACATCTCCAAATTGTCCGTAGTGTGTGTATGTGTACCCCGCCTTGTGTCCTAAGTCTCCTGGGATAGGCTTCAGGCCCCTGTGACCCTGAATACAGGATTAAGCGGTATAGATGATGAGTGAGTGAGTGTTATGCTGACCCTGGAGATTCCTTCCATAAATGCTATACAAACATCTGCTTATGGAAAACTTCACTGTATAGTTACAGATTATTACACATGTCGTAATCAGTATATCTATAAGCTTATGAGCTGTAAGAACGAGCACTTTAGTGTGTGCATTGTGGCAAAATCTACACAAGGGCGTTCAAGTCAAACAGGGACTTGTAATGTAATTTCTGATGACCTAGGATAGAAGACATAATACTGATTGACATTTACGAAACACTTCAAGTACAGTTCTGTGATGAGACTCTTAGCTGCAATAAAGCATTTGAATCCGAACGTCTGTGAATGACGATCTCGGCCGGTAGTGGTGGAACGGAGGCCACTGCAGTCGTTCCCGTGAACGTCCAGCGGGTGGAGCGCCTGATCCTCGAATATCGACGGATAACTTTTCACCAATTTGTGGAAGAGACGCATCTGTCTGTGTCATGTATCAACACCACTTGGACATTACTGGCACTCTGGACGTTTTTGCCACATCCCCCGTACAGTCCTGACCTCGCTAACAGCCATTTTCGGCATTAAACGAGGGCATTAAAGGAGTTCCTGGGAGGCCAGCAATTTTAAAGGTGAAGCAGGCGGTCTGATCAAACTGAGAAAACTTTCTACCTTGATGGTATCCAAGTGCCAGTGAAATGCCGGGATAAGTGCATTAGTGTAGCCGGGGATTATATAGAGAAATAAAGAGAGTTGTAAATAAATGCAGAACTGTGTGTGTTTTGTAATTCTGCACAAAAAAAATCTAAAGTCCCGGTTTGACCTGAGTATGCCTCATTTTGTTGCTCAAATACGTTTTGAAATATAAAATGACTGAATTTGCCCTCTATCCTAACATCCAGTCCATAAACAAAGCCATGCAGAAGCCCATCGAAGAGTTCAGCGTCGGAGTTCTGGATATTTACGGATTCGAGATCTTTCAGGTGAACCGATTTTTCTTTCCGCCTCTCTGCTGAAACTAACATACTGTCCAGTGCCAGATTCCAAACTAACTGAACTGACTGCTTCCACAGAGGAATGGGTTCGAGCAGTTCTGTATAAACTTTGTGAATGAGAAACTGCAGCAAATCTTTATCGAGCTGACTCTGAAGGCGGAGCAGGTACCGTGTGCACGTTGACCTCTCACTTTACACGTCATTCTATATCCATTGCTTTATATTCCGACTTTATTTGACATTTCTTTTCCCCTAACAGGAAGAATATGTCCAGGAGGGGATCAAGTGGAGTCCCATTGATTATTTTAACAATAAAATAGTGTGCGATCTCATTGAAAATAAACTGGTAAGCCTACAGGATATACAGCTGGCACATATATACTGTATATATATATATATATATATATATATATATATATATATATATATATCACGATCATAAATGAGTAAGTCTGCGTGGGAAACGATGCGTGCATTTAACGAGGTGTGATGCAGATGATTTATAAAGAAGGAGTGTGAAAAACGACCACACTATTTAACATACAGTACGGGTATGTGTTTGTGTGCGTGCAAGCGTGTGTGCATGTTAATTGTTCATGAAAGCAGCGACTGCAACTGAAATGCAGAATTTCCCCTTTACGTGTACGAGAAAGAAAACACATCCAAACCTGCCGTTATAGAAAACTGATCAATTACACGAAGCAGAGGTATTCGTTTCCAAAAACTGCTTATCCTTTTGAACGTCGCATTTGAATTTGTTCGTTCTCCACCATATAGACCACATAGCTTTCGTCCAAATCTACTGTAAGTTGATCAATTCTATATCATCCTGCATACGTAGCTTAATATGGTGTACAAATCCTTAGGAACCATTTAGAGTAAAACTACGAGGGGTGTTCAAGTCAAACTGGGACCTTTGATTTTGCAGAAGTCCCGGTTTGACTCGAATACCCCTCTTATGTAATGCAGAATGTTGCATGTATTAACGACGATCAATTACAAACCTCAAGTCAATGCACATTATTTTGGTACCTTGCGCATTAACTGCTAAAACAAGCACCGTATCGCCTGCGGGTCAAAAACATTTCATTTCCAAAAGCAAAAGCCGTCAATACGCTGATTTTCCCATTTCTAAGTAGTTCATTAGGATTTCTCAGTCCATCCTAAACAGTCGACGCAAATCAAAGCACCTGAACCGTACGTAGCGGAGATACTTTGCTTGCAGATGTGTGTACCATTCTTCAACTGTTCACGTCCACTTCTCTTTTTCCTCTCGTGTCACTTCCTTCCCAGAACCCGCCGGGTATTATGAGCATCCTGGATGACGTATGTGCCACCCTGTCTGCCAAGGGAGAGGGCGCGGACAGCACGCTACTGCAGAAGCTGCAGGCTGCCGTGGGCACGCACGAGCACTTTAACAACTGGAGCTCTGGCTTTGTTGTCCACCACTATGCAGGCAAGGTGCGCAAATCAACCTTCATGAATGCGGAATACGCGGGAATTTAGATAGCGACTGCGAATGCTAACGATCATTTCAAAGCGTTTTCATGCAGTGAAAAATGTTCACTTTACTTTCTACTGAAAAAAGGCCTGTAATAGAAATCTAAGGCCAGTTTCAGCATGGCTTAGTGTTTAAAATTGTTGCCGTGTACCTCATGGGTCTGGGTTCGAGTCCTGCCTCGGGCCTGTGTGCATGTGGGTTTTTTCTCGACATGAATATTAGGCTAAGTGGCGTTGCCTGTAGTGGGTGAATGTAGACTGGAGGTCACAAATGGGAATAAATGGGAATGGGAATAAAAATGGGAATAAACACAATGGTAATTAATTTTCAAGTCCATCAAAAGAAACTTAATTTACTCAAGATTAACCAAGAGGTTTAGCCCTGCTATAAAAAGTGAGTTCCTTTTAGAGTAGATGTCCTGGAACTGTAATCATATCCATATCCATATCCTATCCATATTCCATTATTATATTCCATACTAGAAATACTAGAGATACTAAAGCTATAAATAATCTGCTGATCTTTAATGTAATGAGTGATATTATTATTATTATTATTATTATTATTATTTCAGGTCTGTCTTTCTGTATGGCAGAACTCTCTGTCTAGCTTATTAATACAAAGAAATCACATTCTGTAAGGTTAAGTATCTTGTGTCTAAGTTACTAAGTACTAAGTTACTATCAGTTTAAGACGCGCCCACAGGTTGACGCATGCACAGTACGCTATAAAAACTGGCGGTTCATAATCCGGCACATAACTGCTTATAACTTCACATCTGCTCAACATTTTGATTTCACTCATGGTGCAGGTTAAACTTCAGGCAGATTTCTTATTTGCTGCAAAAGTTGCATTAAATTCTGTCCAGACATTTTCTGAGACTGGTTTTGAGCAATGTACAGACAAAACCTTTCTATAATTCATATAGATTGCTCGTATCTGTAAGTCCAAAGACATTATGTGTGTAAATCAAGGCCTTTGTGCAAACATACTGTAAATTAGACATCATGTAAGATATAAGATATTTCCGTCTAATTTTGTCACAAAAGAAAAAAAAAAAAGACTTTTACATTGTTTGTCCATTCGATTTAGGTATCATACGATGTCAACGGTTTCTGCGAGAGGAACAGAGATGTGCTTTTCACAGACCTCATTGCACTGATGCAGAGCAGCGAACAGTACGTGCATATACAATTTATCCGACTTGACCAGGTCACTGATCTGACACGGTTTCAAAATGTAAGACTCGTACAAACCTCCTCCTTTTTTACAGCAACTTCATCCGCGGCCTATTTCCTGAAAACCTCAACACTGACAAAAAAGGCAGGCCGTCCACAGCGAGTACGAAAATTAAAGTAAGATCAAGAGTTGTTTTTTAAAAAAAAATATGTATATATATATATATATATATATATAAAGTTAAAGTTAAACAGTAATGTTTTCTTAATGTACAATAATATCTTGGTTAAATAATTACTGAACAGTGATGCGATGGTATGGTGGCTACTGTCACCTTGCACCTCCAGGTTCCGGGTTCGATTCCCTCCTCGGGTTCTGTGTGCATGTTGTTTACATTGTGCTTAGTGGGTTTCCCGCTAGTGCTCTGGTTTCCTCCGACATGCAGGCTGATTGGTGTTCTCATAGTGCATGAGTGTGTGTGTGTGTGTGTGTGTGTGTGTGTGTGTGTGTGTGTGTGTGTGTGTGTGTGTGTGTGTGGCACCTCATCCAGGGTGTACCCTGCCTCGTAACCAGGCCTGCGACCCTGAATACAGGATAGACCAGTATACACAATGAGTGAGCGAGTGAACAGTGATGCAATATTAATAAGATTATTAACATCCTGTCAACATTTCCATCAGTTCCTCCTTTGCACGGTGATTAACCCGAATTTCTGAAAAGCATTGAAATTGCCCTCTTGTTCAATCGGTTGTACGTGTTCTGTACAAGCCACATTGGTTTCCTCTGTGTTCTTGACTCTTCTTCAGTGGTTTAGATGACTTAAAGCAGGTTGTCATGGTATATAAATCTCTGGTCTACAGAGGCAGGCGAACGAGCTGGTGGATACGCTGATGAAATGCACGCCGCACTATATCCGCTGCATCAAACCCAACGAAACCAAGCGGCCCAAAGACTGGGAGGAGAGCCGGTGAGTCTCAGAGCGAGTCCTGCTTGACTCACAGCCGTAGTGTTATCCTGTTTTTATTGGATTTTGTCTTGGCTAATCCGGTAAGGCTCTGCACTGTACAATAATCAGTGTGATGTAAAAGCATGTCTGCATGTGAAGCATGATCTCTCCTTCTGGCCTTCATGATTATTGTCTTCAGGGCGAAGCATCAGGTGGAGTATTTGGGTCTGCGTGAGAACATCAGGGTGCGCCGAGCCGGCTTCGCCTACCGCCGAATTTTCAAAAAGTTTCTACAGAGGTGATGTTTTAACCTTACTAACACGCATGCTCTGTTTCTCTTGTTAAGCATCATTAATACTTTTCTCTAAAAGTGGTAAATCACTGGTTCCAGAAGCAAACGACGGAAAAATTAACACAACATACAAAAGACTTTGTCCGTCTGTCAACGAGCTTTTGTGTTCCCTCGTTATAAAAGGTTTTACTCTGTGAGCTTCGAGCCACGAACGCACCGCTGTCTTCACTTCTTCATCAGGAGTGAATCCTCGTCCTCGGAGGGCCGCTTTCAGGCTTTCAGGGGACCAGACAGGTGCAAGTCTGATGGAGTGAGATCAGGACTATAGACAGGACGCTTTAACACCTCAAAACTCAAAACGAGTGTCGACAGTGTGGGCAGAAGTGCGCGGACGTGCATCGCGATCGTTTAATCTGGAGTTTAGGCTTCAGCTCTTCAATAAGCGTCTCACTTCCTGATGGTGTTCCAATACTTCTGGGCCTTAAGGATCCCAGAAAACATTGACGAATTTTCCAGCTGATGGTTTTGACTTTTGAACGTTTTCTCAGTGGGCGATCGGTGTCGAAGAATGTTTCGCTCCAAATTTTGTTTGGAGATAATTTTGCAGATATCCAAACGCTTCTGTTTGTGCTCTTCCACAAGTTGTTTCAGCACCAGGTGCACCCTCAGACCACGAAAAAAAAAAAAAAATTAATCACTGCATGCTGCGCTTCTTTCCTGCAAATCAAACGTGATGCTTTCTTTTTTGTTCACTTGCACGAAGTTAAACTGAGTTCCTAGTATATATGAGAAGCGTTCATGTCAAACCGGGACTAAGAGTTCCCTTCATTTTTCTGAGCAGCATATAAAGGAATTCGATGTTAAAAAGGTATTAATTTCACAACATAACCATTTTTTGCGAGTTTCTTTTTCTTTTTCTTTTTTTTTTTACAGTTTGCAATGTGTAAAACTTCAGCAAATCTGAATAATGTAACACATATTATGTATTTTGCATTCACAGTTCCTTAAGGTAAGCTTTGGATTCTTTCTCTGAGCTGGTGGTGGTTCGACGATGTCACTGATGACATTTAGACAGTAACAGGAGCTTAAACTAACGATAATCTTATTACTAAGTAAATCTTGGATACCGTTGAAGGTTTAAGATATGATTAAGTCTATTATATATTAATATGGAGTTTTTGTGAATTACAGTACATGTTTTACGTTAGCCCGTGTAGAATGTCTGATACGTATGAGTGCAGTATGTTTGGGTGTGTTAACGTCAGGTGTGTTTCCCAGGTACGCCATCCTGACCCCAGAGACGTACCCGCAATGGCGTGGAGGCGAACAGCAGGGCGTCCTGCACCTGCTGCGCTCCGTAAACATGGACAACGACCAATACCAGTTGGGCCGCACTAAGATCTTTGTCAAAAACCCAGAGTCGGTATGAATGTGGCATTTAACCTTTCAGTCCATTTTTTTTTATTTTTTTTTTTTACATAAAATATTTGCCTGCCTACTTTGGAAACTACTTCACTTCAACTTTTTCCAGTTTGCTATTTATCAAATTTAAATTCATCAGTTAAAGTAAAGCATCATTCAACTAAATTCTGAAGGTGCATCAGCTAAATAATTAACATAAATGCACGTGATTGAATAAGCTGTAAGCTCAACAGATTCCAAATTTAAGCTGCTGAAATATAGGCAATTTTTTCCTCAATTCATAGTACAGCGTCACGTCGGCCTGCAAATTCTTAAGGCAAAATTTCGTATTGTGAAACGCATTTTCCCATAGGAAATAATGGAAATGCAGATAATCCATTCCAGCCGCCCAAAAATATTACCAATATTACCAATTTCCAACACTATAAAGCGGAGCCGCGGTTCACGAACGCCCCAGGGTACGAACCAATCAGTTTATGGTTAAAAAAAAAAAAAAAAAAAAAACTTTGTCTCTGTTCACAAACAACTCCTCGGAGTACGACTCAGAAACTCAGCGCCATCCCAACCTGCCGCTATCAACTGAACAGAGGAATGGATTAATTCTGTTTCCTATTAATATATTAATACAGTATATTTCCTACTTAGAAAGGTTCATGAACCGACGTTCCACTGTATTCATATTGTTGCACATAAAACATTTAGAAGAGACAAAGTAAAATGTGAAATAAATAGACATTAAACCTGACTTAACCCTAATTTATGATTCCTCTTGGCACCGGCTGCTTTAAAAACCAAACCCTTTCTGGGACCCAGGGTGCTACAGTATGTCTTCACTAAATCTTGCACAAAATGCAATAAAAAAAATAAATAACTTGCTTCACTTGGCTTTCCACTGACGCAAGCAACTAATAAATTAGAAATGAATGTAGTCTGAGCATTCAGTTATGTAACACAGACGGAGTTCGTCTTTACTCGCCCTTTCTTGTCTCTCAGCTGTTTCTGCTGGAGGAGATGCGAGAGAGGAAGTTCGATACATTCGCCAGAACCATTCAGAAAGCGTGGAGGAAGTACATCGCCAGGAGGAAGTACGAGCAGATGAGAGAAGAAGGTACAAGTGCTTAGTAGTACATCAAACCTGAAACAGATACAGGATGTTGAAATGTCATTGCGAGACCATTTCACCCAGATATGTTTATGATAAAAGGTGCATTTTGCACAGAAATGCTCAGATGGGTGACAAGCAATGAAACCGTTCATACTTCCTCAAGAACAGTCTGCAGATGAGTTTGCATTTTGCAGAAATGCAACATGTAAACCCGAGGGGTCAGCGGGCGCCGGAGTTCATGGCTTTTCCTGTTTATCACGGCTGGTTTGACTCATCAGAGAATAATGAACTCGAGTCATATGTGTGAAGTAAGGGGAAACATTCCCTAAATAGACCCCTTATATGTTAATGAGGCAAACTGCACCAAGTCAAGGTGTTTAACATGAATGAAAGAGAACTTCAATGAATCACAAAAATTTGCAGTGAAAAAAAGGAACGTAAACCATTGAGCGTAAGATTATTCATTCAACGGAACAAATCTTCACGCTCAAATTAAGAAAATTAAAAGTTTTAGAAACTCTAAAAATTTTTTGCTTGGAAAATCTTTTAGTATTCTTGGTAGGCTTGAAAAAGTTACATTTAAAAAATCTTCTTATTCTTTCGGGTGCTGGCATTAGGGGTCGCCACGAAGAACCATTTATATGAAGAACCATTTATAATATTTAATTATATTATTAATTAGAATATTTTTAATTTAATTATAATTAATAAAATTTTCTGTCCATTTGCTCACCATGATTAAAATATTCAAAGGAACTATTATATTATATATACTAGGCAACAGATATATATACATTCACTATATATATATATATATATATATATATATATATATATATATATATATATATATACATACAATGTGTGTGTGTGTCTGTAGTAATGAGCAAAAGTTGTTAAATATGGTGATAAAAATTTTTTTTTAAATATGTTTATCATATCTAAATTATTATGAACACATCCATTCACTATTTTCAAGCATAACTTTAATATTAATAAATAAATAAATAAATAACACTACAGTAGAATATATGCGTGCTGTAAAGAAAGCAACATGTCCCATGACAGATCAGTTTTCGGATCAAAAAAAAAAAAGCTAATGTAGGCTCATTGGTTGTGCATGAAAATAGAAAGGAGCGAGTGTGACAAAGTTACCAGAAGAACTATATTCTCCACCACGCTCAGTAAAACCTAACAGCTGTTTTACTTACAGTACTGTGCACACGTCCGCGGCGCGTGCAAATAACATAACATCAGCAAAGATGCCTGGTGGGAACATTCCTAATGAGAGTAATAAAATAAACAGAATGTTTGGTGTGAAAACTCTTTCCTTTAAAATAATCGTTTGCGTTAAATAAAGATTTGTGTCGTTTTTATAAGTAAAACAGCTGGTAGGTTTTACTGAGTGTGCTGGAGAAAATGAGGTCTTTTGATAACCCAGGAGTCTACATTATTTATTTATTTATTTATTTATTTTCTGAAAACCAGTCTGTTATATAATATGTCACTTTCTTAATATATATATATATATATATATATATATATATATATATATACGTATTAATATGTCATTTTAAATGCTCTGATTTTATGCTTTTTTGCTCTTGAGTGACTGTATCCTGTACAGTGAATAAAAAACTGTAAACATTACTGTAAATGCCAGCATAGCTCCATGTGGAACACCACAGTGATAGCCTTCTGACCCTGATGACCTGCTCAAAACAACACACACAAACAAACACGCATTTCTGTAAAAGTGTAAATACTAATCTAAACAAATCGTTGGGTAAATAATGCAAGTATATTATACAAAATACTGCATATAAAAGCCTTAAAAACAACTTTAGGTGCATTATAATAGTGTTCCTTCTGAACAGTGACTTCAACTTGGCTTTAGAAAGTTTTAAAAAAAATGTATCTAAATGTTATACTTTGAAAGAATCTCTTTAATTCTCTTCATCTTCGTGCTTTGTGTTCGTAGCTTCTGATATTCTTTATAACTCGAAGGAGCGACGCAGGAACAGCATTAACAGGAACTTTGTCGGTGATTACCTGGGCATGGAGGAGAGGCCTGAACTGCGCCAGTTCCTGGCCAAGAGAGAGCGAGTCGACTTCGCTGATTCGGTGAACAAATACGACCGCAGGTTTAAGGTGAGGTCTCGGGAATCAGCAACGACTGAAATGTATTATTATTATTATTATTATCATGAAAGTTGTTCTTCTTCTTCTTCTTCTTCTTCTTATTATTATTATTATTATCATGAAAGTTGTTCTTCTTCTTCTTCTTCTTCTTCTTATTATTATTATTATTATTATTATAAATAAATACTCATATTTGTAAAACGTGTAAACAGTAAGACAAACTGAGGTTTTTTGTTTTGTTTTGTTTTTTTGCATTGCCATCATTCATGATTCGCCGATTTAGCCTACTACAGACTCTGAGTCTATTCAATCAAACTTCATTATATTAAATGTGAAGGTTTCGTTATGCAGATGTTTATTTAAAAGTTATGAAAGGAGACTGCAGTATCAGTTTTTTCGACACAGGAACATCTCAGGGGCAAAACATTGCCCCCGTGTTTTGCAGTTTCCTAGTAACATGATAACCCGGGGGGCTGCCGCATTTATTTTAAATGAGAGATTTATTTTAAAATAGACGGGCTGCTAAAGGGCCAGCTGTTTATAATGTAGCTGCTATACTGTGACATACGTCATAAAAGAAACTAACTCGTGTTACAGATGTTTAACGGTATTAAATGTAAGAAGAAACGGATAAATCAGATAATCTAATCTACAAGGGGTGTTCAAGTCAAACTGGGACTTTTGCTTATAGTAAAATCTATAATCACACACTCACGACTAATGCACTTCACTGGTGCTTGGAAACCATCAAGGTAGGAAGTTGTCTCAGTACGCCGGAGCCGTGATCGGACTGCCTGCTTCACGTCTGAAGCGCCGGCCTCCCAGGAACTCCTCTAAGTTTTTATTCTGCTAACTGTTCTTTTACACTGCGTGATCAAAAGTCCCGGTTTGACTTGAACGCCTCTTGTACTCAAAATGCATTAAACCTAAAGTGTGGTGTTATAAGTGGAATAAAACACTTCGGGACATGGTGTTAGCGGAAAATAATTGGACTTTTCAGGTGGTAAAGAGCCTTGATTATTGTTGATTAATTTCCTATGAAAGCATGCGTCTTAGTGTTTCATCACTTACATAAACACAATCGGGGTGTATCGCCATTGACACAAACTAGATTATTCACTCCTGGGGTACTCGGGGTAATTGTAAAGAAAAAAAAAAAAGAAGATGTTTCTATGATGGCTTAAACTTCTTAACTTGCATCGTCATTATCTTGTGTCATCATCACATCTGTTTTTTTTGGCACTTCTTCTTCTCCTTCTGCCTCCGTCATATGAAGCTTCAACTCCAACTGCTATATTTGTTCATCTTCTCTGTAAGGCTGTGTAAAGATCATTGGGAACCCCCCCCCCCCCCCCCCCCCCCCACTTCTTCCTGTGATTTTCCCCGGGTCAAATGTTCAACAATAATGACATCACTCGCTCTGCCGGCTGTACAGCCTCCTCTGCTGGATGACACGAGCAACCACATTTTCTTGCAATTCTTGCACAAATGCATCACTTGTCATGTTCATACATAGACATACTGTATACATATACAGGACATATAAATATATAAATTCGCACATCTCATTCCTCCTGTCCTTTGTTTTTCAGTCAATTAAAAGGGATCTGATCCTGACACCTAAGGGCATCTACCTGATCGGACGCGAGAAAATCAAGAAGGGTCCCGAGAAAGGCCAGATCAAAGAAGTGCTGAAGAGAAAACTAGAAATCGGCTCCATACGCTCGGTTTCGCTGAGGTTAGCAGCTTCCTGTGTTTAAAGCCCCCGCGCTGAGTCATTTCTGCAAAGAATTTGCTAGTTGCCCACCAAACCAAAGCGAAGCCACTGCGTGTCAGTGGGCTCCTGCTCAGCGCATGGGCTTGAGGTTTGTCGTCAGTATGAGAAAGTATCACTAGACTAAAAAGAACGGTGGTTAAAATATCCACAGCACTGACCTCCATCGCACAGCTGGGGTACAGAACCTTTTTTAGATGAACGTTTCCGTGAACAGAAGGTGATGGTGATGTCCCCGTAGTGAGACTAAGATTGAAAGTAATCCTCCTAAACAGTTGTGTTTTCTGTCCCTTTGTATAATTTGTATTTGGATTAGAGTTTCGTTTCTCCTCCAAAGCCATGTGCTTTCTCATGTGCTCATGACTTACAGATGTGTAAAAAAAAAATAATAATAATCCTGCCCAAATCTAGGGGCTCTATGTGCTCCGTGCAATCTCGTGATACTGTATGAATTTATATCACTGGGTTAGAAAGAAACCAACCCCAGCTTCCGCCTCGCCTCGCTCCACTTAGCCGAAACATGCTATCGATGCAAAAAAAAGTGTCTCACCTAGATAGGATCATATGACACCATTTTTTCGCTTCATCATAAAAAATAAAAAAACATTTTCATAATACTTCATCTCCCAATTCATGCTTATTTTTTCACATTTCTATTTTTATCAGATAAAAAGAAACACATTTGCTAAATGCAATTTCACGCCCTTTTATGTCCGTGGTGTCTGTAACTTTTTTAAATTCTCTCAACGATCTCAAAAATCTCAAAGATTTTTAAAAATCTTTCAATGATCTTAACTGTCATTCGGATGAAACTTGGCCAATTTAGATTTCACATGAAAAGACATAAACCTGAAAAAGTGTATTATTCTAAAATGCTAAATTGTTAAGATATTGCAACATGAATTTGACATGGTTACGGACACTACAGATTAAAAAATAATAATAATTTGGGGCGGCGGGGTCTTAATTTTACTGAGAATGTTTTCATTTTTTACAGATCATATGCTTCTAGCCACCAGTTGTATTATCGCTACTCATAAAGAAACAAGAATAATTTGTTTATTTATTTATTATTGTTTAAAGTGAGACAATACAACACTGATAAATGGACATTTTTGGGGCTCATATATAAAATCATCTCTCCAAAACGGCTGAAGTTAGAAACTTGGATAAATTTCAACAGTATCTCCTTTGGCACACACGTTTTCTGCATGTGTTGCAGGAGAACGAGCTTAAGACCCTTAGAGAAACAATTTTTTAGGATGTAATTTTTTTTTTTTTAATAGTCAGATGCAATAATAAACATTAAATTCAGGGTTAAATCTGTCAAAAAATTATATTATATATATATATGTTGCTAATATTAATAATATTATTAATACATTAATACATTAATATCAAGTACTGTTACCTGTGGAAGTGGAGTTGTTTGTTTGTTTGTTTGTTTGTTTGTTTGCTTGTTTAACTATGATTCTGGAGAACAGCATATTATGAATCTGTTTTTGGGAAGTGCAAATCATTGTGTTTCCCAAGTCGAATCTTACACACTTCAATAATAACCTCACCTGTATTTTTTGAAGCTATTTATTTGTGACCTGAATGGCGTTACAGTACTGTGGACAGGATTTGCGCCGCCCTTTATTTCTTTATATTTTGCTTCCAAATCCAAATAGACTTAAGGTCGAGTCTTGAGGAACAGCTCTCCAGGCTTCCTGAGGGATTTTCGTCTCTCATTTTCAATCTAGTCTCTGTACCTGAGCAGTTTCAGAGGAATGATTTTTTGTTTGTTAAGCCACACAGTGACCTATGACTCATTCAAGCAAAAAAAAAAAAAACCACACACACATACACACACACATCTAAGCTAAGGCCTGAACCAGTGAGGAACAGGTGCAGATGATGACAGATGATCAGGCGGTGATTAATGTACAGTGTGGTTGGAACAGACGAGAGGGGAAACGAGGTCGCCGTTACATAAACAAACAAGCAATTTAATTTAATTGTATCCTCAGACACTTCATTTAATCCATAAAATGTATTTTAATTTAATATGGAGAGGTGAAGGCGTGGCTCAAGACTTTTGCACAGTAATGTACATACAGACTTACTGAAAAGTGACTGCTTTATTCCTCATCCTTATCCATGTCTGATTTATTTCACTTTTTTTTTTTCTTCATCATTCTAGCACGAGGCAGGACGACTTCTTCATCCTACACGAGGCTCAGTACGACAGCCTGCTGGAGTCTTTGTTTAAAACCGAGTTTCTGAGCTTGCTGTGTAAGCGCTACGAGGAGCAGACTAAGAACAAACTCACACTGTCCTTTAATGACAGGTATACACACACACACACACACACACACACACACACACACACACACACACACACACACACAGCGCTATTTAAGAGTTCTCTTTCATTCTTATATTAAATTATTTTCTGGACACATAATAATTCAATTAATTTATGGATAATTAATCCGCCCACGGACAAAACAGACATCAAAAACAGCTTACATGGTACACTGGCTGTATAGTAAATGACTTTATGCTACACTGTGATATACTGATATACTGTCCTCATCGCAAGTCAAGTCAGTTAGCTGTCCAATCAGTCGTACTGTTGCGTATGCAGTAATCTTAACCTTAATCCGAGTGTGTATTCTGTACAGGCTGGAGTTTCGCGTGAAGAAGGAGGGATGGGGAGGAGGAGGGAGCCGGATACTCATGTTTTCCAGGGGACAGGGAGACGACTCGCAGATCAAACCCGCAGGAAAGACTCTCAATATCAGTATAGGAGACGGACTACCCAAGACCGCAAGTGAGTGGCACGTTCGGGGTTCCAATACTTTTGGAGATTCATCTGTACCAAAGCGGAAGTGGAAGATTATTGTAATTTTTAAAAAATGTTTATATATCTTGTTACAGAACCGACGAGAAAAAGCATGCAACCCTCTCAAGGAGGCGGAAGACAAGCCCACAACAGAGGTCCAGGGTTTATTTTAAGATTCTTCATCTTATTATTTTATTTCTGTGCAGCTTCAAGTCACTTCAAGTTATTGTTTCTATAGTAACTATATAAGCTTTTACACTACACATAAACTGATTTAATTGATACGCTCGTGAAAGAGACATTAATTCAACATTAATGCAAGTTTTTCATGTTACATGTCATTCTTGTCATGAATATAAACTTGTAGCAGGTATAAGATGCTGAAAGAAAAATAAAACCAGGGCTGTCATATTAATACGTCAACGCATATGATTAATCTAGACATTTTAATGCGTTACTGTTTTTTAACACAAATTGATCATATGACCCTGAAGTTTGACCCTAATGGCTTCCCATAATGGCTGCACATTTACCCTGCTGCGTGTAATAACGGCACATTTCACTCGGATAATAAGATGACTGAGGAAACATCACCAGGTGTGCTGAACTGCACGTTTCATTATAAAAAAAATCTCTGAGATGGAAGTTGTGTGCGCGAGCTGCCATGAAGGGGAACGATTTTTACAAAAATACATCAAAGTGTAAGACGTGGGAGTGGTGGCTCAGGCGGATAAGGTTCTATGGTGAGGAGGTTGCCACACCCCATACTACCCAGCTGCTGAATGCAGTGCCAGTTGTCCCATTCGAGACATTTCCTTTTTTTTTTCTCTTTTTTTTTTTAAATGTTAATGTTAGAGATATTAGAAAACTGCATGATTTGTTTCCTCTGCATTTCTTTATTCCAACGTTGCACGTTTATAATACAAGTAAATGTGAGTATTTTAAAAGGGTGATTAATTGTGATTAATTACAGACTATGATTAACTAAATCAGTAAAAAATTTTAATAGATTGACAACACTAAATAATCAACTTTGTGGATGTAACAATTAGTGCCTTTGATCACCCATTGATTATTTTCCTATGACAGAACCCCCTTCCTACAGTACAAGTAGGAAGATGTGTGTATGAGTGTATGGTTTTAAAAAAAACATGTTTTCTTTTTTTTATTGTAGTATTATAATTGTTAACACACTAATACAGTAAATTTAGAGGAATATAAACTAACAATCTGGTTATCTCTGTAATTACAGGTTACCAGAACGGGGCGGCGCAGTTCTCCCGCGGGAACCCCCGGCCGCAGGAACAGACCTACTCTCAACCGGATAAGTGGAACCGGCCGCCCAACGCCGCCCTCCCAAAACTGGGCTCTCAGAAAACCAAGCGAGGATCAGCAGTCCCACACAACCAGCAGTCTAACCTGGACTTCCTCAATGTACCTGATCAGGGCGTCTCGGGGTGAGAAGCGTCCTGTGGTTTTAGAGACACGATACTTTACCACTTTTTCCTTTTTCTGATGCCGATACTGATAGCAAATGACCTGAAACTGAAATGACCTTAAAAATAGAGGCTTAAGAAAAACTACAACAAAAGAGGCCACAATAAACTACAACAAAATACAACCTAATAAAAAATATATTTTCTTGATAGAAATATTCTAATATGAAATATGCTTCTTAGTATGACATCATAACCTCATACAGTGCCTTTAAATGTATTCATAATAATTTATTAATTTATTAGGTTTTTTTTATTTTTTTTTATCTAATTCACAATTATGTTGCACTTTGTGTTGGTAAAATACATTGTGGTTGTAACCTCAATTCAAGGGATATGAATACTTTTGCAAGGCACTGTACACTAGCTACTTTTATTCTCATTAATGCATTTTCATAAAAAAAAAAGAAAGAAAAAAAAAAAAAGAAAACATTGTTAAAGTCCATGCATAACTGCTCTGTTTTGTATTTCCTCCTTTAAAGTATGCAGCGTAAGAGGAGCATTAGCCAGCGTCCCCCTCCGGCCCCCAACAGCCGCCCCAAAGCTACGGCGCGACCGCAGGGTCCTCGATGCCGTGCGCTGTATCAGTACAACGGTCAGGATGTGGATGAGCTCAGCTTTGACGCCGGTGAAGTTATAGACCTTGTTAGTGAAGGTGAGCCCTGAATATGATATTAAAATAATTTCAATAAATAATATCTAGCCCTATTGTAGCGAAACTATCTAGTCTAATTTAATGTCTGATATTTTTTATTTGTTTCCAGGCATAATTTACATACAGGAGCAAATCAATAGCATTCACTACTCATACCTTGTGAACCATTATAGTCATCTCTAAAATGCAGTATATAGACAGTTGAGATGCAACAAGACCTGCTTTAGTTGTACCTCTGCTTAATTGACGTGCGTCAGCACAGTTTCCGTCTCAAAAAACACACAAAATATCCCAAACTAGCATTAAAAAAACAGAGATTTGCACAGAGAGACATTTTGGTCTTTTCCTCCTCCTCCTCCTCCTCCTCCTCCTCTCAGCACGTAAAATTCTTTGGTTCCCCAGACAATCCTGTTGTATTACTCTACAGTCCCCCTTTCCCTCTTTTAATCTTTCTAATATATCTTACAACAGAATTGGTTCTGTACATCATAGACACACTGTCTGCAATTTTTTATTTTATTATATGAGGGGCATTCAAGTCAAAGCAGGACTTTATATTGTTCGGAGAGTTTGAAAACTCTTTATTTCTCTATATAACCCCCTGCTACACTAATGCACTTATCCCAGGGTTTCACTAGTGCTTGGATACCATTTCCGTACACCATAGCCATAATAAGACTGTGTCTGAAACCCTAGCCTCCCAGGAACTCCTATAATGGCCCAAACATGAGGAAATGGCTTGGACAGGACTGTAGTGGTGTTGATGAAAGATTGTCTGTACAGTTCACACAGCCTCTTCCTCAAGTTGGCAACAAATTATCTGTCAATTTTCATGGATCAGGGTTTTCATTTACTGACTCTTCACAGGAATTACTGCAGTGGGCTCCCAGCCACCTCAGCCAGGATCTGGCCCGCAGATTCTTTAAATCATTTGCAAAGTTCTAATGTTTAACTGCGTCTAAAAGTCTCCTCACTGTACTATTACTTATACTCCTCTTATAGAGGAAGCACTAGGCAGCGTGAATTCTGCCCCAATGGGCCTGCATTTATTAGCCGCTGTTGCAGTTCTCATTTTTGACCACTAGGTGTAATAAAAGCTCTGCAAAGCTACAGTAAGTAGAACAGCGCCTGGTTGTACAAGATCTAGAAAAAAGTGAGCAAATAACAGGAACACATAGTCACTAAGACAGAGTTGAATCTGTCACATGGTGACAATGTTTGTTTTAAATGGTTAATCGCTCAAAAGAGGTCTTTTGTATTTAAAAAGTCCAAAATGTATGTAGTTGTGAATGCGGTCTTTCAATTCTTTCTTCATTCTTTAATCTAAAAAATATATATTTTATAGTGTATTTAATCTGAAAATTTGTATTTTAATTTAGATACGTCTGGCTGGTGGACTGGAAGGTTACGCGGGAAAGAGGGTTTATTCCCCGGGAATTACGTGGAGAAAATCTGAGACGGTCAAAACCCTGTGGCTCCTAACGACCTGCCTTTGACCTCTGACATCTCTTGGTTCATCCTGCCTCTGAACCTCAAGACATGTGTCTGGGAATGACGAGGCGAATGCCTCAGGGAAACAATCATTATGCATGATGAATACAGAGGATCCAAGGGTGGTGAATTGTAACATACATAGACAATCTGGGTCAGCTCTGGCAGGAACTGGATTTGGAGATATCTGTGGACCAAAAATGATGTTTTAAACTTTTTTTTTTTTTTTTGAAGACAAATGTTTCCAGAAGTGCAAAGGTATGATGAAATTATGAATTCTTGAAAAGTTCTTGTATTTTTGTACTGTATTTCGTTTATCTGAATAAAGGGGGAGAGTTTGCACTGCTGCTGCACAAACACACGAGGGGATGAGGGAATGTCTTGAACATACACACACCCACACACACACACACACACACACACACACACACAAAAGCAAGAATCCAGTCCCTATGGGGCATTTGCTATTTTTATAACAGTGTTTAAGTTCGATGCATGTTTTTTCCCTGCATTAATGCTTCTCCAAGTTTTGAAAATGAACTAAATCTCCAGTACTAATATTTAAGTATTACCTTTAAAAAATATCGCTCACTGTAAATGTCTGTGATCATGTTCGATAATATTCACCCTGTGTGTTTAACAGAATGTAATCTCAGTGTTTTTACAGCAACAAAAAAAAAATTGTAAATGATTCTGTTTGTTTTGTTTGTTTGTTTGTTTGTTTTTAAAAATATGTGAATAAAGTGATTTATTTTCCCCAAACCTGCTCGATTGAATTATTTAATCTAATTCTTAGCTAGCCAGTTATTGTACAGTTTTATACAACGGACATTATTGTGCATCATCCCTGAACATGAACAAAACATGTTACTCATATTACTTGTGGTTTAGAATTTCAAGTGCTTTTTCTTTCATTTTATTTACATTGGCAAAACGTTCCTGCAGTTCTCATTTAGATTTGCATAAACTATAATTACCTGGTATGTCCAACAGTTGTCATTAATGGCAGATTTCAGAGCGACAGGTCTGTGGGACAGGTCCTGCAGGAACCGTGTTCATAGAACCACATTCTTTAAGAGGCATGTAACACCTGAGCGTGATGAAAGTGTGTGAAAGAGGGATTGAGTAAAACCTGACCTGCAGTGCAAACATCCTACAAATCCTATAGAGAAAAAAAAAGAAAGAGAACACAGGTTGCTGTAGTATTTCGCAAGGGTGAAATACTGTACATGTGACTCTCTGGTTTGGAGAGTGGTCATAGGACTAAAGGAACAGTTTGGTCCGGAAAATGCAATATAGATATTTAGACTTGATTGTTCTGATCCTTCAAATCACTTCAAGGGATCTGAGATACATTTCAGCTCAAGTGTAAAAGTATTTGTCTCGCCAAGCCAAGCAACATGCGCACCATACAATATAGTTTGCTTAGATAAACTGGCTTTAAAACTGACACTCATATATTTCATTCAATTACCTTTAGCTTTGATTACACACACAATGTGGTGGCCGGTTCATGTGTGAAAAATGATTAGTCATGCTCCCAATACCACCAAGTCCTGGAATATGGCCGTGCCATCTGGGAAGAAAAACTCCTTAAATGTGATAACCTTCATTTTATTGCCACATAATGTTGCTGAGCAACTGAATGAAAATGCTGTTGATTTTAATGTTGATTTTTTTTTTTATCATGCATGATCTCCATTCATGTTTTTTTTTTCTTCTACAAAGTTGACTGCACTATTCTTCCCGTGAATGTGTCGAAGGATTCTTAACCCAGTTCCAGTAATAAAAAATCTCCTTAGTTGTTTTCTTTGCTTGATAGAGCCCAATAATTGGACATTTTTTGGTACAACGCACTCTTTTAAATACATATTCTGTATATCAAATTCTAACAATTTATTCAGGATCTTTTGCATTGGACATTTACATATCAAAATTCATTTATTCAATCATTTGGGTATTGGTGGCTTAGTGGTAGGTTTCTCGTCTGCCATGCAGAAAACCCAGGTTTAATTCTCAGCCACTAGTGTGTGAATGCATGTGTGAATATTGAACGGTCGTGAAAATGGGAATAAAAACAATGGTCACCATTGTGACCCTAGTTGTATTACAGTTTCTAGACGTATGGGTGTCTGTATGTACTGTCTGTCCAGCCAGTTTTGTGTGATGCAAAAAATAAATAAAATGATCAAACTTTGCCAGGTTGTTGCCTGAAGTTAAACCTGTGCCTTAAATGAAATCAAAATGTTGAGTAAAAGTGAAGTTATAAGCAGCTTTGCACCAGATTATAGTTTTGACAGTGTACTTTTTAATTCAACTGCTGGACAGAATTAAATGAAACCTTTGCAGTACTTAGATCTCTGGCTGATTTTTAATCTGCACCATAAGTGAAATCAAACTGTTGAGTAAAAGTGATGTTATGAACAGTTATGAGTGGGATTTAATAATCTACTTTAAAATAATCTACTAATGCGCTACTGTCTCGATGTAAACAAACACCTGCACCAATAGATATTAATGAGAAAAGATAAAGTGAATGTTTTTACTGGGATTAGTTCATATTTTCACTTTGGCTGAAATACCGGCGCTGAAGTGGTAGAAGTGAATTTTAATACGCTGGAGTCGTTTTAAGACAAAACTTCATCTTTATCCGATCTACTTTTTCGAATGTATCATTCACTCTCCGATTACCGAACAGGGAGTGTGTTTGTCTGACCATTCTGGTAGAATTTAGCAGTACAACATCTTATACGTAAATAAGCCGTAAGACACTCAACATTACAAAATTTGATTTCTTTGTATTGATAAGTTAGGCAGAGAGTTCTGTTCATGTCCACGGGCTTCACCCTGAAATAATACAATTAGTTTGAAAGTGCAACTAGTGTTTTTTCTTTCTTTCTTTCTTTTTGTAGTTACACACTGTACTGTCTCTTGGGTCCCTTTAAAAAAAAAAAAATTGACAAAGAAATTTCCACACTGTGGGACGAATAAAGGGATATCTTATCTTATCTTTAATATAAGATGATTGGATTATATTTACCTTTCACCTTTTAACTATTTCTACTTATGCTAGTAAACTAAGCCACTTACGCTAGTAGCTATTATAACATAACCATATCTATTACTTTAGTGCTCCACAAAATAGGCTGAATACACAGAGAGAGAGAGAGAGAGAGAGAGAGAGAGAGAATATTGTTAAAAAAAAAAATTTAAATAAGTGTGCACTTCAGTGACTGGATGATTAAGCACGCTGTACAGTCGTGTCAGGCGTTTCCTCACCAAAATGGCGCCGCCTATGACACCGGGACACTCGTGCGCATGCGCGCTGCGCTAACGGCAGGTCGGTTAATGAGCCCTGCGGATGACGTTTCTCACCTGTGCGTTCATCTAGTGCAGCGTTCATCCTGAACCCCTCGGGCAGATGTGATTGACAGGTTATTCTTCTTTTTTTTTTTTTTTTTTTTAAATATATCAATCAACAGACTCTTTTTTTTAACCCAACACTGCGATTTAGAGTCATGTAAGCTTCGGTGTCCTGACAGGTTTTACCTGTACCTGCCGCCGTGTCAGGAATGCGCGCGCTCAAGTCGGTTTCACCTGCGCGCACAACCGAGACCCGCTTAACAGGATCAGGGTCTTTTTTTTTTTTTTTTTTACCCATGTGTCTTTTCCAACATTCACATAAAGCTCCCTGAAAGACACACACACACACACACAGAGCTAATGATGGTGATGGACGCGTCGTTCCTGAGAGGTAAGAGTCTTTTTCATCCTGCACTTTAAGTGTCACTGATCTGTTATCTATTGACATGAATATTAGACATCATTATTAGTAACCCTATAAATCATAAAATGATGAGAAAATGAAAAATAATGTATGAAATGTTGAAATGCACCATGACAATGTGAATCTAAAACGTGCAAATCTGAGATTGTATGCCATTCATTAAAAAAAAAAAAAAAATCATGCAAACGTGCAAATTCAAGTTATATTCATGCATTTCATATTCTGTGTATTGTGCTGTAGGTTAGTTGCATTTACATGCACAATAATACTAATAATGATAACTAATAATCAGAATAATTTTATGCAATCGGAATAAAAATGCATCATGTTGTTGTTGTTGTTTGTCTTTCGGTCGCCACAGCTGTCCATCCAAACGCAACTTTGGGAGGGGCGGGTGGGGGGGGGGGGGGGGTGTAAACTTTTGATAATATGGTCAATTGGATCATATTCATCATCCATGCAAAATCCAAAATGATTTCCATGATATGATGCAGGTTTGTCTTGGTTGTTTTTATTTTGTTGAATGAATTGAATTTTCATGCAAATTTGTGAAAAAGAAAAAAAAAAACTTGTCAATAAAGCTATACTGACTGACCCCAGCTCCTGTCTTGTTTTTTATGAACAGTTTCTAAGATCTGATCAATACTGTACACACATGTGTAAGTGTGTGTATATACAGTGACCGCACACATGTGCTGATGAGGTGATTAACGGCATTGCGTAATACTTCTGCCTCAAATGTATGTCACATGTAAATCCCATAATTGCAATAGTAAGATAAATTAAAACAGGATTCCCTTCCTCTCCTTCTCTTTCTCTCTCAGGCATCCTGTCCAGCGAGAAAATGGCAGGTGTGTTTTCTTACGAGAGTTCTGAAGTAGACTGGTGTGAGGATAACTACACGCACTCTGAGAATGTTGTCGAGTACTTTAACACGGTGAGACACACACACACACACACACACACACACACACACACACACACAGAGGAATGCACATTGCAACAATACCTTATCATAAATTTCATTACGTTTTATTAGAATGAGAAGGAGTTTGTTTTTTGTTATTGGCATCAATAATCCATGTTTTAAACACATACATGCATTAAGATTTCATTGCCGTTTTATAAGATCTAGTCACTGCACCAACCACGCACACACACTTATACACACACATACGCGCATGCATTCTTGTCATCAGTGTGGAACCAGACCAAGTTGCTGTTTGACAGGTTATATGGTTATATTTCCATGTGGTGTCATGGACACATTCCAAACCACACCCTACTCCCTACACCCTCTCACTTAGTTTCTGTAAGTGATATATTTATTTAAAAAAAGACACGAGAGCTTGGAGAAAGGAGTGGAGAAGAGAAGGAAGAGGGAGCGCGAGTGAGAATTAGAAGCTGGTGAGATGGAGAGGGTGGAGGGAGTGATGGGGAGGATGAAGAGAGCGCGAGAGGAAGAAGGATGAAGAAGCGAGTGGGAGGAAGGAACGAGTGGGAGGAAGGAACGAGTGGGAGGAGTGAGGGAGGGAGGGAGGGGTGAGGGAGTGGGAGCAGAAGGAAGGAGCGAGTGGAAGCAGAAGGAGGGAGCGAGTGGGAGCAGAAGGAGGGAGCGAGTGGGAGCAGAAGGAGGGAGCGAGTGGGGGGGAGGGAGCGAGAGAGAGAGAGAGAAGGTGGAGGAAGCGGGTGAGAGAAGGGAGGAGGGGACAAGGGGGAGCAGAAGGAGGAAAGGGAGTGAGAGGAGGGAGCGAGAAAAAGTAGGTGGAAGGGGCGCATGGAAGAAGATAGAGAGAGTGAGTGGGAAAGGGATGAATAAGGAAGGAGGAGGAGGGAGCAAGTGGGAGAAGGAGGAGGGAGCGAGAGGGAAAAGGGGGAGGGAGCGAGAGGGAGCAGGTGGAGGGAGCTAGTGGGAAAAGGATGAAGCAGGAAGGAGAATGAGGGAGTTAACAGGGGATGGTGGAGGGAGCGAGAGGATGAAGAAGGATGGATCCACCTGTCTATCTATCTAGCTATCTATCTAACCCTTTCTGTTTGTTCCATCTTTTCCTTGTTCCTATCCTCTCTCTCTCTCTCTCTCTCTGTTCCTGTTGCAGATGAGCAGCTTCATCTTCTTTGTAGTGGCTCCTATAATGCTCTACCTGCTGCACCCGTATGCTAAAGAAAGGAACCTGGCCGTGCACCTGGTGTGGCTCATGATGATCTTTGTGGGTGAGTGTCCTCCTGTCCTCACCTGTCTCACAATCACCACCTGTCTACCTGTCCCCATGACCACATGACCACATACCACTTTATTAGTCATTCACACGCAGACCAACCTGCCACCTGGAGCACTTTACACTGAGACCTGAGCCGGGCTCTGGGTTGTTAGACCCAACCCTGTCACCTAGGAAACGAGTCAGGAGGACTACAGTAACGCTCATAACTCATTCTGTTCTAGTAAAGGACGGATATACTGTATTAGAGAGCGGTCTGATGTTTGGGAAACGTCCAGGATGTTCTCCTGCCGCGTGGCCGGCGTTCCTGGGATCCAACCAGAATAATATAAAGAGATATAAGTATGAGCTGATACCTAATTAATTCTAAAGATAAAAGGTTTTGACAAGAAATGAGAATTTATATAATTGTCTCTATTGCAATTATATAAATTCTCATTTCTTGTCAAAACCTTTAATCCAAAATGCTCCGTTTGAAATAATGGTAGAGGAAGTGTGGGTGTGTGGGTGTGTGGGTGTGTGGGTGTGTGTGTGTGTGTGTGTGTGTGTGTGTGTGTGTGTGTGTGTCATATCGTATTGGTGCTTATGTACTGTGTGTGTTGAGTGCTATGTAATTCTTTGCATAATTGCAGTGTAAAACAGCTTTTGTTTAATTTAAGCACTTGAATGGCATCCTCATTCCAGACGCTCAGTGTGATGCTCTCCTTCACTCTCTCTCTCGTTCACTCTCTCTCTCTCTCTCTCATTCACTCTCTCTCTCTCTCTCATTCACTCTCTCTCTCTCCTTCACTCTCTCTCTCAGGTCTGTTCTCCATGTACTTCCACATGACCCTGAGCTTCATGGGGCAGATGCTGGACGAGCTGTCCATCCTCTGGGTTTTGGCCATCGGTTACTCTCTCTGGTTTCCGCGCAAACACTTTCCTTACTTTGTTAAAGACAGGTAAATATTCAGCACCACTCCTTTTTCCATATTTCATCATCTGATCATACAAATGGATGCAAATATTTTTGAGGTGAGGCTATGACTTTTTTTGGGTTAGAACTCCAAACATGTTCGGGCACATGGCAAGAGGGGAGGAGCAAACAAAGTGGGTGGGGTTAGGATAAAAAAAATGGGCAAAACATAAAATTAAATGAATAAATAAATAAATCATATAGACACAAATTTTTGCACATGATTTATTGTGTGTGCACGACACGTGTGCGCACGAGTTTGAGAGGGGGTAACTGTCGATTAGTTGCGTCATTTCAATACTAGTTTAGTGAATCAGATCATTTGACTCAGCTCAGTTTTAGGAGTCAACTCTTTTGGTTCATCTACAGGGCAAAGTTTGCGAAGATAAATTTACGAATGAATGAATGAATGAGTAATGATTCTGCCTACATCTACAAAAAAAAAAAAAAAGTAATTGAGTTAAATGTATCAGATCAAAGAATCGACTCAGTGTTATGTATTGAATCATTTTATTCAATTCACAACCCGGGTTTGTGAAATCCGGCATGAAATCCTGCAAATAGCCACAAGTGCTGGATTGTGGAAGCTTTGTCGTTATGCTGTATATCCACCTATACATCAGTCAGTAAGGCTTGATATGATAATAACAATAACAGAATTAACTATTAAAAGACTAGTGCAATAAGTAACAACAAAGAAGGATTAGTCAAACCGTATGTGTGAAGTGAAAGGGAACACACCTACATCTACTGTACACACTCTCTCTCACACACACACACACACACACACACACACACACACACACACACACACACACACACACACTCACACTCCAAGAGTGAGTCACTGTCAAAGGTTTCTCTTTGATGCACAAGCGCAGTCAATCAAGCAAAAATATTTTGTCTAAAGAAGCAAATTCGTACTATGTAAATTGTAAATGTAAATTATTTTTTTCTTTTCAAACCTCCCAGTTCAGTAAGAAAGTCTGAGACTGACCTGGAATTATTGTTGAATATATATATATATATATATATTAGTTTCATTTTAAATTTGTGATCCATGTCAAATGATCAACAGGTTAATGATTAATATATTTCTAAGCATTTTATTCCCTTTGTATGTCATTGTTCTTTAATAATAATATAATAATAATAAATAATAATAATACTGATGATACTGATGTTGGTGGTTTAGAACACAGTTGCTACAGCTGGAATATTGCAACACTCATAAATCGAGATTACTCTCGAGAGATTTATTCTCCACTTTATCTAATAGTCATGGGTGAAAGTAGGTCTGTACGGTCCACAGCACAGGAGAGAGCAGCTGCCTGCCAAAACCCCACACTCAAAGCCAGTCACTTACGCACTTACAGCAAGAAAACACATCGTCTTAAACAACACAATGTCTCCTTAGTAATCGTTATGAATCGCCTCTGAACCGTCCGTGTTGTTCTGTCATCGGCTAACACGACTTGCACACAAGGCTGAATCCCAAATCCCTCTCTAACCCCTGATCAAGGGCACTACTTGGAGCAGGGAACAAGGATTGTACACCCTACGTTGTGCACTAGCTTTCCATTTAACGCTATTTGGGATTCGACCTCGGAACAGTTAGTTAGCCGAGGATATTCTAAAGTGGAATAAATTGAGACGTGCTACATATGAGATGGGTACATACTGTAGTACGAGCTAGAATTTAAAACCTCTTAAATCCCTGATAATAGTTTGTTTTCAAGAGTATAAAATTTAGGTGTCAGTTTATGGAAAGATTTTGGATAAAATCGATTTTTACATGATTAGCGTCGTGTCTCTACTGAGGACGAAAACGTCAAACCCCAAACATTTTCAAATGTAAATAACATTTTCTGATAAACCATTTTGGCCATGTTTCAATCGCAAATAAGGACTTGGAGTAAACTTTTATTGCTATTTGGTGTAAACATGATGAACAACCATTGTTGGTTTAGTCAGCAGTTGCTGTGATTTTGGGGCTTTTTGACCCCTACTGCTTGCCATATTACATATTCATTCTCCTAGTGTGTGACTTAAAAACGATAAATACATCTTTCTTTTGAGAATTTACTTGGTGTGGGTTATATACTGTAGCTTTAGTCCAGTACGGTAAGAGAATGAAAAATCCATCAGAAAAACAATCATGCAGGTATGAAGCCGCTTTCTAGTCACGTGTCCCGTACCGTCATGCGTTTAATTTTTTAACGTTCCCTTCTCTAGAATTAAATGACCGTTCCATTGTCACTTGAAGTTCATTAATCATGAAACATTAGATACCACTTTTTGAATAAACGCAGTTATATGAATGTGAATGACATCATGATCCAGGAGTGTAGACAAAACAAAAGTCGCCTACTTTAATTGCTGTACTGTACAGACGTAGGAACAGTTACTTTAAAAAACGCTTTCCTTAATATAGAACTTTTTTTTTTCAACTGCATGAATCCTATAATTGTTTTAGTGTGTGTGTGTGTGACAGTAACTCGGCGTAAGAGACAACTTCCAGAACATTCTCAGAAGACAGTGTGTTAATAATTAAATTAAAGAGGAGGATGGGAGAAGAGTGAAATATTAATGAGGTGATGAGAGGCCACTTGCAGGGACGTCGTTATGCCGTTTTACGTCACTTCCTGTGTAGTTAACAAATGCGCAGCAGTAAGCAGATACCAGGAAGGACAGAGAACATTCCAGCATCTAAATCTATACAATAAGCAGAGAAATGCTGATAAAACCAAGCACCTAACCACCTTTTTATGTTATTTTCTATCGTAACCCGTTTGTGTGAGAGTGCAAAAGTTTAAACACCTGCAGATGAAAAAAATCAAGATAAATTATTATTATTATTATTATTATTAATTCTGAAAAGGTCTTCATACAGTCATTTTTCCTTCTCTATTGCAGGACCTCGTTCTCCCGCATGGTCATGCTGAGCACAGTCGTCACCACGCTCTTGTCCTTCATCAAGCCCACTGTCAACGCCTACGCCCTCAACTTCTTCGCCCTGCACATCCTCTACTCAGTGTGTCTCGAGCTTAAGAGGTACGTGCCAACTTAAACATCTAAAGCTTTTATATATATATAAAAACCAATAACTGCACACCACGAAAAGGTTTATTCCTTGTCTATAGAACGGCATACGTTATATAAGGGTAACACCTGGACGTTCCTAGACTGTCTGGATCCCAGACAGTTACATACTGCCGCTTTAAACAATAGTGTGATTTTTTGAAATTTCGAAAAAACAGAATAGGCAGGTATGCAAGCGTCCAAAAAAACGAACTTGGTATTTGATCCACAGGCTAAGGAGGAGGATTAAGGCCATCAAAAAAATGTTTCGTTTTAGAATTCTTACTTTAAAAATTCTGACCTTTTTTGCAGCAGATTTTTCTCAGAAAACAGATTTTTTTACTTTAAACTTTGACAGTTTTTGTTTCTCAGAGTTCTGACTTTTTTTTCTCTCAAAATTGACTTTTTTTCCCTCAAAATTCTGACATTTGCCTCAGAATAGTTTTTTGTTTCTCAAAATTATAACGTTTTTCTCTCAGAATTGACTTTTTTTTCTCAAAATTCTGGCATTTGCCTCAGAATAGTTTTTTGTTTCTCAAAATTCTAACTTTTTCTCTCAGAATTGACTTTTTTTTCTCAAAATTCTGGCATTTGCCTCAGAATAGTTTTTTGTTTCTCAAAATTATAACATTTTTCTCTTAGAATTGACTTTTTTTCTCTCAAAATTCTGGCATTTGCCTCAGAATAGTTTTTTGTTTCTCAAAATTATAACGTTTTTCTCTCAGAATTGACTTTTTTTCTCTCAAAATTCTGGCATTTGCCTCAGAATAGTTTTTTGTTTCTCAAAATAATAAAGTTTTTCTCTCAGAATTGACTTTTTTTCCCCTCAAAATTCTGACATTTGCCTCAGAATATTTTTTTGTTTCTCAAAATTATAATGTTTTTCTCTCAGAATTGACTTTTTTTTTCTCATAATTCTGGCATTTGCCTCAGAATAGTTTTTTGTTTCTCAAAATTCGAACGTTTTTCTCTCAGAATTGACTTTTTTTCTCTCAAAATTCTGGCATTTGCCTCAGAATAGTTTTTTGTTTCTCAAAATTCGAACGTTTTTCTCTCAGAATTGACTTTTTTTCTCTCAAAATTCTGATATTTGCCTCAGAATAGTTTTTTGTTTCTCAAAATTATAACGTTTTTCTCTTAGAATTGACTTTTTTTCTCTCAAAATTCTGGCATTTGCCTCAGAATAGTTTTTTGTTTCTCAAAATTATAATGTTTTTTTCTCTCAGAATTGACTTTTTTTCCCTCAAAATTCTGACATTTGCCTCAGAATAGTTTTTTGTTTCTCAAAATTATAACATTTTTCTCTCATAATTGACTTTTTTTCTCAAAATTCTGGCATTTGCCTCAGAATAGTTTTTTGTTTCTCAAAATTCGAACGTTTTTCTCTCAGAATTGACTTTTTTTTCTCTCAAAATTCTGATATTTGCCTCAGAATAGTTTTTTGTTTCTCAAAATTATAACGTTTTTCTCTTAGAATTGACTTTTTTTCTCTCAAAATTCTGGCATTTGCCTCAGAATAGTTTTTTGTTTCTCAAAATTATAACGTTTTTCTCTCAGAATTGACTTTTTTTCCCTCAAAATTCTGACATTTGCCTCAGAATAGTTTTTTGTTTCTCAAAATTATAACGTTTTTCTCTCAGAATTGACTTTTTTTCTCAAAATTCTGGCATTTGCCTCAGAATAGTTTTTTGTTTCTCAAAATGATAACGTTTTTCTCTCAGAAATTCTAAATTCTGTAATTTTTCACAGAATTCTGTTTTTTTTTTCTCTCAAAATCATAATTAATCATCATCAATAACACACAAACAGAAAAGAGAGAATGAAAAATAAGTCATTAAAAAATTATAAAGAAGACAAGCACCAAACACACATTTACTAGACATGGTGATTAACATACTGTATGTAATATAATGTACGAAAATACTTGTTTAAGGATTAATGATTAGTGGTATGATACATAAATAGATGATGATCTAGCACTTAGGGCAGCGTAAAATACATGACATACTGTATATAGTAATATCCTTCATTTTAGAAGATAAAATTCTAAATCCTTGTCTAAAGAAGCAGAGGTCAGTTTAATATGATACATGATGTCGTATCCAGTGAGACGAATGTTGGACATGATCAGGTATCAGGACACACATTAATTATTTTTGTCTTTTGTCATACCGTTTCTTTTTCTCCAGCTGTACAGACCAGCGAGTGCTGCGTTTGGCGCGCGCGTCCATCGGCCTATGGGTGCTCGCCATCTCCTGCTGGATCAGCGACCGCTTCGGCTGCAGCTTCTGGCAAAAACTCAACTTCTGCTACCTGCACGGCATCTGGTACGAGCTGCTAGCGCCATGCAGATTTACACTTCGCTCTCAACTGCTGTACTGCAGTCCTAAACGAAAACATCCTTTCTAACCTAAAGAGATCTGGTTATAAAGATCATGCATGCAACATTAACCTTAATTGGCTCTTAAATGCTTTATTAACTTGAGTGAAGCTCATTATATAAATGCATTCATTCAGAAATTTCAAAATTCAACATGTTTTAAAATGAAGAGTTTGCATGTTCTCCCTGTGCTTGGTGGGTTTCCTTCGGGGGCTCCGGTCCAAAAACAGGCTAATCAGCGTTTCCAAATTGCTTGTAGTGTGAAAGTGAGTGTGTGCATGCTTGTGCCCTGGGATGGATTGGAACCCCGTCCTGGGTCAGGAAAACATAAGCTGGTAAATACACCAAGCAATTAAAATGAAATAAAATTACTCAAATATTTTTTTATAAGAAGCATTGTGATAGCTGTGACTTGAAATGAAACCTTATGGGAGATTTGAGAAATTGAAAAACATGCATACTTGTTTATTCTGTATATTTTTTTATTATTTTAAAAAGTGATTGATGTAAAGTGTAATGTTTAGTGTAAACAGTAGAGGGAGTAAATGCACCCTTTACTCCTGCTCTGTTTTTAGAAAACAAACCATTCAGTACAATTCATCAAAATAATAATAATTTTTATTAGTCTATTTTATTTATTTAATTATTTATTTATTTATATTATTTATTTATTTTTTAAAGCCAACAAAAATGTCTCAGAAACACCAGACTAGCAGATTATTATGTATTTTACATTTTAAATGTTAAATTTCCTAACAGAAGTAATAGAAGTGTTTTATAGTATAGAGATTCACTACCGATTTTTTCGATATATCTTTTATATATTGTGTTATATATTTAATATTTTCTAATGCTTGTCATAACAGAAAACACTAAGGGTAAAAGCACTGTTGTCCTGAAGGTGGAGCTAAACCTCTGATGCTGGAGTCTCCTTACATGAACGTCTCATCTGCTTAAGAAAAATAAAAAATATCAATGATGATACCTTTAATTGGTTGATGTAGTGACGAACACCTAACGTCCTGTGTCTGTTTTGTGTTTTGCCGACTGAAGGCACATCCTGATTGTGGTCGCTACGGCGTACGGGAGCACGCTGATCGCCTACCTGGACGCCAGCCAGGAGATCCCATACTCGCTCCCCAACCTGCAGTACTGGCCTCGGGATAACTGGGCTCTCGGGGTGCCCTATATCGCCGTCAAGGCCTCACCTAAAACACAGAAAAGATGCTAGCTGAGAGAGCAGAATATGGAGGAAAGGATGTGGTGTATGTGGGAATGAAGGAGGTTGTTTTGCTGCCTCGCTGAAACACTCTAAATCCTGAACGACTTGATCATGAGCATGATATTCTCTAGGTATCACAACAGCCAGGGTGTGTTTGTTCGTTTGTGTGTGTGTATGTGTGATGACAATACACTGTGTTTGGTAATACATGTCATTCTGAAGCGTCTTCTTCGAGAAGACGAGATGAAGTTTACTCAAACCAAGCCAGACTTTCCGTTCGACTCCCACCAATGGCTGGTCCGGATTTGATACTTGTAATAATGTTACGCTGGTGAATTCCAGTACATAAGGTGCTTTAATGGCTGGTTTAAAGACAATGCTTAAATACACTAATATACTGTGTACACGTATATACAAGAGGTGTTCAAGTCAAAGTGGGACAGTGCTGAATGCAGTAATGCACTAATCCCAGCGCTTCACTAGTGCTTGGATACCAAGGTTAAGTAACTCTGGCCTCCCAGGAACTCCTGGTCATTCCCCGACGTACGCACTTCATTCAAACATTTGTACGGTTTTACTTGAACACCCCTTGTACTTAACTTTTGACAACTGTGATGCCTTACATTTACTCAGGAACCTACACTATATAGTACTATACGTGTTTAAAAATGTTTTTATGTGGAAAATAAAAGTTTCACCCTAAAGCAGTTTTAGGAAGGAGTGAAAAAGTATTTTTGGAAAGAAATCCTTCATCTCTTGTGATGTCACTGGAGGAGGGTTAAAACCTGTCAGGCTTTATAGCTATTACACGTTTAAGGCATGATAGTGATTTGATCAGGGATTAGTGTTAAATAAAGTGTAAAGTGTTACTTCTTCATTTCTAACAGAGCTGTCATTAATGTGATGTTCCCTGCCGAAGGAAATGATCATCCGATCTCGTTACATACTGTAGCTGCTCCAATGCGAGAGAGAGGATTGGAACATGTTCTGTGCACGTTCCTTATCATTACATGTAGCTATAAATGGATGAAAAGTGTAATATGTTGATTTTCAATAAAAGTATTGGTATTATTCTCAGATTTCAGGATCCCTGTTTTTTTTTTTTCACTCTTGAAAAGCATAGGGCTTTATTCCTGAATTATTAATTAACATTTATATTATGTATTGTTCAGGGTTTATTATGAATGTTTATTATGAATATATATGATAAAATTATTATATTAATATATATATATATAAATTGATAAGTAATAGTTTTTTTTTTTTTTTTGATGGCATAAGTAATATGTATCAATGTTTGCTGAAAATGGAATTTTTTCCATTTCAAGAGACTGTATTCACATCTTTAAAAAAAAAAAAAACACCAAAATCTATTATTTATCAAGGGTGCCTAAACTTTTGCATAACACTAGGTATACTATTATATAATCAAAATATAAATATATTTAATATATATTGAATATATCAAAAGTATATATGTATATACACTTTTGATATATATATATATATATATATATATATATATATATATATATAATATGTATATAATCAAATAAATTTAGTATTACATATATATATATATATATTTTTTTTTTTATTGGTCATATACATAGATAGATAGATAGATAGATATGGAAAAGGGTTGGATTAAAAATTAATTTTTTTTATTGTTAGAAATTCAAACCTATCTATCTATCTATCTATCGCCAGTATACTGAAGGATCATGAGTTAAAAATTAATGAAGTATAAACTCAAATACTCTTAAAACCCAATCTAATATTAATTCACTAATATTGAAGCTTTTCTGTGCTTTCAGTATATGCAAATGTGCCTAATTTATAGTGCAAGAGAAGAAAAGAAAAGTGAGCAGCATGTCAGAAGCCTGACGTCCTGCTGGGAATAAAAGAGTTATTAAATACGGGAGCCCCAGTGGGGGATTAAAGCAGCGTGATGGAGACAAGGACAGAGAAGCAGAGCCAAAGACTCCCTCTCTCTCTCTCTCTCCTTTTCTCTCTCTCTCTCTCTCTCTCTCTCTCTCTCTCACACACACACACACACACACAGACACGGTTCATCCAGAGGGACTCCAGCAGTGACATAAACCCTCTCACTCCTGCTGCTTTAGTCATAACAGCCTGCCGGCGCAGGAGTGTGTGGAGCGGGCTGCTGGCCTAAGCAGATTTCTCTGAGTCTTTCTGCATTGTGTGAATTCGTAGCTTTGATTCCAGTGCCAGAGCTCCAGGTTTGGGTTCAAGTCCCATCTGCTGAAGGCTCTACGGCTTCGCTCGATGGTCATTCGTCCACTATGAGACAGTGAAAGAACAATAAAAGAGCTATAAAACATTGTCAAGATTTGAGACTACAAAATTCTTCTGAAAGATAGAGACTTTAGGGTTTACATTTTTGTTCAATACGTTAAAGGCAGATGCTTTGAGTAAATACAACAAGAATATTAAAGACTTGAACTTGATCATCACCGCTGCAAGCTTTTTTACACCATCATGGACAATTTAACATTATCTACAAAACAAGAGAGAGAAAGGGTCCACTTGTATAAACGATAATATATATATATATATATATATATATATATATATATATATATATATATATATATACAAAACAAGAGAGAGAAAGGGTCCACTTGTATAAATGAATATATATATATATATATATATATATATATATATATATATATATATATATATATATATATATATAAATTTATGTCTTATTCAAATATTATATAAATATTTAAAATAAAAGCAGGTATGGGAAATTATTGCCACCCTTTAACAATTTGTTCATTCATTCATTCATCTTCGGAATAAATGACACTGGATATTAACTGTAGGGGGTGCAAATAATTTTGAAACAAGTGTTTCACAAGTTAATAAAAGAGGAGTTAGAGAGAGAAAGAGAGAGAGATTATAACTCATAAATAAATAAATACAACTGTCCATTGTGCATACTAACATAAGATAGAAGTCAATATAATATAATATAATATAATATAATATAATATAATATAATGTAATATAATATAATATAATATAAAAGTTAGATTTAATCACCTTTTATATATGTATGCATATCACTGTTGTATTACAATCATGTTAAGACTACTCTATACACCACAGCCTGCCTAAGCAACGGTTACATCACAAATACCTCTTTGTTAATTAGTTATGGCTCTAAATTTCGGAGCACAGAATATCATTTTCAGTCTAACTAAGGGTACTGAGGTAGGGAACATAATCTATTTGAGATCGAGCCGTAATCAAGAATCCGGGCAAACCTTTGCTAAATACCGGTTACTGAGTAGGGAAGTCCCGCCTTCCAAATCTTTTGATTGGTTCAAGTTCAAAGATGCTTCGTTCTGATTGGTTCGACGCGCTGTCGTTTAGTCGCGTGCGAGTCAGGAGTGAAGGAAAGTGGGTGAAAAAGGGGGAGGGGAGAAAAAATGGCCGTGTCTGGCTTCCGGTTTTTCTTTCTTTTCTTTTTTTTTCGGGGGGCTGAAACTGACACACAATGAGTCGGGAGGAACAACGGCCTGAGAAAACGCACGGCTTCTGTAGATAAACACAGGGATCAGGGGCGAGCCGGGGAACATGGAGGATCAGGTAATGACAAGCTGGGGTTTGCGTTTTCTCCCACTTTTACAAAAGGTTTGTTTGGGAGTCTACAGTCGGGGCTGGGTGTAATGTAATGGGTGAAAACGAGTCTCTCTCTCTCCTACACTCTTACTCTCTCTCTCTCACACACACATACACACACCCTGCAGCCAACCTTGTCTATTCAGCAGTAACACTCGCTCGCGCATAATACCACATGCTAGCATTGCAAACTAGCTGCATTTCGTACACCCTGATGTAAACACTGATGTGCATGTTGTTTTTTTTGGCCTGGCCTCTAAAACCCGACACATGAATGTGTTTCAGTGTGTGTGAGTATATGTGTCTGTAAAACAGAGAGAGGCATGCGTAGGGTTGCAAAGACTTTTATTTTGTACATAAATGATTCTTAAATACATAATAATAGTAATAATAGTTCGGTTCTATCCGACGTGCTGATTCGTGCTGAGTGCCAAACGCCTCGTTATCCGATGTGTAGTGCACTACTCAGTGCGCTTACGTCATTATCCCGCGCGCGATGCAGTGCGCATCCTCGTGCGACGTTGACGCGGATTGGAACGCGCCCCATGCCCGCTGCGTTTTTCCCTCGCAGAGTTTTCCCTGGGTGCGTCCCAATCCGACTGCACACTATAGTGTTGAGCACCCTCGTTAACAGGAGATTTGTATTTGTTCACACCTTCAATTTTTTCACCTTCTTTGAATTAAAATTTCTCTACAAAATGTTCCATCCTGACTAAAATTTCTTGATAATTTTAGGCTATTAGTACATTTTGGCAGCACGCTGGCGTAGTGGTTAGCACAGTCGCCTTGCACATCCAGGGTCGAGGGTTCGATTCGGTGTATGTTCTCCCAGTGCTTGGTGGGTTTCCTCTGGATACTCTGGTTTCCTCCCACAGTCCAAGACATGCAGATTAGGCTAATTGGTGTTCCCCGATTGCCACCGTGGTGTGAGAATGTGTGTGCGAATGTTGACTGCAGGTCCACTGTCGTAAAAATGGGAATAAATACAAGGGTAATCACCACTGGCCTCCACAGTCCCTAGTTGGCCTACAGAGGTTCCTAGATGCATGGATGGATGGATGGACGGATTAGTACATTTTGCATCTTGCAACAATGATCGGGCCCAAGCACCTGCTGTATTGCCACCCGGGCGCACCAGAAAGACAGTGGCCACATGCATTTAAAGTGGAAATACCAATACCATTATGAAATCATGTATGACTGTATAATTATATATAACTAAGGAAGTTATTAGCCACTTTTCGCCACAAGTTTAAAGCCTCACCCTGGATGAATCGTTTGAGAAATCAAAAATCCCATCACTAATTTGCATCCTCAACGCCTGGAGATTATATTGGAATCAGTTTAGTGCCGATTGTATAAATCCCCTAGGAGGAGTATATCAAATTCCATTGTGTGCATTTTGCAAACAACCCAAAATAACTGACTTCCTGTTGAGTAGAGCCAATTACATGCATAGCAAAAGTTGTTCAGCTCAACTAGATCTAATTGCGTGCCAGGTATTACATGTATATCTGCAAGTGTGTATGAGCTATACAGCAAAACTTCCTGTGTGAACGCTCAGGTGTCCTAATGGCAGCAGATTCCAAACTGTTGATTCAGTCAGGGTGAGGCTTTTTTGAGAAAAATTTTAAGAACAAGAGGGCCCTTTGCATACTATGTCTTTGTTTTTGGGTCCTTATAAGCCTTACACTATGATTGATATCACTTGGCGTCAAAGCGTCCTGTGTCTTGAGTTCTCTGTGGTCTTTGTTAGCCATTTTACTTAATTCAAATTTTGATACCTTACACAATTTCCAGGTCAATGTTTAAACAATTGTCAGGATTTACGCTGCGTTCACACCGAACGCGGCGAGAGCGTCAAAACGGCCGGAAGTCATTCATTTTCAATGGGAGCCGATGGCAAAGGGCGGTGCGGTGAGGGCGGCGAGAGCTGCGAAGGGAGTTGAAATCAGCTCAACTTTATGGTAATGAGCTATGACGCGGTTAAGCGGCAACCAATAAAAAAGTAGAGGTCCTCCACTTGAGCGGATTCCACTGAACGCAGTCCTGTAAACTTTTGTTCCGGCGACATTAGTGCCCAAGCAAAATGGAGGAGAAGTTAATTATTGCGGTAGCTGGTTTCTCGGTTATTTATGACACGTCCCTGTTTGTGTACAGGGACATTAATTTACAAAAAATGATGCGTGGACAAAGGTGTCTGAAATTGTTGGTGTTTAAATATAATATGAAATATAATATAATAATAAAAAATATTAAATTAGACTAGCAATTCACAATGAACAGAACCCACACCATACAAATGCCTTATAATTTGTTTATTTCTACAATACAGTTCTTTCTATCAATCAATTTCTTGTTTTCTTCCACATTTTGTTCAGTCTCCATAAGATCAACAAGCTTGATTGCTTTGCGGCCCCATTAAATACAAGAAAGGCATTCGGTCCACGTCAGAGCGGCGAAGCACAGCGGTGACAGGCGTCGGCGGCGAGAGCGAACTTTGACGCTCTCGCAGCGTTCGGTGTGAACGCAGGGTTAGGGTTAAAAAAACAACAAAAAAAAATACAGTCTGTACATATAAGTGGAACATGATTAAAAAAAAATGTATGAATTTTTTAATTTCCCGTAAATCCCTGCAAGTGTCTGACCTCCGTACAAGTGCCGTACAAATGAAAGCTTATTGCGTCGATATGGTTTCACAGGACGTCACAGTGTAGAATCATATGATTACACAACATCCTTTCTCTTGTGGTACTTGTTCAGTTTGACTTTAACTCATGAAAACTTTGCAAATCGTGGTTGCACGAAACATATTTCGGCATTATTAAAAAAATAAAAAATAAAAAAAGCAAGTTTCATCTGCTTTCACCCACGACATCACCAAATCAAACCGGTTCGGATCGCTAAACAAAACGTCTTTAAGGATTCTAACAAAACCTGGGGGAAAATTTTATGTTGAATAAGGACATTTAAAAAATCTTGATGCTTTCAGAATACATTTAGAGTGATCTCTGGCGAGTGTCTAATCAACATTCCATACTTTACGCAAGTTAGATGTTTAATGTATTTTGACCGCTTCTTTTTTCAGTTAATAACAACAGTGTGATGCACTGTTAGTAAGTTTTTATGTAGATTTTGTTAGTCAAAAGAAAGATTAATGGGTTTAATCCTTTATTTTGTGGTGGGGGGGGGGGTTGTTTTAATACGTACAAGAAAATCGTACTGTACAATTAATCACCTAAGAATCAACATTGTGATTTGGACTTATAATTTAAAAAGAAAAACTTTTCAGGTGATTAAATAAATATTGCAAACATCCTTTTAATGCGATCATTCGTACCATTATTTGGTGTTCGTCTTGATATATACGTTTGAATACAAAATGGTCCAAGTTTCAGTCGCAATGTGTGTCAGAATTATCACAGTGTGATATGTTTGACCAAACTCTACAATAAAAGTGAGAAGAGACTTTAAATATTAATAATTCGTAAATAATCCATACATTTTGTGTTTTTCTTTTTTATATAAAAAAAAGATTTTCACCCTGCACTTTTTTTTTTCTTTTTTTTTTTTACCATGAAATCATGACGCTTTTAGATTGAGTGATCATACTTTGAAAACCCCACCCACCCACTACTCTGGATTAAACACTTTCTCGGATTCAAACCCACAGATGTTGAAAATTTTACCACAGAACAGAGTAGCAAAGGTTGCTGGTGTTTAGCTCGGGGTATTATTCAGAGCACAATTCCTGGGTTGAGTAAGAACATGTTGAGTCAGATGTTTTGATTTACGTCACATTTTCGTTAAATGACGAAAAGTAAAAGACCGGAGCTCAACAATGTTTATTATTTTATTTATTTTACATATTTGTAAAAAAAAAAAAAAAAACTGAAACAAATCATGTTTATTATGAACATTCAGGTAAGAGAAAGGGGAAAGAGTTGCGTACTAGGTATTTTTTTGAATACAAATAAATTAAAAATATAAAGTGGTCTTTGTGTTAATTGGACTAACCCGCTATAAACGTAGTGCGCATGTTTAAATGCGTCATGCTTAATACACCGTAACTATTCGCTTATTAGGTCTCACCACCTGCTTCACTGCACACATGGCTGATCTTACACGACAGGTTTTAATTAGGAGGAGATGACATGACATGAGGAACAGACAGGTATGTGGGAACGTCAACAGATACGAATATCTTGTAAACCACAGCTCATCAAAGTCTTACTAATCAGACGATTTAAATCATCAGAACGAGGACCTCAGGAGATTGACTTCATTCTGTGCGTAAGACGATTCTGAACATGTGGAACTTTCACCACATAAATATCGACATAGCATAGTATTTAGAGATCACCCAGTATGATATTATCACAATATCCAGGTGCTGATTCGATCTGTATTTGGCTTCTGAAAAATATAGTCGACCCCCACAAAGCCGTGGTTCAGAGTTCGTGGTCACAGTCATTCGTGAATGTTTTTCTTAGAACCAAACTATAAATGTTCACGAAAACCACCCGCAATTTCATGGAAACCGCAAATATTTCTGCCTTTTTTACATGGCAATATATAATTTTTCATGCGATTTAACAAAATTGGTAAATTAAATTGTTCTTAATAGAATTTACTAATTTCGTAACTTAAATGTCAGCGTAAATTCAGCTGAATTTCCATATGAAATGTAATATCATGAAATGTAAATTTTTAGTGCTGTAGAGAGACCGAGCGACCGTAGAGAAAAACGCGGCTTGTGATGGTGAATTATTACCGTATTTACCCTACAGTACTTGCTGTATACCAGAGAAAACGTGCCTGCATCAATTACAATACATATAGGAGTAACATCTGTATTTTATATTCTGCAGGAGACACAGAAGTACCTTACTGGATAATATATGGGTTTACCTTTACATTCAGTTTTTTTTAAGGGTAATGTATTAACCTGAGTTTTGGGAGAATATTTAGAGTTTAAACTATAAAAATACACTTTTATAAAAAAAAAAATTCTTGACCACATCCAAAATTTATGTCTATGGTTTTCCACAATTTGCGGGTGCTCTAGGAACGTTAGTAACCCCCGCACACTTCTAAGGTGGAATGCATTTATGTCGGATGTATTTATGTTAAATATACTTCGATTTTGTTTCCTTTGCAAAAATCATTCGCTCCTACCACATTAAACACAGTGCTGCCTGCGAATAGTTTAGAGGGCACCACTTCTCGGTTTATAGAGGAACTGCAGCATTTTACCACCACAAATGCAAAAATAAATAAATTAGGAAAGAATGCATTTTTAAGTAAATGTTGAGATGCATGATGCATAACAGATATTATATGCTAGTTTGCCATATTTAGCCTCATCTTCAGGTTTCCAAGTAATAAAACGGAGGACTGAAGCATTTTACTTGTCTGTCGAGGGAGCTAACCGTCGTTTATTATGATAAAGCTGTTGTTAAACCACAGTCAGCACCTTGTTATCGTGATATTGTGTTGGGTGATCTCGAATTATGCAAAAAAAAAAAAATTATTATTATTATTTTACTCTTGTGAAGAAAGAACAGTACGTATCCAAAAATGTTGGAAGATGATAAAAATAATAGCCGGTGATTATATATTTTTAATCTATTTATTTTTTTCGTCTTGTATTTTTGTTGTTGTTCTTTGATACGATCAGAAACGCTCTAGTTTACCCCCCCCCACCCCACCCCACCCCCTTCGAGCCACGTCTTCGAGGAAAGTCTCCGAGTTGCGAAAGCTGCCTTCTTCAGATGTCCTCGATTGTAGAGAAGATGAGACAAAGACCTAGATGGTTGAAACGCACATTTTTAAGAAAGAACTTCTGAGGAAACTCAACATCCTTTGATGTTTGGGGGAGAGAAGAAAAAAAAACCCACATGTTCGGCGTTCGTCTCATCAGCTTGCGGTGCGTCGCGAGTTAATCTGCTGTCACACACCTGCTTTAAAGGAGATAATCAGAAGGGGGAAAAAAAAGCAAACTGCACACTTTCCATGGCGTATCGGTTACAACACGCAGCTCTGTCACAAGAGTAGCGCTTAGAGTTTAAGATTAGATTAGATTCCTCAATGCAACACGTTTGTTTATTTGCTTTATCTGATATGTGAGGGAAAAAGTATTTTAAATGGTTCCTGCTACGGCAGTGATTTAAGTGACTAAAGTCAGTGATTAAATTTCAAAGAAATAACTGTCTATAGAGCTGTTGAACAAAGCACTTCGATATAGGGAGCATGTTGTTATAGGAAAGTAGTAAATGTGTTACACCGGTTTTATTATTAAAGAGTGACTAGAATCATTATCTGTTTATAGCAGGGCTGGGTGATGGTGCCAAAAAAGTTTTTTTTTTTTGGTAACTTTCTGACCATTTGTCAATTACAGATTAAAATAATTCACATCCCCTGCAGTCTTACTGACCTTTCCACATGTTAAAGGAGTTCCTGGGAGGCTAGGGTTTCAGACATGAAGCAGGCAGTTGGATCATCGCGATCATGGCGCACTGAGAGAACTTTCTACCTTGATGGAATCCAATCACTAATGGATAAGTACATTAGTGTAGCAGGGGATTATATAGCGAAGTAAAGGAAGAGTTTATATATAAAAATATAATAGTTTTACCAGAGGTAGCATTTTCTGACATACGGGTATCTCCATGGAAACGTTTTTCAAGTATATTAGAATATAAACCCTATAGTTTTTAACACTGGTAGCTCTTTCTGATACTTTTTTTTTTTTACCCGTACTTTTAAGCGTTCTCTGTCAATCCAGAAGTCAAGTGTGAACTCAACCATGCACATCAATAGAAACACACAAATGAATGAAGAAAACCTTTTATCACCCTAAAAGTCAATGATAATAGTAGCACGGATTTGTGGGCGTGGCGTTAAAGTAGTGAAAACATCAACTAAATGTATCGTTTGTAATGCGCTTGGGTAGGACAGACTGATGGGTAGGACGAATTTACAGAGCAACGACACGTTACCGCTTGGGATAAATTAATTTTGCTTTGAGCTCTTGTGGTTAAAACATTAAATCCGAATCATTCGAGCACATCGCCCAACACCTGTTTATAGCTGCCCGTGGACAAAGTGGTTCTTTAACACTGCGTCTCACTTTTTCAAAACAAAATTGCACTTTTCACTGTGAAAAGCCATTGTTAAAGTTGCAGCGCCACTGGAGACTCCTTCCATAGACTTTAGAATCATTGTGAAGTTCTCGCTCGACAGACGTTCTCTCGTCGTTCTCACGCCGTCCTCATGTCCACGCTGTCTCGTTTCACTTTTCACTTGCTGATCTTCCATGTCCTGGATTAGCAAGGTCATATTAGCAAATCCACAGAGAAGAAAAAAGAAACCTTGATGTAATGAGATTTTTAATAAACATTATTCAAGAGATACAAGCGAATGAAAAGTAATTACGATGACTGGCTTGACAACATTAAAAAGTGAACACAAAATAATTTCTGAAAATCTGAAACTGCAGTTTTTTTTTCCTTTTTTTTTTTCTGCCACTGGGTTTTTTTTTTTTTTTTTTTTTTATCAAGACAAATTTTACAAAATGATTTGGATGGTGGTCAGTCCCCGCCCACATCCTCCCCCACCCCCGTGATATTTTAACTAACTGACTGTCAGTAGTCTTCGATATTTTAAACATGGTTATGGGAGTGTGTGCATGTGTGCATGCACACACACACGCACACTAAACACACTAGATGCTAATGAGGTTTATTTCCGTCCTCATTATCATAGTGAGATTCTCGTTAGCGTGATGGCTCCACAACGAGTGCTTGATTAGTGTGGCGTCGTTATCATAACCAGCAGGTGAACTGATCTGATTTTGAAACATGGTCAAGGTCACAGCAAGGTCAAATGTCTAAAGAATGTTTTGTTTGTTTGTTTGTTTTCTCTTTAAAAAAATTGAGGGTAATGACAGTCCTTATTTTGTATATTTTTCCCCTTCCTTTTTAAAGCTTTAAGGCAAGTGTGTATAAAGGAGGTGATTGGTGCTTGGATATGCGATTATGATAATAATATTGGAATTATGTCATGCTATGCTTTTCTAAGATATCATGATAGCTTATGCTTTTCTTTTTTAAAAAGGCAAAACACACAAACTATCCATATTCTCCTCAGGTGTGTGTCTTTTTTTTTTTTTTTTTTCTTACTTACCTCATTCTCCGCCCTTCACACTTCACTTTCCGTAACCACGCCCCTTCATCACAGCCTCTGTCTCTTTTTTTTTTTTTTTTTTTAAACATTTCAACCTACCTCCCATCATTAACCTTATCTGCCATCTTTAAACTTCAGTTAAAAATCGTTTTATTGCTGCTATGTTGCATTTACTTGGAGTTTTATCAGGAAAGTTTATTAAAATACGTTTTTTATTGTTAGTTACAATTTTCTAGACAAGTAAAATTCAAATAAATAAAAGATGATGGGAACAACAATTGTTTTAACAATCGATGGATTAATTGATTATCAGAATAATCATAAAGTTGCAGCCCAACCAGGGTGTGTTACAAACAATTACAGTGCCTTGCAAAAATATTCATACTCCTCCTTTTAAATAAATATTATTTATTGGGATTTTATGTGACAGACCAACACAAAGTGGCACATAAATGTGAAGTGGAAGAAAAATAAATAAATAAATAAATAGAACCACCTTTCACTACAATTCCTGCTGCAGGTTTTTGGGAGCGTGTCTCTACCAGCTTTGCACATCTAGAGAGTGAAATTTCCACCCGTTCTTCTTTGCAAAATATCTCAAGCTCAGTCAGATTGGATGGAGAGCGTCTGTGACCTGCATTTTTCAAGTCTCGTCACAGATTCTCAAGTGGATTTGGGTCTGGACTTTGACTGGAAACACATGAATGTGCTTTGATTTGAACCATTCATTGTAGCTCTGGCTGTATGTTTAGGATGGATGGTTAAGCTCCGCCTCAGTCTCAAGTGTTTTGCAGAATCTAACAGGTTTTCTTGTTTGTATTTAGATTGTCCTGTATTTAGCTTCATCCATCTTCCCATCAGCTCCGACCAGCTTCCCTGTGTGACGCTGTTTGTTCAGTAATGTTCTCTAACAAACCTCTGAGGGCTTCACAGAACAGCTGTATTTAAACTGGGATTAAACCTCACACACATGGACTCTATTTACGAATTAATTGACTTCTGAAAGCAATCGGTTCCGCTGGAATTTATTCAGGGATATCAGAGTAAAGGAGGGGCTGAGTACAAATGCACAGTACACTTTTCAGATTTTTTTTTAAAAATGATTTTGAAAACCATTCATCATTTTCCTTCCACTTCACAATGATGTGCTACTTTGTGCTGGTCTATCACATAAAATCCCAAGAAAATACATTTACGTTTGTAGGTTGTAGTAACTTGACAAAATGTGGACAAAAAGTTCAAGGTGTATGAATATTTATATTTGAGTATTTGCACTTTTCTTTTTTGTTTATATTTGTCGCACTTAAATGAATAGTTTCTAATCTTACACAAAGATAACCAGAGTAAAAAAAAAACAAATGCAGGTTTAAATGATCATTTTATTTATTGCGGGGAAAATCTCTTCAAATCTACTTGGCCATATGTGGAAAAAGTAATTTCCCCATTGCTAAATCATGAATGAACTGTGGTGAACCATTTTTTGTTTTTGGAAAGCTGAGTTAAATTTCACTTCCCACACTCAAGATTGCTGCCAGACCTGTCGAATCAAGAAATCGCATAAATAGACCCTGTCTGACAAAGTGAAACACGCAAAAAGATCTTAAAAAGCAACACGATCTAAAGAAATTTAAGAAAATGTGAATCACTTCATGTTTTATTTTATATCTTAAATCTAACATAATAAGTTTTAAAAAAGTGTTTAAAAAAAGTAACAATATAAACTGTATAATACACTCTATATAGCACAAATAATTTTTTTATATAAAAATAATTTGACTATTAATGCTGTTTTTTTTTTTTGTTGTTGTTTTTTTTTTGGCTATGACTGAATGTAAACCTGTTTGTACAAAAGTGCTCTTTTAATTCTATTTAAATCTTCTAGTGGCTTGACTTTGTGTGTGTGTGTGTGTGTGTGTGTGTGTGTGTGTGTGTGTGTGTGTGTGTGTGTGTGCAGTGCACAGTACAGGTGAAGCTGGAACTGGGCCACCGCGCTCAGCTGCGGAAGAAGGCTACGTCCGAAGGCTTCACACACGACTGGATGGTGTTCGTGCGAGGGCCCGAGAACAGCGACATCCAGCACTTTGTAGACAAAGTCATCTTCCGCCTGCACGACAGCTTCCCCAAACCCAAGAGAGGTGCGTGTGTCCGCTCGCAAACGCCTCATCACGACTCCCAGGGCTCCTCCATCTTTCAGTTCAGGAGTATCAGTGTGTTGTACAGAGCTGAATTTATGGGGGAAAGGGGGCGTGGCCTCTATATCTGCAACCAGACTTTGACCCCCGCCCCCAAGATTAAACGTTCTCTCTAGCCACTGAGAGAGCCTGAGTAATTGATAAAATTCCTGAAATAACAAAGAATCCCGATTCGATATTACATACTACATTTGCTACATTTTACTTTCGATTTTGTTACAGTTTTTAACTTTTCAAGAAACTTTTTCAAGAGTACTTAAATCTCGTCCGTTCCTTATAACAATCGTTTTCTCACTTTCGTTTTCTCACTTTCTCATCATGCGTGGCATTTAAACAATACTAACTGACTTCAAATACAAGAGTTTAACATTGAACTTCATATTAAATTAAACAAAAAGTTACATTTATAAAAGTTACACGGGTTTGTGTCAAACTATTAGACACAACACAACTTTTAGAATTATCTGTCAAACAGATAATTCACTCCTACCACACAGGATGAAAATGCGTCTATACTTCAATAGGATTTCACAGAAACGGCGACATTTTAACTCCTCGAGTGTCTCAAAACTCAACCCGACAGCGAGCGCACGGGGTCGAGCGGCTTCTAACACCGGCACACGATATTCGAGTAATTAGCGCTCGCGGTGTTTTGAGACCGGGGTAAGCGCGTGACGTGAGTGCGTTTGAGACTAATTTGCTCACAGAGAAAAAGCTAATCAGAGGCTTTTAACACGTGATATATTTTGTTAACGTCGCGGCGTTAAAAATGCATTTCTGCTGCGCCACTCGGAAACTTCTGCTCTCTCTGTACTTATCGGTTATACGGTTTACGGCAAAATATAAAGTACCGAAATTCTTGCGTTTGCGTTCGTCAACGGAGCACATTTCCAGACACACGTGCTCCCAGTAGTGAAAAGGAAGTCGTGTCGTGCAGTTGTTGTTGGTCATGGGTCTCTCGTCAGAGTTGAGTATTATTTCCGCTCGTGCAGAAGCGGTCGTGAACGGACGGGTTTAAAAAAGGTGACAGAAAACATTCCTTTTCTTATTATCCTGTATCCTAAGTTCCTTTCAGGAGATATAAACTCTCGGATGACAACGAGATGATATTGTCCGTCATTTCTATTCTGTATTGTACACGAGGCCGATCACACGGACCATCAAAGTGAAAACCAGACGAATCACTGTCTCGTCACTGTCCGATCCACCGGTTCATCTCTATTATAAATGTAAACCTAGTTTTTTCTTTAAAAACTTTTAAGTTGTTTTTTAAGTGAATCGCCACAGAAAAGAATTGCGATTTATGACTAAATAGTTTTTTTTTTCCCCCCTCATGCCTAGTTCTTAGTGGTGTAGTGTTGATTGTAGTAAATGTAGTAAAACAGTAGTCAGTAGTATGAGTATCAGTACGTCCTGCGGTGTAGTAAAGTGTAGAGTTGTGTAATAAACAGGTAATGTAGATGAAATACAACAGCATCTCTACAAACAGCTTCATCTCCTGAGGTCTCCGATGCGTCACAGCTCAATACTGCTTATCTGATATGCCTTAGATGTGTGTGTGTGTGTGTGTGTGTGTGTGTGTGTGTGTGTGTGTGTGTGTGTGTGTGTGTGTGTGTGTGGGGAACGGTCCTGACTCAGATCAGAACGACCCACAGTCATACGTAATGTTTCTTTCACATCAGGTGATGATTAATTTTCAGTACATCGCATTTCAGTACCTAGAAATAACCAAAGAGTTCATGAGATTACATGCGCGCTGCTTAAGGGGATCCTACTGCCTTCAGTTTTAGTCATAATATTAATGTACACACACAAACACCAAACACACACTCGTGTGTACTGTATTCATCATTGTCAGACCTCGGCGGTGTGTGAATATTTGAGTCAGGTGTGTTAGATTAAGTTGTAACTAAACTCAGTGGGACAGACGGGTTTGAAGGCTCGGGGCAAAGGTGAGCTGTGTTGACCTGTGAAATGGAAAAGGGCAGACTAATTGTGTGTGTGTGTGTGTGTGTGTGTGTTTTGATTGCAGTGTGTAAGGAGCCTCCGTATAAAGTAGAAGAGTCGGGATACGCAGGATTTCTAATGCCTATAGAAGTCTACTTTAAAAACAAGGTGAGTGCACATGGTCTGGATCTGCTGTGTCTCTCTCTCTCTCTCTCTCTCTCTCTCTCTCTCTCTCTCTCGCCTCCCCTCCCCCTCTCTGAATGTCTCTCTCTCTTGCTTTCTCTCTCTTTCTGTCTCTCTGTCTCTCTCTCCCTTTGTTGCTTCCCATCCCCCCCCTCTGTCTCTTGGTATCTCTCTCTCTCTCTCTCTCTCTCACACACACACACACACACACACACACACACACTCGCACACCCACCCACACATCTGTTTCACACAGTTTCCCCTCCTTTCAGGGTCATAGGTTCTTCCTTTTGCCCACATATTGAAGTATTTTATCTCCAGCAGTGTGTATAGAGAGCTCATAGAGATGACACACACACACACGCCGCACATGCACACACCGGGTGTGTTTGAGTAGAGAGATGAGATGTAAGAGGCTGATGAACACTGGCCTGAAACACACTTGTACAGGCCACATGGTCTCTCTCTCTCTCTCTCTCTCTCTCTCTCGCTCTCTCTCTCTCTCTCTCTTTCCAGCTCTTCTTATCTGCCACACTTCCTTCCGGACCGTATCACTTACAGCAGCTTCACAAAGAGAACTTAAAAAAAATAAAAATTATTATTACAAAGCTCCGGAGGTCAGTTTCCCGTCGTGCTCAGACAAAAGCCTCTGGAGCGACACATTTCACCCAGAGCGACTTCCCTTTGTCTAAACATCCACCTTTTTTTTAATTTATTTGTTTTTGTTTGTTTGTTTGTTTTTACCCCCACAGGCTTTATTTCTTCTTCACCGTGACCCGTAGAACTCCTTCCTTCCAAATTTCTTTCCCTCCCCTGTTTTCAAACTTGTCCTGTTCATTTTCCTTACAAACGTCCGCCTCTTTTCCCTCCAAGCTTTCTCGTCAAACTTTTATCTCCTATTCCGACTTTCCTCCCTTTTAGGAAACGTCCCTCTTCCAGATTTTCTCCTCATCCTTACTTACAAACTCTCATCCTGCCTCATCCGTCTGTCAATCGTTTTCCTTTCACACTCGCTTCCATGTTTCTATTTAGCACATTGTTCATCCAAAACCCATCTCCCTCTATTTCAAACGTTCTTCTTTTCTTTTCTTTCTCTCCCTCTATATTCTCCCTGATTTACTCGTTTCCAATTCCCACCCGTGACTGGGTCCCACATTAAGCGCTACGTGCCTTCCATCTCACCCCGCTGAGAGAGCGGGGCCAATCACCTCTCACCCGGGAATCGTACTAGCGATCTCTGGATGATGGGGCGAGCACTTTACCACTGCACCTCTCTTTACATATGCCTCTTCTCTATACTCACTTTCTTCCTTTTTTCCCCCTTTACCTCTTCATTCCTTATGTCTTTCCATCAGTGCATCCATCCAAACTCCCCCATTCTCTCCTGTTCTCTTTCCAAAACCACCTTCTTCACTCCAATTGTTCTCTTGAACTTCTTACTTTTGTCTCACCACGATCCTAATTTACTCCCTCCTTGCTCTCTCTTCTTCGCATGCCGCTCACTTCATCCCTTCCTTCTTTCCCCTTACTTTTATATACATATTGTCCTGTCTACTGTCCTTCCTTCCTTCCTTGCTTCCAAACGCACTCCTATCTGTCCAACTTCTTCTCTTCCTTCTTCTCTCTCTCTCTCTCTCCCTTACAGAACGTCAGAACTTCCTACTTTCCGTTTAAACTCTTCTCCTCCCAACCATCCAAATTTACTTCCTCCTGGTCTATTTTCAAACCGCCATCCTCTTTTGTTTCCTGTTCCGTACTTTCTCATGGACTTCCCAAGCACCTTGCATTCAAACGCACTTCCTCCTGTCCTTATACATTTTCCAGGATATATATATATAATTTTAAGCATTTATCTTCACCTTCTTCTGTTCTCACCAAACATTCGTTCTCATTTTCAAAACTCTCTAACCAATCTCAAAGTTGTTGTTTTTTCACTTATTTAGACATCGTTCTCTCTTTTACTCTTCCTTTTTCCTCCTACAGTCGTGTGTAAAAAGTTTAATCAGGTTTCTTGTTTGTTTCAGTGTGTTCTCTTGTTTTTTTTTTGTTGTTGTTTTTTTTACGATCAGATGATTTTTATTGTTTCTTCACAAAAAAAACTTTAAATTAAGAGGGTGTAATAACTTTTTTACATGAGTGTAGGTCTTTCTTTTAGTTTTTTTCCTGTCCCCTCCCTTTAGTACTCATTACTAACTTTTTTCAGACTTTTCATTTGTGAATCTTGCTTACAATTTATTTTTAAATCTGAGTTTTATCAGCCTGTTTGTGTGTGTCTGAATAGCGTCCTAACCCTGAATCTAAATTCTCTGCAGGAGGAGCCGAAGAAGGTTCTCTTTAACTACGACCTCTTCCTGAACCTGGAGGGCAACCCGCCTGTCAATCACCTGCGCTGTGAGAAACTCACCTTCAACAACCCGACCCGAGACTTCCGCAAGAAACTGGTCCGAGCTGGAGGAGTGAGTGAAGGGCTGAAGGGGGACCGACGACTTTATGATCACATGTAGTTCTATACTAATATATAAAGCGGTACATTTCAAATCATGATATGATATTACAACGAAGCGTTAATTAACATGAAATGGTTGGCATGGTGATGTAGTGGTTAGCACAGTCGTCTCGCACTTAAAAAAAAAAAAAGAAAGAAAGTTGCATCATTCCAGTTCAATAAAAGAAAAAAAGAAAAAAAAAAGTCATCCAAACATTCAGTCTTGCACCATTTTTGACTGAAATCGCAATCAAGTATGTAGCTTAGCAGCACGCTAGCATGGTAATATTTAGTATTTTTAATTATTATTATTTTTTATTCTGTTGAACAAAATCAAATGTATAAAAGTAAAAGACTGAATTATACAAACATCTGCAGGTAAATAGATGACAAACTTAACAAAAATATACAAAATAAATAATAACAATAGTAAAGTACAGAGTAAACTAACAAATAGACAAATACATAACAAAAAAGGTGGAAGGAAATAAAAATAAAGAGCAGAAAGAAATGCGGATGATATTAGTGACGACTTTGATGTCGCATGTTTGAAGTCAGGGATGGAGCTGGTAGCAGGAGAGACTAGCTCGAGTCGAGGGGGCGTTTTTTTGTGGTTTTTACCAGCTGTAGGTGGGAAAGTTCAGGTTTCAGCATCACGTCAGATGCAGCATGACTTACTGGTTATTAACTCACACGGGGACTGACAGAGACGTTTACATTAGGGTTTGGGTAAGTATTTTGGAAATGTGTATGAAAAAGTGAATTTTATTTTAGTTTGTGCTTCAGTTAGAGAAATGAAAGCTTAGTAGCTTTTAATAGGGAGAAAAACACTTTGTTATGGGATGATGTTTATCGTTGTGGTATCAAAAAAAAAGTAGTACCCTTCCAGCTCAAAAAAAAAAAAAAAAGATTCTCCAAGCGTCTTAAATACTAAACAGGAAAAGCAGTAAGCTGAATGTAAAGGGTGTATTTTTGAGGAACCGTCCTTACCCCTGCTCTGCTTTTTTCCCCAGATCATCGTGTTGCCCGAGGGGGCGGAGTTAGTGTCCAGGCCGAGTCCAGACTACCCCATGCTTCCCACAATCCCCCTGTCTGCGTTCTCCGACCCCAAGAAGAGCAAAAGCTCACAAGCTCCCAAGGTCCATCTCAGCCACACCTTCCTGCTTTTTTTTTTTTTTTTTCCTCTTTCACCAAAACCACCAGTTAAATCTCTCTCTCTCTCTCTCTCTCTCTCTCTCTCTCTCTCTCTCTCTCTCTCTGCAGGAGCTCACTAAAGATAACAGCGGCATTTCCAAAACCCCAAAACCTCACAAGCTGGCCAAGGAGCACCGCGAGCGTCCACGGAAAGACTCCGAGAGCAAGAGCTCGTCGAAGGGAGACGCCGAACGAGACAGCAGCAGCAAAGGCGTCCGCGAGCCTTCGTCGTTCTCCTCGTCGTCGTCGTCCTCCTCCTCGAAGAAGCCGGAGATCAAAGTAAAAGAAGAGGGCAAAGCACCTCCCAAAGCTGCTTTCAAAGAGCCCAAGCTGACGCTCAAGGAGCCTAAGATGGATGGAACGAGTCCTAAAGGAGGAGGTCCGGGAGGAGGAGGAGGCGGTGGTGGTGGAGGAGGAGGAGGAGGTGGCGGCGTAGTGGGAGGGGGCGGTACCGAGAGCAAATCGGCGAGCAAGCGGCCTTCCAACGCCGACTCGCCCAAATCCAGCATTAAGAAACCCAAAAAAGGAGGCGGGGAAAGTCAAAAAAGTTCAGGGGGTGGAGTTTTTCCAGGCACCTCCCCCCGGGTGTCGTCGTCCTCGTCCTCCTCGTCCATGGCTCCAGCTGCGGGTTTCGTAGACAAGAAGGGCTCGAAGCAAAGAGGGTGCTGGCTCAAGGGCAAACCCGAGACCCCGGAGGTCAAAGAGCAGAAGAAGCCGCCCGAGTCGGACGAGTCGAACTCTGACGACGAGCTCTCGTCCAAGTCTGAGGTCAGAGCGAGATCAGCGCTGCAGATGGTGAAGACTGAGCGTTAAGACACGCACTTTCATTTATAAACCGTTCACATTCGCATCAGTAGTCCACTTCGGTCTTTTGCATAAAGCCAACGAGTTTCATTATAGATGCACAGTTGGTCGAGTGTCATTAACTCTCTCTCTCTCTCTCTCTCTCTCTCTCTCTCTCTCTCTCTCTCTCTCTCTCTCCTCATCTCCCCCCCCCCCGTACCTACAGCAGTCGGCTCCCTCCAGTCCGTCAAACTCCAGCTCCAGTTCAGAGTCCAGCTCTGACTCGGACTTTGAGCCGAAACAGAAACAAGGCCAAGGTAAGAAACCGGGTGTGGCAGTCAGTCAGGAGCTCCACACAGAGCCGAGGGGTTTTTGCGTTTATAACAACGTTACATTAATTTGAACATTAGGAACACAACAGGAAAGCATTTTTCTTTTGCATTAACTTATTTCTTTTTGTCTCTCCTTTTCTCTGTTTCTGTCTCACTTGCATAAACTGTCTGACTTTCTCTTCGTCTCTCTCTCTCTCTCTCTCTCCCTCTCTCTCACCTAAAAATAAAGTTAAAAAGAGCTTTATTGGCATGAATGTTAACAAAACTATTACATTGTTGCCAAAGCAATTATAAAACGTAATTTATCTGAATTTATGAACATTGACATTAATTACATTATAAATTAATAACTAATTAGATATGAAAGAATATCATAGTAGGTACAAAACTATTTTAAAAAATTCAAAGATATATAACATCAGTATGAATAACAATATCAATAACTATCTGAACAGTAGTGATATTAAATTGTAGTTAGTTAGGGATAATCAGGGTGTGTGTACGCTGTGTCTCTGTCTCTTTCTCTCATTCTTGCCGATCCTCATACACTCGCTCCCTCCCTTTTTATTTCTCATGCTATATGTTTCTCTCTCTGTTTTTGTTTCTGTCTCGCACTCTTTATCTCTCTCTATCTGTTTCTCTTTTTTTTTTCTCATGCTCATACAGTCTTGCGCGCTCTCTCTCTCTCTCTCTCTCTCTCTCTCTCTCACACACATTTTATTTCTCCTTCACTTGTGTGCTATATATATATATTTTTTTTTCTGTCTGTCTCGCACTTTTTCTGTCTCGCTTAAATCTTCTGCTTTCACGATTCAGGAATTTAATTTTATTATTTTGATTGGCATGACAAATATTTATGTTCCTATTGCCAAAGTTCAGAAATAAGTTAGAAGGAAATAACTGCAGTAAAAAAAATAAATAAAAAAAAGGTAATACAGAGAAAGTAATGAATGATAATAAACATATATATGAAATAAGAGTACAGACAGTGCTTTCTGTCTCCCTCTATCTGTTTCTTTCTCATGCTCATCTCGCTCTCTCTCTTACATTATTTCTCTCACTCTCATGCACTGTTTCTCTGTCTCGCAGAGAAACGCACTTTCTGTCTCACTCAAACAAGCTCAAACTCATTCCTCTCACATGCACTGCTCAGTTAATCCCATCATGCCCCCATCTATCTCTTTCTCTCTCTACTCGTTTCTATTTTTTAATCCCTTCTTTGGTGTCCCACAGGACCTCTGCGCTCCATGGTGGAGGACATGCAGTCTGAGGAGTCTGACGAAGACGACAGCAGCTCGGATGACGAGACGCCGGTGAAGAACAACCCCCCTAACCGTGACGCCAGGTCTCTCGCTTTTACTCCGTGTCTATTTTTCCTCCTCTCTCACGGAGTTGATCTGTAAGCCTCACTATTGCACAGGGAAGAGATAAAGAAAAGATTTGTTTGCTCAGTGTAAACATTGACCCGAGTGATCTGCTCACCGCTCCCTGTGTCGCAACCCATAGCGGCGGTTACACACATTTCTCAGCCGATCTCGTGCAACTGACCTGCGGCAACGCCGCGACCGAAACGAGCTCTGATCATACAGTTGACCTTTTGACCTCTTTCCACCTTCAGGCTAAGTTTAGACAGCGAGAGCGACAGCAGTGACGGACCTCATCGACCCAGCAGAGACCCGCCGCCCCCTGCACCCAAGCACACCCCCGCCTCCAATAATAATAATAACAACAAGGTGAGTCAATCAGTCGTAGCCAATCAGTGAGCTCATGAGACTGGCATTGTGGGAAATTTAACTAGACGTGTTTCCACCTGTTCCTGTCTGGGTCTTTCCTCTTTTTTTCCTCCTCATTCTCTCACTCTTTTTACGTTTGTCCATCTATATCTCTCACGCTCGTTGTTCTTACACACTCTTGCACACACACACACACACACACACACACACACACACACACACACACACACTCTGGCCTTTATTTTAGGCTAAAGATAAATGGATGGGTAGATGGATGGATGGGTGGGTGGGTCGGCCCGGGGTGCGTGTGGTGACTGGGGACGGTCTCGGCTGATGCAGACAGCTGTTCTTTGAGGACTCGTGACTGCAGTCGCTCGATAGTTCAGGACTGGAGTTTCCTACAGTCTACCTGAGCCTCCAATAACGAACTGGACTCCATATTCACTTAAACACGTCTCCTGTTATACTGAACGTCCAGCCTCCTAACACACAGTATGAGTGCAGATCAATCCCTGCTGTCCGTTATCACCCAGATGAGGATGGGTTCCCTGTTGAGTCGGGTTCCTCTCAAGGTTTCTTCTTACTGCCATCTCAGGGAGTTTTTCCTCGCCAGTGTCGCCCTCGGCTCGCTCATCAGGGACAATCTGACCATTTTTGATTCATACACATTCACATTTCATACAACCTTAAATAATTCTTTTGATTGTGTAAAGCTGCTTTGTTTTAAATTGTTAAAAGCGCTATATAAATAAAATTGAATTGAATAGAATAGATGGATGGATGAGTAGATGGGTGGGTGTGCATATAGATGGATGGATGTATACAGTGGTACCTCGGATTGCGAGTAACGTGGTTTATGAGTGTTCCGCAAACCGGGCAAAGATTTTTAATAATTTTTTAATCGGAAACCGAGCAAGTATTAGTTTACGAGCGCCGAGTATCATGTATCACGCATGCGACTCTTATTTTGACACAGAATGTCACTTCCCACTTTTGTTTTATTTTCATTTTATAGATTGTATTAATTATTTTTATGTATTTATTTTTTGGGGTTGTGGAACGAATAATTTGGGTTTTCATTATTCCTTATGGGAAATTATGATCTGGTTTACGAGTGTTTTGGAACACGAGCCCACTTCCGGAACGAATTATGCTCGTAATCCAAGGTTCCACTGTAGATACTTTATTGATCCTGAAGAAATTTGCAAATACTCTCACTTTTTTTCTCTTCACCCCCTACTTTGTTTTCCTCTTTTTGTCTCACTTTTTTTTGTCCACCCTCACACACACACACACACACACACACACACACACACACACACACACACACACACACACACACACACACACTCCTTTGCTCACTCACACCACATACACACACTCTTTATCTTCTTATGTATTATCTAGCTGTCTTTCTTTCTTTCTCTATCTCTCTCTGACCATACTCTCCCTCATCTTCCTCCTCGCTCTGATTTTATTTTACTTTCTCTCACCTGATAATCCACTATCTGCTTTTTTCTTTTTCTTCCAGATCCCCTCCCTCTCTCTCTCTCTGTCTTTCTCTCTCTCTCTCTCTCTCTTTCTCTCTCTCTAAAGCCAGTATTAGAGCTAGACTAAAGAAAGGGGATCAGCAATAGAAGAGAAACATGAACACACACCCTCTTACACAAAATACATATGTTTGTACTATTTTTTATTTATTTATTTTTTTATTTATTTAAAAAAGCTCTGTCTTTCTGTTGTTCAGGTAACCGGAAGGAAAAGTCCCGACCCGTGTCTGAGGCAGGAGAAGGTTATGAAGAAGGGTTACGACAAGGTAGGAAGGGTAAATCCACATTTTCATTCTGCACTTCACACTTTTTACGCAACGTTAACAATCACAGGATGTTTTTTACATCACACGCAGGGCCGCATTTGTGTATTATTTACATACTGTACGGTGATTGGTCAGGGGGTGAATTAGCATAGAGCACAAGCTTAAGGTCAAACTAGTGTCCTTGATTTAGTTAGAAAAAAAATGCTTTGGTAAAATCTTTACAGATTATGTCTCTCAACTTTTTACTTTTTTTTTTTTTAAATAAAAGACTATTCTGTGTAAATCCTGAACACAAACATCAGTATAATGAAGTGATTTCATTTTAAACTCTGATTTTTAATCTCTAAAGTACAACTTCATCTCGCCGTAAAAACCATGAACGATAAAAGATTTCTTAATTAGAACTGATCTTTAATTAATTTCTTTCTTTTGTATGCAGCAGGCTGTACGCATCCCGAGGACAGAACGCAAGTTTAATTTCATTTCATTCAGCCGTTATCATTAAAAATATATATATAAGTGCTCATAGATCTGCGCCTGGTGGGTGGAGGAAGCTGAAATTTGGTGTACTATTTTTCCTTAAAACTATTTTGCATTGCAATTATAATTAATTATAATAGATTATAATTAGTTTGTTTAACCAGTTATTTTGTGGAGCCGGCCACTGAAAGTTAGCGTCATTAACAGGAATGAAAGTAGTTTTAAATTCTTACCGGTATTCTGTAGCCTAAAGGTGAGGAGAATGAAACCGTGCAGGTGGTGGACAGTCCTGAGAAACGTACACCATTTACTTTACATGTCCACTTGTTCAACTGTAGAATATCTGCCTCGTTAACCTCCTGGATTCCAGGGATGAATCCCAAATAGAAAGCTAGCGCACTATGTAGGGTGTACAATCCCTTGTTCCACACTCCAAGTAGTGCCCTTGATCAGGGGTTAGAGAGAGTTTTGGGATTCAGCCTTGTGTTGTCAGCTTTCTAGGTCGCATTAGGCAGAGACAATTCATAAGTACTTGGAAGGAGACGGCGTGTTGTTTAAGACGAAATTACGTTATCAGATGTGTGTTGTTGGTGAAAGTGCTTCTGTGACTGGATGTGAATGTGGGTTTTGGCAGACAGCTGCTCTCTCCTCTGTACTGCGGATCTCACAGACCGACTCTCACCCATGCTACATGTGGTTAAACGTTCCAGTGCTGTTACGCTCTATATCCACACATGTGGGAAGGCCTCTCGTCCAATCAGATTTCTCAGTTGGCAATAACTCTACTATAATGAACGGGGGGGGGGGTAGCGTAATAACAACTAAGTGTTAAATGTGCTTTAAAAATAAATTTGACTCGATTTGATAGAACTTCTTGTATGTCTTGAGTGACTGATGTGTCTAAGAATTTTATTCGAAAGCTGTACCGATCTTTTGCGGTTTGACTGAATTGTCGATGTGTTTTCTCATTTTGGTATTTTGTTTTTGAATTTTTAATTTTGTTTTCGGTTTTATGTTTTATTTGAATTTAGTTTTTCGATTTTGTTTTGTTTTTCGATTTTAAGTTGTATTTGAACTTAGTTTTTCAGTTTTGTTGTTTTGTTCTTCGATTTTTTGTTTTTCTTTTTTTTTTTTGTTTTGTTCTTCGATTTTTTTTTTGTTTTTCGATTTTTTTTTTGTTTGTTTTTACGATTTTGTTGTATTTGAATTGAGTTTTTCAGTTTTGTTCTTCAATTTTTTGTTTTTCGATTTTGTTGTTTTGTTCTTCGATTTTGTTTTGTTCTTCGATTTTTTTTTGTTTTTGTTTTTTCGATTTTATTTTTTTTGGTTTTTGATTTTATTTCATTTTCCAATTTATGTTGTGTTTTAAACTATGATTTCTGTTATGTTTTTTTTTTTTTTCTTTTGGACATTAGATTTTTTTATAGTTCACATAAAATTACTTAAAATATCACATAATCACATAAAATACTTACAATACATGAATGTTCAGTATATTTTCCGGTCAAGTTTGAAAAAACGAAATGTTGCATTACCCCTGCAGAAAAGGTGACCCTCTCGGTTAGCAAGCGGATTTAATTAGTGAAAGCTAATGTTGAAAACTCTGCGGAGACATCCGGTTCACGTCTCTCTCTGTCTCTGTCCCTCAGGCTTACACAGAGGAGTTAGTGGACCTCCATCGCAGACTAATGGCACTGAGAGAGCGTAATGTCCTACAGCAGGTGTGTGTGTGTGTGTGTATGAGAATGTTAGATTTTCCCCATAGGCACTTCTCCCTCAAGCCTTTAACCAGGTAGTCAGATATCTTGCAGTGTGTGAGTGTTAGAAGCTGACGGGATTCTCTGTTCTCTGCCGCAGATCGTGAACCTGATCGAGGAAACGGGCCACTTCAACGTCACCAACACCACCTTCGACTTCGACCTGTTCTCGCTGGACGAGTCGACTGTGCGCAAACTGCAGAGCTACCTCGAGGCCACGGCCACGTGACAGGAAGTGGGGCGGGTCCGAGGGGGGAGGGGCGGAGCTTGCCCTCATTCTCCGCATTCGGGCTTGAGGGTAGGCTCGAAGGCGCGGCTGGAGGAAAAAAGAAAAGCGGCAGCGTGAACGGAATCCACAGCGACATGTCGTGAAGACGAAGCGGCACGGAGAGAGAGAGAGGAGGAGACAGAAGGAGGAGGAAGGGACGACGTGACCACGTCGGAGCGGCGCTTCCTGTCGACGTGACGATCTCCTGGGAGCCGTGTGACGAAAAGCGCGGCCGTCCTCCCTGCTTTTCAGTTTGCTCATCATGCAAACCACAGCCTGCTAAACAGTACGAGTGTGTAAAGTGTGTGTGTGTGTGTGTGTGTGTGTGTGTGTGTGTGTGTGTATCCTGTCCTTTTCATGCTTCCTTCTCTCTTCTTCCTCCAGCACTCGAGCATTCGTCCTAGAAGTAGCCATGCTCTCTCACATCCGACTCTTTTTCTAATATTTTTTTATTTTTGTACGGAAGTATTTTTGACAGAGGGAGACGCGAACAAGACGTGAGAGATGTCCGTCGCGAATGTACGTTTTTGTCGCCTAGGGCTAGCGCTTAGTGCCTTCTACCACCAACCAGCCGACTGGAGCAGGGTCGAAAGCTGTTGAAAGCGTCGTGTGGCCCTCGGTGTTGCTAACGAAGCTCACAAACACACACACAAACACATACACGCTTACACCTCCTTCCTTTTTTCACATCTGACACCTGCGAAACTAGTGTTTCCCTCCGACCGCGCCCTCTTTAAACCCGGAGCACCGCGTCTCCAGGGTTTCCGCCAGTGAGTATTAACGACTGTGTCTGCCAAGTAGGCCTTTTTAAAGACTCCTTGAATAGTGTACATAGATGTGTGCAATGTGTGTGGAAGTATTCGGGGATCATGTCTTTCTTTCTTTCTTTCTTTCTTTCTTTCTTTTTTCATTTTAGTTTTCTTTTTAGGATTTTTCGTCTCATGTCTGGATCGTGCTTAAAAACAAACAAAAAAAATAATTGGACAAAGATGTGTGATGCGTAACGGTGAAGTGCAGACAGACGTCCAGAGAGGCCGGGCTGTCCGTGTAATGATATATCTCGCTATCCGAAGGACATAGATTTTTTTTTTTTTTTTTTTTAAGTGAATTTTTTAGTTTAATTTAGTGAATAATTAATAAATGAAGGCAAGTGTGGGTGGGTGCCAAAACTTTTACACCTTCCACTTTGAGCTGCTTATTGCATCCTTATTTAAACAAGCCATTTGGAACAGAAAGAAAGAAAGGAAAAACTTTTTTTCTGAAGTTTCTTATATCCTAATGTTAATTAAATTTAAGCTAAAGTTTCAAATTCGGAACGAAGAACCGATCGGTGGAGGCAAAAACGTCAAACCATATAGTTTATAAGGTCGTCGCTATGGTTACGTCTCACCTGGACCCTTTTGATCCATGATATCGCTTTTTTAATTTTAGACTATAAATACTGTATCGCGTCCTTTTTTTTTTCAGCAGCAAAGTGTAAAAAGAAAAATGCTGTTTCTTGTCGTCATGGTTACAAGGCTCAAACGTGGTGCTACGTCATCCTAGACGTCGATTTGTGTTTAATGTGTGAAGAAACGAGTGTTTCGAACCATACAGCCGGCGTTGCTGTTAAAGTCGAGGCTGTCGCTCGAATCGCATCATGTGACCTTTAAAAAAAAAAAATTTAGTTTATGACTGAGGCTTCATTCGCACTAGCGAGCGACCGCTGGTTTTCTGCGGACAAGGAGCGGCTTTTCAGGATTTCGGCGACAAAGTGACATTTGAGTGGAGACAGTTCAACACAACAAAACCAAACGATTGGTTCAAACACTTCGCTGTATAACATGTCGGGTAATATTGTACGCATTAAGGTTTTTATGTCCAGAATGTTCCAAATATTGAATATTTCTTAGGAATTAAAAAGTCGCAGAAATTGTTTCTCTGATGATTGTACATATCTAGTATTGTTAGCTAGATTGCTTAAAATTAAAATTATTTGGATTACCTAACTGTACCTAACTTCACATGGCTGGACAGGCACGCTATGTCAGCAACAAGCCCCGCCCCTTCTCTACTGTCCTGTCCCGCATAATGATGTCCACCGTGGCTACGTTCATATTACTCGTACGTCACATTGTTCGATTCTGATCTTTTTTTCTTTTTTTCTCCCCTTTGATCAGATCGGATTTGCATGTCATGACGGTTCATGTTCATAATTACACATGACTTTTATCTGAGGCTAATATGACGTACATGTCTTTGCTTGCATCATCTGGGTTTAAAGATGTCGTATTTGTGCGACAGCTCGTTTATTTCAAACAATGGATGCGATTTTAGCAACAACAACAAAATCATCTTGAGGTTTTCGCTCCGGAGTGCAGAAGAAGAATGATCTCGCGTCAGATGTTTTCGCAGCTGATTTCCCCGCATGAAGTCGCATACATTCCGTTCTGATTCGAGTCACATGACCTCGTATAGGACCTCAAACGAAAGTGACTCCGATCCAATCTGGTGATGTGAACGTTGCCTTATAAAACCTTTGATATCAATATATTTACTGTACACCTGATAATCCTGTGTCGTGTGTGTGTGTGTGTGTGTGTTTGTATATACTCGCGCACACATGCTTGTCTGGAAAGTCAATGTGACTTTAAACACAGCTTGAGACTGATGAATGGTTTTACGCGTCAAGCAGACGATAGCAGGTGGCTACGCCATGATGTCAGGATAACGAGATAACGCGGCCTCTCTGGACGTCTACCGCGAAGCAGTTACGCTCACGTCTCCTTTAAGAGCAACAAGATATCTTGAGTCAGGGTTTTTTTTTCCCCACTCTTCCCTCGTCGTAGCCGTAGTGTTTGTCTTCTTTATTCTCCACGCCTGGCGTCTGGCTTTCTGATGTTAATAGCTTTGGGAAGCTCGGCAGCCCCCACGCCTTTTCCTTACCCCCGTATGTGTGTGTGTGTGTGTGTGAGTGTGTGTATGTATAAAGAGAGAGATTGTGCGTGTGTGTGTGCACAAATCATTCAGTCCTCTATTGTGCATGAACTTTTGACTCCCCCCAAGTCCGAGTTCATGAACTCTTTAACTTTTGACCGGACGCTCTGAATCCTAAAAGGGGCTGGGTCGTGGGAGGGGGGGTGGGGTGTCATAACTGGGCGGAGCTACGCACAGTTTGAACGACGTCCCCCCTCCCCCGTGTGAGAAGTGTGACCCGAGACCCGTCAGCGTGTTTTATGTCATGTTAAATATTAGGTTCTAATTTTTTTATTTTATTTTTTTTATTTGTATACCTCTGCACTTTTTTTGGCTGTGGTGACTCGAGTACTTAATTATCTGAACTGTATTTTTAAAGAAAATTTATACGATATTTACATGCAATATGCTTTTTAATTTGTTTGTTTGTTTTTTGTTTTTTTTTTCGTCACTATTATTTCACCTCGGCATGTTTGTGACTGCAGGTTAGGCCCTGAGACTGTTATTTTATTTCATTTTATTTTATTTGGTTTTATTTGGTTTTTATGTTGGAATTCTTCCTGCGGCGCCTCAGAATCCACTACGAGCCTCGAAGAGCAAAACGTTTCCTCGAGTGACGGAGCGAAACGCCGCCACCGCCGCACTGTGCACCACTCATCCGTACCTACACGTGTGAAGGATGCTAAAGGAGCATTAAACACTAATCCTTTGTTTGTTTGTTTTCCACATTCACCCGGACTTGACTCTCCTTAAGGATTCGCATCGTGGGATCCGAACTCGCGACCTTCTGATGTCACTCCGCTTCACGTTCCCGTCTACATGTACTGTATATACAGTTAACATCCAGGACATCCTTATTCTACTCACCAATCAATAATCGTAACGGTTGCTCCTTCCTCTCCGGACGCTCTCGGTGCATTATGGGATAGCAGAGACTGAGAGAGAGTTTTTTTTTTTGTTTGTTTTTTGTTTTTTCTCGTGCCAGTCAGTGCTTGTATGTTTTTTGTGTTTAAGGATTAAACGCGTTTGGACTATTTTATTTCATTTTATTTTATTTTTTAATAAAAATAAAAAATAAAACGGCCGCATGGAACAAAGTTCGAAGCTTTGTGGGGGAATTTCAGTGCCACCATGTGGTCATTTAATGCAAGCGGGACACGCGAGGATGAACGATGTTACCTTTGTAATGTTTTTATTGCATAAAAAAAAAAAAGTCATATGATTAATAAACTCATGGAGTCGTATACTCGTTCAGTGTTTCCGCTCGTCCTGTTCACACACTCCCTCGTGTACGTGGTGGATTTAAAGGTACAATAAATACATTTTTCCGAGTTTAAGGTGTCGATCACTGGCTTGCTTTGGTAGACTTTTTTTTTTTTGAGCTTTAAATGTTACTGACAAGCCAATTAGATTAGTGTTGGTGTTGCATCAGCATAAAGAGAGGTGGGAAAAGTACACAAATCCTTCACTTGAGTAAATGTAGAAATTCTCTAGGACAAATATTACTCAAGTGAAAGTAAAAGTTCTCCATTAACATGTACAGCTTCAAACTTGATATGCAAATATGCACTGTGAAACAGGAAACCTTCTTGGTGGATGTAGTGGAGTAAAATTAAAGTATGCTTTAATAAATCTACTCGAGTAAAGTACAGACAAATTAAATGTCTAAAATTTCACCTCTGATAGTAAATTATACCATGACACACTTATTTAAAACATCATTGATGTGGGGATTTTTATCTTTTTGTTTATATATATTTTTTTTACATAAAGTAAAAACAAGCTGAATATATAAAAACTGTGATTTCAAAAAGTCTGTTCAATATATATATATATATATATATATTAGTACATCTGTACAATATATATCTGTACTTATTTGTTATATGTATTTATATATTTTATTATATATCATCTGTGCTTAATTTTTGCAGTTTCAGTACAGTCTTTTTGTTAGTTTTTTTCCTTAACTAAATAATTTATCAGGATGTATATAGTGCACCGTACACGCGTGAGATATTTTCATCGTAGCACTGTGCCCTGTTGTAAATCTCATTAGACACAACATTATCCATTTCAGTAGGAAACAAAATCTTGCATTAGACCCAGATAGGAGGCGTGAATGTCAAAGACATTCCCCTGATAGTTAAAACTCTCTCAGTATTTGCACTGTGGACATTTTCACCTGCCTGATTGAGGACAGACCATGGAAACTCTTGACTATATGATAAATATATATATATATATATATATATATATATATATAAATAAAATGATGCTCATTGTTACTAAAATAATTGAAGCACTAAATTGGTCTTTTTTTCTTTTCTTTTTTTTTTTTTTTGTAAAATTACCAAAAATTTACCAAAATGTAAAAAAAAAAAAACACACCCAGCAACATTCCAGCAACATCTGGGTCTGAAAAGCGAGTCCAAGGCAGAAGTGGCAAAACATGCAGTTCCTTGACTGTCCACTGGGGGCTGACTCAAAAAGTGAGTCAGTCTCCTTAAACTCATGTTAAAATGTCTGTTGGTCTCCATAGCTAGATTTCCCATTAATGACCATTTTTACGTGAGTCATCAGTTAAAATTACAATAAGTCATAAAATTAAGCATAATTAGGGGCGTGACTGATTAGAATGACAGTTGCATTGCAGTTTCCAATCCGCTAGCTGTCTGCTGTGCATCACTTTAGCTTGCCAGCTAACTGGAATCGTTGTAGTTCAACATGACACAGGAGATGTAGGAGTTGACATTTGGGACGGCGTGTAGGGTATGACAGAGTTCAATCAAATTCAAAGTACTGTTGTCATATAAATTAACATTAGTCACGTTAGCTAAACTAATAAAAAAAGTAGCTAGCTTGTGGTAACTGAGGTAAGTTTGGGTGGAAACCCAACAGCCGGGCGCCATCAGTTCCCTCGATTCAGGCGTTTATGGTTGACTGAGGTTAAGGCGGAGTCAGTTCCTGCCAAGAAGGCGACAACCAGAGCTCCCACGGTTGAGCTTCATAACCGCATTTAAAGGGTGACGTCATGGACGGTTTGTTCAGTTCTTTTTATTCTGTCTAGGCAAACTTGAAAATATCCCACCCCATCAGAGACATCTGAGGTAAGTTGGGGTTTTTTTTTTCTCATCATGTTTAGATAATTTGACACAAAGTTTGTTTTCTTGTTCAAGTTTACATTTTCACTGTGAATTTAATTAAGAATTGTCCAACAAATAATTAAACACCTGGAAGGACAGTGTTGGGAAAAAAAAGTCACATGGTAAAAAAAAATGAAATGAATAAATAGCAGAAATTAGAGCTGTGTTTAATAATGAAAGTAAGAGCATTTCTGTACACACACACTGTGAGAACCGGCAGGATTGGGACTAAACAGGTTAACGTCAGGGGAAAAAAGAGGCTTCGGTTTGCTTGGGAGCATAAAGATCCAAAGAGTCTTTGGAGCGATGGACAAAGGTCATGTGACTCATTGAGCCTATTCCAGATCGGGAAGCGCAAGAAGCGATGCCCCCATCATGCATAGCGTCCACTGTACAAGCCTCTGTGTGACAGCGTTATGATCTGGAGTTGCTTCAGTCGCTCAGGTCGAGACTCAGCAACGTTATGTGGCGATAAAATGAAGTCAGCTGACGACCTGAATGTACTGAATGACCAGGGTATATCACATCTATGGAGGTTTTCTTCCCATATTCCAGCCATCGGATTGTGAAATTGTCATTCTCAGAGCATGAGGAATTATTTTCGGACATGAACTGGACACCACGGTGTCCTGACGTTATCTGGGGCTGGACCACCAGCAACACCAAGTTGACGCTCTTTGGCCCTTGAGCAAGGCCCTTAATCCTCAACTGCTCAAATGTAAAATGAGAATAAATGCAAGTCGGTTTGGATAAATGCATCGGCCAAATGCCGTAAATGTAAACGGATGTGCTAGGAAAACGTAGCGTGTTCATCAATCCAGCCTGTTGGATGGAAACGAATGCACCACCTTGGTATTTAACGTTCTCACTTTTTATAAGATTATAGGAACAATACGCAGTAACTATGCGCCATGATCCAATATAAAGGCAATCGAAACAAAATATTAGTGTGACTTTTTACTGCTCACTTTTTGTTTTGTTTTTATCCAGGCGTTAGATATCATGTTTAACAAAACATGTGACTTCCTGCTAAATAAATCCTATTTAGGCCCAGGATCTAGAATCCAACTCTTTTTGCTTGGTTTACAGTGCAAAGCTCTAGACATTTACCTGATCTGAAGAGAGTCTGTACCGATCTATCTAGTGCTGTACGCTGAGCACGGTGGGATCTGACAAAACCTCTAAACAGGAAAACCAAAGCAACGGTCATGCCACGCTGTTTTTGGAGCCATTTCTCAGAATGCAAAAAGTGTTTGTTTGGTTTTTTTGTTTGTTTGTTTTTGTTTTTTCCCATGCTTAAAAAAATCTTTCCTAATTGAAACATTTCCTGTAGTGCACAGGTTTCAAACCCTAACTATATACACATGACTGTACTTCTAATAAAATAAAACTAGACGTATATTTGATTTTTTTTTTCTTCTTCTTCTTTTAGTGTAGATGAACGAGCATCATGTGCACGGTGTTTCTCTGCCTCACAAACTTCAAATCTGACCTTCTGATCAGGTGCGTGTTTCCTACTGTGCTGCCTCCGGTCGATTTGAACCAGACATGCAGATGTTTTATGATGTTTATAATCTCTGGATTGGGGGGGAGGAGTTAAACTATAAAGTAATGCACCTTCATCAAAATCCAAAATTCCTAGTAAGGAAGGAAGGAACTGCTACTTATCGGAGGGTGGGGGAACAAAAAACAAACAAACAAACAAACAGGTTCTTGGTGCACATCTGGATACAAGAACAAAGGAAATTGTCCTCTTATGCAGCGGTGTGTGCAAACATGTTCGGCGTCATCTTTTTGTCTTACATGCCAACACGAATATGAAATGTTTGCTCAAGCGCAATGTGTGTTTGTGTTGATTTGCATCATAAAGACGAACAACCTGTCAATAATTCATCATTCTCGAGGGTTCCCATGAGTGCTCTCACTTTCTACACGAACAACAAGACAAAAACATCAAAGAAAAGCTTCAATATGCAAAATGTTTTATTTCTTGGTACTGTACACACTTATTTCATTATTTTAACCTCACACTTGCTGAATTATCAAAAGCAGAATCTGATCGTTTTACGAGTTTGATTTCTCAAAGCCGATAATTAAACGTCACCAGAGCGGCTGTTTAATAGCTCACATGAAAGAAAGAAAAGAAACAAACAAACAAGACGAATCAAGCGCGAGGTATTTACAATATTTAACAAATTCACAGCAATCTGTTAGATATTACATTATATTATAACAATAATATTAACACAAATCAGACCTGCATATGAACATTTTAACATTTCAACAATGAACATGGCTGAAATGAAACAAAAGGAAAGAAACATTCATGGCTTAACCGTGTAACTTCTTGCCTTTACAATCTGCAGCTGGGAAAAAAAAAAAAAAAATCCACGAAAGCAGACCAGCGCACAAGAGAGGCGACAAATAGTGCAAAAGAAATTAAAAATAAACGATCAGCTGACCAGAAAATCCCTGCTGCTGGTTTCACTGGCATGAACCAGAATGCTTTTCGTTCTCTACGCTGCTCTCAATGTCTTCACGTCCACTAGAACCTCGTCACCGTCTTCGAACAGGGAAGAAGCAGAACGACAGATCATTCAGGCTTAACCTAATGATGTTTGGGTTCTCGCTGTTAAAAGCGATTTTGATCCATTTTGGTTCACTGGTCACGACGAGCTTTGAGGAGGAAGACGACGGCGTTTTCCTCGCGGGTTCTTTGGTTCGTTCCTGCTCCCGTTTTTTTTTTTCTACAGGTGTTCTTCTACAAGGAAAACTACCAGAAAGTCAACTAATTCAGAAAGTTTCTAAAGAGAACCCAAACAACCATACAGAACCCTAATCCTACACTAAAAGTGTTCCCCCTTCCTCAACGGGTCATACACGGTTCTCTGGATCGCTAATGATTTCAGCTTTCTAGCTCGTTCCTCTTACCTAGAATCTTTAAGCTTCAAAAGGTTTTCTCCTTTCTGAAAATATGGCGTGAATTCAGTTCTACTTGAAACAATTCTAAAACTCTTTCCAGGTAGGACCGATCCAAACTAACGCCTTCATTTCAGAAAGCTTCTTTGAAAGGTTTCTTTGAAACGCTAAATGGTTCTAGCTTTCTAACAATGTTCCACTTGGACTTTTGGAGATTCCAACAGTTTTCCCTTTCAAAGGTTGAAGCCTACACTCAAGGGTTCCTCAAAGGGTTCTTTGGATTGGTCACGGTTCTGGCTTCCCCCAAAAAGGTGTTATCCAAAGTTTAACCCATCCCAATTCTACAGAACCCTACACCAAGTGCTTTTTTCCCCCCCTTTTGGTAAAGTTTCTTAATATAAGGTTCCCGTTCTGTAGTGTGGGGTTCATCTGAAGTCCATACTTCATCCACGGAACCCTCAAGGGTTCTTTGGATTTGTCACAGTTTTAGCTTCCCAAAGGAGTCTTTGGAACCTTTTGGAGGTACATTGGTGTAAGGATTTACAGAACTGTCCTATAGATAGATAGATAGATGGGAATGTCTTTGAGAACCTCAGCGTCTCAGGTCTGGTTTACTTTAAATCTAGAACATTGAACTGTTCCATACTCCGGAGGAACGAGAGCATGCGGAGACTGAAAAACATTCCAGCTACAAACATGTTCTTCTGTTTTTTTTCTTCCCTTCAATTCTCATGCTTTGGCACGAACACAGAAAACATAAATAAGCAATTTATAAATAGATCCATCGGGTAAACACGAGCAGCTCATATTCCTGAACGTTCCTGATGTATCGGCACTAAGACTACGGCGTTCCTACCGAACTTCTTTACGACTCGGAAATAAATAAAGAAGCGACGCTGCGCTCGAGCAGAACTTCATGAAGCTGTTTGTGACCGAAGTCACTCAGATTTTTCTTCATCACTGAGATTGAAAATGTAAACAACAGCAAAAGCACAATGGAAAAGTAAATAAAATTACAAACAGAGGAGAGAATTCGCTGGAAAAAACATCACGTGGTGGAAGTCTATCCATCCCACAACACCCCATCCCACACACACACACACACACACACACATCCCCATACACACCGTCGTTTACATGACAAGTGACAGATACAGATAGAAAGCTTGTGTGTGTGTGTGTGTGTGTCTTTGCCCTTTGGTATGGATCTTATTTAGGAGGCAGAGGGTTCTCAGGGTTACTCGGGGTCCCAGCATCTTTGTAGAAGTTCTCGATTTGCTCTTTGTACATCTTCATCACCACCGGCCTCTTCAGCTTCATTGTGGGACCTGAGAGTGAGACAGACAAAAAGAGAAGGCAAACAATTAGCCGATGCTTTCTTATTCATATTCATTCTTCTGCAACAATCACAAAAAAAAAAAAAAAAAACTTTCTTTATTCAGTGGTGAAATGCTGCCACCTGGTGGACTGCATAGGAAGTGCAAAGGATGAACATTTATTTTAAATGAATTCAGAGCTAAAAACTAATTATAATAATATAGGTATAGGTACAACATGTAAATCTGGGTTAAAGATCGAGCTGAGCTCAGGTTTCTGTCTGTAAGTAGTCAGTCCATCATTCTGTTTCTGCATAGTGAATGCAATGACATATCCAATATAGGAACTGTCTCACTGGATCACTTCAACTGGCCATGTGAGTTTATTTTCATTTTATACAATGCTTCCTTTTTTTTTTTTTTAACGCATAGAGTGGCAAGAGCAGCAGCTTGAATAGGAAGTGTTCACACACACACACACACACACACACACACGCACACGCACACTCAGCAGAGACACTGACCGAGCTCTCCTCCGGAGATGGAAAAGTCGTTTTCGAGCACGGTGAACTTCTGGATGCGCTGGGCGTTGGACGTAGACCTCTCATTCACTCTGTTAATCCCGTCCTGGATGGCGGAGTGGACGAGGCGGTCGCGTCCCCCGCAGATCTCCGACACACGTGTGGACGAGCTGCCCAGCTTCCTGCACCACTCCACAGCCTCGGGGGTAAGTTCGTCCTCCGCGATGCCTGTCTCAGCGTTTACCTGGCTCTGAGAGAGAGAGAGAGAGAGAGAGAGAGAGACACACAAGGGGGAAAAAAAAGAGACAGACAGACAGAAATATTAGACATACTTTAATACATTATTATTATTCCTAATTTATTTATAGAATAGTGTGAATAACTGATTTGATTAACAAAGCAACAAGAAAAGAAATGGTGTGCAATAAAAAATTTGTTTATCATCTAGACACATTTGTCACCCACATACCCACTTCCATAAATTTTCTTTTCATAAATTTTCTTTTCATTCAATAACCATTGTTAAAAGAGTTATAGTAATAAAATTGAATTGAACTGAATAAATAAAATAAATATTTGGAAATATGTTAATTAAATGAGAAAACCCGAGACTCATGATGTGGAATAAAGACGCACATTATACAATATTCATAGAGATGAAATGCACATAAACCTAATTTAAATCACAAAATTTAAATCTGATTAATTTGGATCATGATGAAAAGTCAAAAGGTATTGTAAAATACCTTACATAAAACACACTTTTAGGTTTAATAAGTCACCACTTAGGACAAAAACAAATATCTAATTGAATAAATTATCTTAAATAAGGTAAGATGAGGAACTGAAGGCATTCTCAGTCTTAATAAGGAAAATGCAGTTGCTAAAGTCCACCAGCAGGTGGAGACATCACAGACATTGTCTAGAATTTAGGCTTTACAGCGTAATTTTTTTTAAATATACTTTTTGGTTCAATAAATCACTCTGTTAGACGCATCGTCATCTCTAATACAAATATTTCATTTAATAAATTATCTTAAATAAGGTGAGTTGATGTGAGAAGTGAAGGCATTCTCTGTCTTAATAAAGAAAATGCAGTTGCTAAAATCCACCAGCAGGTGGAGACATCACAGACATTGTCTAGAATTTAGGCTTTATATACATTTTTTTTTAAATATATATATAGTTTTTGGTTTAATAAATCACTCTGTAAGACACACCGTCATCTCTAATACAAAGATCTTATTTAATAGATCATATGAAATGAGCCGAGCTGAGGAAACTAAGGCAATCTCAGTCTTTAAAAAAATTTAAATGCAGTTACTGAAATCCACCAGCAGGTGGAGACAGAAATCACAGGCGCTGTAAAGTTTATCTTAACAGCAGCTTCTCTCATCTCGACTGCAGGGAATTTAATGGCCGCCCTAATGGCTGTAATGACCGTCCATAAAGATGAGATAAGTGCACAGAATTACAGTTCTGACTAGGTTTATTGGAGCACCATAAAGCTCAGGACTAAACAGATTTTTTTTTGCCATATCAAAACACGTTCGGATCAGACTGGCAGTGACAGGATGTGCGAGGAAATGAAGGAAATAAATCCACTTCCTTTCTACTAAACACGTTCACATTCAGAACCGTGTCCAGATGGCATCCTGGTGTCGAACGGAAACGTCACACAAACCGACGCTGTTTGTTCGTCCTTATTGCTTTTACGGCGGTTGGCGTCCAATAATTTGCATTAGCACCACCTTCTGGTCTTAATCTCGCCCATCTCCCTTTCAGGTTTTTTCTTTGTCCTCTTTCTTTAACGTCCTAAAATATATTTTTCACCGTGTACTCAATCTTTCCAAATTCCAAAAGGACAGAGCTGACAAACAAAAGTCTTCTTCTTCTTGGCCGGAGGGACATGGAGACAGCAACTCAACTTTTATACCCTCAGGACTGGACGACTGTAATGCTTTGTATTATGGCGCCAAACAGTCTTCCCTCCATCGCATTCAACATGTACAAAACGCTACTGCTCGATTTTTTAACAGATATTCCCCCAAACTGTGGAATATTCTGCTGAATGAGCTCCGGTCTGTTTCAGATCTTTCCACTTTTAAAAGTTCTGATTTTACTGTTTCTCTTCTGCTGTTCTTAATGTGTGCAATACTTTCTTTTTAATGTTTGTTTTTATGTTTTTTGTTTCATTGTGACGCACTTGGGTCAAACGGTTGTTGACGGTTGTTGTTTTTGTGCTAGTTAAATCATTTGATAATAAGTTGAAGTTCTTCCTCATCGTCTTCCTCACAGAGGTTAAAACCAGTAGGTTTGATTCCCACCAACTGCAGGTGTCATTCTCCCTCTGCTTCCCTGTCTCTTAAAGACGATTATTCTGTCTAGCCTTCCATAAAAAATGTTAAATGCTTCCTTTTCTGATCTTGTCTGGTTTTGTCCTGTGTCTCGAACTGTCTGCTTTTGTCAGGCACGTCCACACACTCTTGCCTTCTTGCGTTGTTTGGATTCCTGTAAACCAAAGAATCCAACCAACATCACCGGTTGCATCACCGCCGACTTTAGATCTCGCGCTCCCTCAACTTCCCTCAAATGTACTGTAAAGCCGTCTTTCCCACAAACAAATGGCTTCTTCTTCTTGTTTTTTTGACGGTTAGTATCCAGCAAGTCGCATTACCGGCACTCAAATCAACTTCTCACAACCTCCGTTTCCTGTTTCGTTCATTGCCTCATAGTGCTGTTTCAATGCCCCGTTACCATGGCGACCAACATCATCCAGTCGAAGCAGCACACTCCTTTCGCCGGTAACAGTAGTGCGCAGGAGCGGACGGAGCCGCGGGTAAGCCTCTAGAGTGTTATACATCGCTGCTACATTCTTGATTCCGATTGGTCGGAAGGTGTTGATGCGTTTTCCGTAACAGCAGCTCTGCCTTTAGTGCCGTCACAAACCACAGGTTTATATTAATTAGTTCTTTTTAATACGCTGTCATTTACTCGGCGGCTGAGTTTACAGTGCTGCACATGTTGTTTTACAACCATTACAACCATGTTGTTGATTTTAACAAAGAACACGTTGATGGTCTGTGTGTTGGTCTGAAGGAGTGGAATGAGACACTGACATGCGATGTGAAAGGGAAAAAAGCTTTGGAGAAGGAACATTAACTCATTCAAGTCATTCCTGTAACAGCCTGACCCTGAGCAGTGTGTGTGTGTGTGTGTGTGTGTGTGTGTGTGTGTGTGTGTGTGTGTGTGTGTGTGTGTGTGTCTACCTTGATGGTGAGAAGCATGGACAGGAACTTGCGCTTGTCTCCAATCAGCATGGCGTTGCTGATGATGGGCACGGCCTCCTTCACCGCGTCCTCGATGGGAACAGGCGGGATGTTCTCTCCACCAGCAGTGATAATCAGCTCTGTTACACACACACACACACACATTAGTACCATTTATTAACATTTATTATGTAAACACATTTATAAACATTCATCTGTAAATAGAGGACTGTTATAATACCTTGTTTGGTGTGTGTGTGTGTGTGTGTGTGTATGTGCGCAGACTACCTTTGATGCGTCCTGTAATGTAGAGAAAGTTGTCCTTGTCGTGTTTGCCCAGGTCTCCTGAGTGCAGCCAGCCGTCTGCGTCCAGCGCCTCCTCGGTCTTGTCGGGCATGTTCAGGTAGCCCATGAAGACGTGACGGCCCCAGAAGCAGATCTCACCGTTTTCATCCGAGTCGGGGTTGAAGATCTTCGTCTGGCCTCCCGCGATCACTTTACCGCAGCTGGCGGGGAAAAAAAACGAGGTCCGGATTAGCAAGCAGTTGTAAATTACTGTCTGTCCAATATATCGATGGAAGGAGTCTCCAGTTTCAGTTCAAGAGCGACTAAATAAAGACAGGCTAGTCCAGGAGACACAGTTTTAAGTTGCTGTTATACAAGTGAAAATGAGTTTGCTGTTTGCACATAGCTATAATGATCTGATATTTATTTAGAAATCTTTACTATAATAATAATATTTGGCAACTTGTTATGGAAACCTAAAGTGCTTAAGATGAACAATGGATTTTTTGTGTGTGTGTGTGTGTGTGTGTGTGTGTGTGTGTGTGTGTGTGTGTGTATACCTGGTGAGTCTGAGGGCGTCGGCCTTGGACATGCTGTGCGGTCCGGTGCTCTCGCTCATTCCGTACAGCTCATACAGCGGGATGTCCAGGCTGAAGAAGAACTCCAACGTGTCCTTGGTGATGGGCGCGGCTCCCGTGAAGCAGAGCGTACAGCGGTCCAACCCCAACGCCTTCCTGACTTTCCTGAACACTAAACGTTTCGCCAGGCGATAGTTCAGCGGCCTGCGCATCATCACGCCGTTCCTGAAAAAGAGCAGGACAAAACTCTTCAACGTCATGTGCTTCATCTTAGAACCAAAATACAAACAACAACAACGATGATCGGGCCCAAGCACCTGTGCCATCGCCGCCGATGCACCAGAAAGACAGCGGACACACGCATTTAAAGGGGAAAATGTGTCATAATGTGACACATGAGCGTATCATGGCCATTCCTCACCGACTTCAACGGTTGATGGCGTCGTCACCAGTTTTTATATAACCAAGGAAAGTATTCGCCACTTTTCGCCATAAGTTTAAGGCCTCGCCACGGCTGAACCTTTTGAGATATTAAAAATCCCTTCGCAATTTTGCATCCTCAATGTCTTGACATCATATTGACCCTGTTTGGCGGCGATCGTATAAATCCCCTAGAAGGAGTACATCAAATTCCACTGGGTGCATTTTGAGTTGTGTTGAGTAGAACCAATGTGACGCATGTTCAGCTCAATCAGATTTAAATGTGTACCGGGTTTTACACATAAAGCTTAAAAAGACCTCCAAAAAGCTTAAAAAGTTGGAGGAAAAAAAAAAGAAGAATCCTCGGAACAACAATATGGCCCTTTGCTACTAGATCATAGTGCTTGGGCCCTAAATAACAAACATCAAATCTATTAGTATGCCTCCTGTTTGTGTGCGTGTTTGGGCATGTGTGTGTGTGTGTGTGTGTGTGTGTGTGTGTATATATATATATATATATATATACATACTGCTCCATCTTGCTCATGTTGGTCTTCAGACCCACGTCTTTGGCCCAGGATGCCACTTTCCGGCGCACGGTGGAAGACTTGGCTCCGACTGCCTTCATGCTCTCCTGCATTTTCTCCCAGACGCGGGGAACTCCCAGGAACGCCGTGGGACGCACTTCACGCAGAGTGTTCACCAACGAGCCCTGAGACAGCGACAGGATCGCGACCCATGTCAAATGACTTAACTGACATAACGCAAGACCTAGTAGAATTCCCGTATGTGTGTGCGCGCGGTGGTGAGAGATATGTGTGAGAGCATTACCTAAAAGACTTGTTTATTTAAAAAAAAACAAGCATTCTTAACGAAGTGACTCACACACACTTCAGACAAACTGAACTCATATAAACTCATGCACACACACCTTGAGGGCGTCCGGCTGGGCGAAGTACGCGGCTCCTCCGACCCTCATGGTGATCCAGATATCGACCATCTGGGCGGCGATGTGGCTGAGGGGCAGGTAGCTCACCACCACCTGCTGAGTCTCTTCTGCTAGGTGGAGGGTGCGAGTCGATGCAAACGCCGTCCATGTCAACTGGAACGAGAGCAAAAGTTTTAGCACCCTGCACTGAAACCACCACTTTACATGGATATTAATATAGTGCTGGTTAAAATGGAAAAGAGTGAGTGTGTGTGTGTGTGTGTGTGTGTGTGTGTGTGTGAGAGAGAGATGAGTCAGCTCACGTTATCGTGGCTCAGCATGACCCCTTTCGGCTGCCCGGTAGTTCCTGAGGTGTAGATCAGCGTACAGCACTGATTGGGTTTCTGAGACGCGATGATGTCATCGAGTGGCGCGTCCGGCTCATTGCGGCCCAGTTCCATAAACTCCTCCCACTTTGAAAAACAAATGATAATTTTTTTTTTTAAAGAGCTGGTTGGATAACACGTCTTAAAAGTGACTGTGTGTATGTATGTATGTGTGTGTGTGTGTGTGTGTGTGTGTGGTAAAGCTCAATAAATTGTTCGTACTGTGTAAAGATTTAGCTTCTTCTCCTTCAGAGCGCCTTTGTACTGAATGATGGCTTTCAGGTGAGGCAGCTGGTCTTGGACCTGAAACACACACACACGGAGACAAAATTATACTTCAGGTTTCATAAGACAAGCACAAGCACACACTTAATTGTGCATTAGTGTGTGGTTGTGTAATTAGCAGAATTACAGTACTGCTGTGCTATGAAAAAGTTTTCACCGGGATCGTCATTCAACAGCCTTCTTTAAAACGTTCGCACCGTTCAGATTTTTGACGGCGGCTAAGAGTCTCATCATGTGCTTTTAAATGTCAATCGCATTTATGCCTTGATTGACCAGAAAGTTCATCGGAGGTCCCGGGTTGACTTGAGCGCTCCTCGTAGTATAAAGAAGAGAATAAGAGAGATAATTGCAGTGGCCGAAAAAAACAAGTTTGCATGTAACACTATTATACATTGCGAGATGAGTCATGTGACATTATGTGATGCACTTCGACATGACAACATGGTTCTGTTGCTCATGAAATAAAAAATAGTTTTAATTTATAATCACTATAATAAAAACTAATTATATGGTACACGGTGTACTAATGACAAATATGCTGAACAAATACGCATCAGTGTAGACGATTCCGATGGTGTGTGTGTGTGTGTGTGTGTGTGTGTGTGTGTGTGTGTGTGTGTAAAGTAAAGTCAACCAATGCAGCCAGAGATTGTACCAGCTCTTACCTTCAGGATCTTCTCCAGCTGTTTGTGGTTCTCCACCACCAGGATGTTGGCTTGGCAGTTCTCGGCCACGTACTGACACGCCTCCGGGGAGTTGGTGGTGTAGATGCCCACAGCGAAACCTCTGTAAAGATCAACACGAGGCTGAGTGAGTAACTCTCTGTTCAGGAAAAACAGGTTTATAAAAAGCACTTCGGTCTGGAGAGAACCTACTAGAATTCATTCGTACCTAAATGAAGGCACAGAGAACCCCATAACATTTTACATAGGAGACGAAACAAGACACATCCGGATGAACTTGGACAATTTGATTCCTATTGTGTTTATTAATATAAATAGACAAATCAACAACAACATGTTAGGATAAAAAAATAATAATTATAAGTTTTAGTTTTTAGGTTTTAGTTAAATAAAAGTGCTTTTGTTTAAATGATAGATCACATACTCTTATGTCCATAAACAAACAAATAAAATAAATAAATGAATCAATATCCCTTTAAATGTATAAATAGACACCCACATTTGTGGGGGGAGACGAAAAAAAGTTTTGACTTTTTTGGCATAAAAATAAATCTAATTCCAACCACAGTATTATTATTATTATTATTATTATTATTATTATTAATGATTATTAGTAGTAGTAGTAACAGTAGCAGTATTGAGGAGGTGCTGCTACAGGAAAGTAATCAACAATAAAGTGGTGGTGATGCAGAGTTACTATTACCACCCTGTAGATGATTGTTTTCCTACAACCTCACATCCTGCAATGTTTTATTCATTTTATTCCGCTGCAATTTGCAAAAAAAAAAATAATAGTAAAAAATTCATCGCTGAGCGACATCTTGTTCTCTTTGCATCGTCTTTCGTAAAACACAGAAATGCATTAGAGTATAATGATATAAACTAACTAATTAATGAATTAAACTAACCCAGCCAAAATGGCTCCGATGTCGGAGACGAACCACTCGGCAGAGTTGAAGCCCAGGATGCCGACGCCATGGTAGCGCTGAAGCCCGAGCTGTAAAAACACACGGAGCACAAATTAGCGCACGCTCTCTCTCTCACACACACACACACACACACACACACACACAAAATGAAAGCTGTGTATTGGTTTCATTAGAGCCTGTGATTAGATAGAAGCTCGAACAGAGACTGGAGCGTTCTAAGTTTACAGCTGAGCGGAAAAGTGAACGCGTGAAGCACATCCTTTGAGGCCACGTTTTAATACACACTCGACATCTCTGAGGTTTCTTCTCGCAGCATGACCGACAAGTTCACACACACACACACACACACACACAAACGGAATGATATATAAAGACACAAGTTGTTGCCTGTTACAAAAAAGCGCTGACTCATTCTGTAGAGCTTAATTCATTAAACCACAGACACACTTTTTCTTTTTGAATCTGTGTGAATAGAACTCCGAGTCGCACCGCCTGGCCAATCAGAATCAGGAATTCGAGAGCGCAGTGGTGTAAACCCATGATAAGAGAAAAGGCAGGGTTAAACGCTGTCGCGCTTCTCGTACCCGTTGCCTCGGCTCCTCGTTACTTCTTTGGTGTACTAGAGGTCAATGTCCTGTAATAACCTTAAAAGGAGCAATAAACCCATAACGCGTCTGTAAATCACCCACAGAGTCGCGTTAATCCTCTTCTGGTTTCCGTCAGAATTAAAATGCTCTTAGTTCAGCTCTATCTGCATGAGGTTCAGATAAGATAACCTCGGGTAAAACACGAGCGGGAGCGCGGCGAGAGAGGACTAATCAGATTTCAGACGTATCCGGAGACGTGGCGATGAATTCAGAATTAAATCCTCCAGCTAGGGTTTCATTTCATTATTCTTTTTTTTTCTTCCTATATCTATATCCCTCACCTTGAGGAAGCCCTTAGCGGCGATGCGGCAGTCTCTGTAATAATCGCTGTAGCTGAGTTTCCGATACTGATCTCCTTCCTTCCAGCCGAGCGCCGTACGCTTGCCGAATCGATCCGCGGCGCGTGCCAACAGCTGGTTCACGGTGAGAGGAGCTTCGGCCTCCGTTCCAGACTCGCCCATCCTCAGCTTCACCTCGCCGTCCCTCTGCGCCGTCCACAGAGCCGGGCCCGGGGCCGCGGAGGGTACGGGAGCTGGGGGTCGGAGGTCAGAGAGTCAGACACAGATCCAGATTCGGGATTCGTTTCATACAGGTTTCAGTACCTTGCTAATAATCAGATAATTATGACACAGGATGATGTAATACAGAATAAAAGAGTCGAAAGAAATATACGTAACATGAGTAAAATATACTTCAACATCAACGCAGCTACTTGGTCAGTCAGTGTTATGAATGAATGCAAAAAAGTTTGTGCACCCTATGTGGAAAGAAATTTAGTTTTAGGGTTTTTGTGGGGATTTCTTTTGTTTTTTTTAATGCTCTAAAAGAATTCTCTAAACCATTACGCCCACCCTCACCTCTAAAACTCATAAATTCTGCTTTTGGATTCGAAAGGACTTTAAATATTGGCGCCCCTCTCATCCCTACATATATTCTTATACTACATTCCTCCTGACATCACTGTCTCCAGCGTAGGTATCAAGTATAAAAGCCCAAAAACTAAACTTTTGCACTAAACTTTATACGCCCCTACGATATTTCTGACAGTTTGTCACATCAGTAAGGTCTGGGAGAAGGAAAGAAAAATGCAAGTTATTGTTGCAAGTTGCTATTGAATATGTTTTAATTACAATCGGAGTCCATTAGAAAATAAAAAGGTTTTTTTCCACATAAAACAAGAAAACAAGGTTGTGAAACAGACACTTTTAGGAAGGAAGCTGACCCCAGAGAGAAAAAGAGAGAGACACACACACACCAATTAGCGCGGTGTTTATTCTTGGTAAATCACAGTTCGTTCCCCTTCTATAAACATGGTGTCCTGAGGTCGGTCCCCGGGAGTCGACTTTATTTTTACATCCTGTAGTCAGAGAGACGCTGAAACATGACCCTCACCGAACAGCAGCTCGAGACGCATCACAATAACAATAACAACCAGACACACATGACCATTTAAAGTACAGACGCGTCAGCGCTAGGTTCATAGTGAACTCATGAGCACGATTCTCACAGATCTGATTAATTACTGCCTTCATGAAAACGTCTGGAGCTGCTGCCGAGGCTGTTTAGATTCATGTAGGACTCGACAGGACGAGAGAGCGAGAGAGAGAGAGAGAGAGAGAGGAGCTGAAGGATGATAGATTTTATATAAAACATCTAAAATCAGTAGATGGACAAGATGAGTAAACATATGTAAAGTGAAAACAGCAAGATATGAAAATAAAATGATGATGAAAGTAAGAATAAAGAAATCAAGAATTCAGAGAGAGAGAGAGAGAGAGAGAGAGAGAGAGAGAGAGGAGGAGAAAGTAAACAGGACAAGGAACAGCACAAAAGAAAGCGAAATCAGTGGAAGTAAAAAAAAAAAGACAAAAGGAAATCAAAAAGAAGAGGAAATAAAAACAGACTGCAGGAGATTATGAAAAGGAATTTTATAAAATAATTAGAGGAAAAAAGAATGAAAAGAAATAAGCTGCAAATGAAAAATGCAAGAAATCAAAAGATGAAATAAAACAGAGACAAAATAAGAAAGAAGAGCAGAACAGCAAATAAAAGTCAGAGGCAGGAAAAAGAACAGAGTCAAACATTTACCAAAAGAGAGAAAGACAAAGAAATCAGGAGGAATGAATGAAAAGAGTGACTGAGAAAGTGACTAAAACATGAAAGAAAAAGATGGACAGAAGATGAAAGAAGAAACTAAACTAGCAAGAATGTATAAATAGAAACAGAACCTGAGGGGAAAAAAATGACAGTAAAGGCAAAGCAAGAAAAAAAGGATTGAACATTAAAACAGAATCTTAGAAAGAATTAAAATGACAACAGACAGAATGAAGCAAGACAAGAAAATGAAGAGGATAAAATAAAGAGAAGAAAAATCAAAGAACAAATCAAAAGTGAAAGAGCAAGAAAAAAATGATGAAAGACAGAAATAGAGAGATGTTTGTAAATCTACAAGGAACAGGATGCTGGACTTCCTCTCCGCCTGCCTCCTTTTTTTTTTGGCCTAAAACATTTTTTTTAATCCTTACCTGTTTATTTAATTAAAAAAAAAATATTTTTAAAAAGTTCATGACCTCCTGAAATGAACAAACAGGTCATGTGACCCATGGCGACACGATGACCAGGTCGTGCAGGTTATCTCTGATCCACAGGGTGGCGTGAGATGGGCGGAGACTCACGTGTTCCACTCACACGCAAATAAAGTGCGAGACTACATGTGGGTGTGTGTGTGTGTGAGTGAGTGGGGGGGGGGGTAAAACAGCCCAGAGGTCTTCGTAACATTTAATTAATCGAAGGGGTCAAAGGTTCGCACACTGAGCGGTCAGTTCTCCGTTCAAGAGTTACTGGAAACTGTGAAACAGAAAAGTGTGTGTGTGTGTGTGTGTGTGTGTGTGTGTGTGTGTGCTTATACTGATTTTCTTCTCACACACTTCCTCACACTGATCTCACAGACCTGGAATTTTCCAACACGCTCTTTCACATGCAAGTGGCTCAAATTTCATTGAAGAAAAAAAAAAAAACAATCCAGCTTTTGTAATTTGAGCCGAGTTTTTTTTCCTTTCTTGGTAGCTCTGTGCATTTTTGCATCCCTGAACACGGCCATATTGTGATTACCTGGGTGACCTCAATAAAAATAGTCTAAAATATCCAATAGATAAAATAGATTCCTGGGTGTTGTGATTTTCTGCCAGGCTTTGAAGTATTAAAGCCCTTTAAGTTGTAACAGCTTGCGTAATCTTTTTTTTTCCGCATCAATCTCCTGCTCCACACTCCAGTCCAGTAGATGGAAGTTTCGCACCAACCGCACAAACTCAAGAGGAGAAGAAGCAGCAGCAGCACGAATTCTCTTACAAAACGAGAGGATTTTGATGAAGAAATCATGTAAAATGTGTGACTAGATCCCGAATGAAAGACGATTCAGAGGAGCAACACGTTCAGGAAAAGGCGGTGTGTTGATTGTTTTGTTTATTTGATTTCTACTTAAACACATGAACCTCTTTGTGTGTGTGTGTGTGTGTGTGTGATATCTCACCAGGCTCTGAGAGTGTGTCGATGCTGTGGCTCTCTTCCTCTCTCTCACAGGGAGACTCCTCCTCTGATGATTCACTGTGAAGGAATGAAATCAACCGAGTCAGGCAACAGCTCACGAGCGTCACACACATATGTCAATATGTCACACACACACACTCGCTCGCTCATAGTCGGTCACACACACTCGCTCGCTCATAGTCGGTCACACACACTCGCTCGCTCATAGTCGGTCACACACACTCGCTCGCTCATAGTCGGTCACACACACTCGCTCATATTCAGTGACGCACACTCGCGCTCAAACTTGCGCGCATACACACACACACACGTTTGAAGATGCACAAACAACTATGGGAATGTACGGCACGTTCAGGTTGTGAAAGTGACAACATGATTAACTGACAAGCTGAAAGGTGTGTGTGTGTGTGTGTGTGTGTGTGTGTGTGTGTGTGTGTGTGTGTGTGTGTGTGTGTGTGAGTGTGGCTGTACATGTGCGCTTTGGACTCTGCCATGTAGTCCTCCAGGGAAGCGACGCTGTCTCCTTTAGCGCAGGACTGCAGGACACTCATGTCCTCTGCGGTCTCCATCACTCCTGCAGCAGACATGGCCGAGGGCTCACACACGGTCACTGTGGAAAACACACACGCGCAAAACGTTAACACTCCACTACAGCTCCTACTACAGGTCAGAGTCACAGATCTTTACCAAAGACGCTTCTTTACTGCGATACTTTAATTAGAACACTCATGTAGCTAACGAGTAAAACACACACACACACACACACACACACACGTTTACAAGAGAAGTGTGTGCATCTGCGTATCTGCTTAGTCAGTGACATGGGGCAATCACATGACCTAATATGCTTCAAGGAACAAGTGTCAAACAAATATGTGTGTGTGATTGTGTGTGTGTGTGTGTGTGTGTGTGTGTGTGTGTGTGTGTGTGTGTGTGTCATAAGACCATTGTTTTTCATAAAGTAAACACATCATAGGGTCGTAAACTATATACTTCAACAAAATTTACCTCAGAAAAACAGTAAAAAGTAAAGTATGAAGGGCAGCGGATTCTGGTTTATGTGATGCAACAAAAAGAAAGAAATAAAATGAATAAATAAATGAATCACAAGACTCGAGGTCATGTCAAAATATATTGTAATATAAAAAATGAAGGCATCACTTCGTCCCAGCGCGGTCGCTAGCGCACTAGCATGTGTCCACATGCTTCAAGTCGACACAGTTATTAAATCTACACTTAAAATGTGCGATACATGATTCCCCTCCCCCTCCGTTCCTTTTTTTTTCCCCCCCAGACAACCTGAAATATGGGTAGAATATGATAAAAAAAAAAAAGAGAGAGAAATCCAGAACCTTAGCTAAGGCATACTAAATTTGCGTCAGCCGTATTATACGCTCTGCTGGCTGACGATGATCCTTTAAACATCAAACACGTCTTTTTCGGAAGGAAAGCGCGATCCACCCAGTTCTGCCCGAGTGCGCTCACACACGTCCATGTTGGTCTAGATCACACGCTGTAATGTTCTTGTACTTTTCCACGGAGACAATCCCGGTCTCGGCTGATGCAGACCGCTGTTCTCTGGGGACTCGTGACTGCAGTCGCTCGATAGTTCCGGACTGGAGTTAACTACAGTCTACCTGAGCCTCCAATAACGAACTGGACTCCATATGAACTTAAACACGTCTCCTGTTATACTGAACTGCAGTATGACTGCAGATCAATCCCCGCTGAGTCCGGTTCCTCTCAACGTTTCTTTCTATTAACCACCTCAGGGAGTTTTTCCTGGCCGCTGTCGCCGTCGCCGTCGTCCTCGGCTCGCTCATCAGGGACGATCTGAACATTATGATTCATAAACATCAACATTCCATACAAACTTACATAATCCTTTTGATTGTGTAAAGCTGCTTTGCGACAATGTCAACTGTTAAAAGCGCTATACACATAAAATGTAATTAAATTGAATCGGATGTTCCGTATGTCACCCCTCTCCCCCTGACTCCTGCTTGGAGCATCATCCAACTGCGATTGCAAAAAATACTAAAAGTAATAATAATAATAAAAAGATTTTAAAAACTTGTCGCCTTAATTCTCAAAATAAAAATACTATAATAAATGGTATTATATCATGATATCAGTATCACGTTGTCATATTGCCCAGCTCTGTAAACGATCCTCCAATAACCTCCCATGTACACCAGTTAGTTTGCAGCACTTTGAAAACCCTGAAAGAAACCCAATCCCGATCCAACAGGGTTCTGGACGGCTATTGACCTTCGCGATACTGAAATGCCGATTTGCTGCCCCATAATGAACAAAGACAAAGACCTGTTACAGTTAGCTTGACTAGCAAAATGAGAATTAGCCATGATGGCAACAAGGGTCTCATATTTATGAAGGCTTTTTAAAAAAAAATTTTTTTTTAAAACACGGAGATGGAGATGGAGATGCCTGGGAGCAGCAGCTTGTTTTTTGAACCCTCGTACCGTGTCAAAGTGACAAGTCAAAGCGATCTGTCAAATACGCTGGAAATGTCAAATACGCACGAGCCACAAAAAAAAAAAAAACCCAGCCAACACACGAGACGAGTCCTTTATAACCTATCCAGTAAAATCAGGAACCAAATGGAACCACACCTAAACAACCTAAACGTTCTCAATGACCCACAGGCGTCCTGGCCGCATGTCATGTTTTCCACATCACGCTCAGTCATGTCCTGTTTCCTGCTCTCCCGAGGTCAAATCCAACAGGAAGGGGGTCATTTCCAAGCAGGAAACTCGTCAGTGTGTTCCCGAGTGATATCAGCATCACAGAGCTCGGCGATCTGAATCCTCGATGCTGCCGATTTGATCAGATCGATGGGAAAGCCTGTAAATTTGGAGCTTAGCATGGCATGAAATGGATGCTGGAGAGCAAGGCTGGCTTCTGACGACCTCGACTGTCGCGCCTGCTTCTTTTTTGCTCGCAAAACCCGACAACCTCATTCTGTTTTTGTTGGGTCTTTTCGGTCTAAAAAAATTCCTCACTTGTATAAAAGGTACTGCTTTCTTTCTTGGCATGCAAATATTTTGCTGTAATTTTTAACTTTGTGTATTGACTAATAAAGTTAAGAAATAAATATACTACATACAGCGGGTCCCCAACATATGAACGAGTGCCAAAAGTCCAATTTGTTCGAAGTCCAACAAACATAGTTTCACCTCGCGTCATTCTATCAATTATTTTCACTTTTGTCTCCATCGTTATCGTTTGCGCTTCTCAGCAGTACCAGCTTCATCGCCGCTGCTTTTTACGCCTGCTTCCGGACATTACGGCGGCCCAGAAATTAAAAAGCAAAATCAGAAAAGCACACAAGGACAAATCTGGAAACAAAATAGCAATTAAAATTCAATCGATAAGTCTAACAGCTAATCAGCACGAGTTTACAAATCTATAGAGGCCCGTCTCACACACCACAGGTTCGCCTCCTCCATCCATGGTCCATCATTAGTTTTGCTGAGAGATGTGGCGATTCCTGATTTGCAAGAATTAAAACTTTGCCTCGTTAAGAACCCGTCCCAGGTGCTTCCTGAAGAGACGTCGCACGGCCGGTTTCACCGGTTTTCCAGATACACCTCAGGTATCAACGTTCCTTCACGTGGCAGATTCACTCGTGGTGTCTTCAAAGACAGTTTCTCTGAAGATCCCAGGATTTGAACTCGCACCCTTTTTTTTTATAGTTGGAACCTTAAGCGCCGCCCAGGTGATGGATCACAGGCGTCCTGATGCATCTCCGGTGAGTGAGAATCCACGCAGAGGTCTCGCAAGCTGCTTCGGCGTGTTGAAGAGCACAGCCGGCCGCTTTCCCATGAGGCCTGTCAAACCCCCGTCCCGCCCTCCTGCTTCTGAGAATGTTAAGGTTACGTTATTGACGAGTAGTAATGATGGTCTTCTTGCACCCGAAATAGACGTTTTCAGGCTTAGCAAGATGATTGAGACACACACACACACACACACACACACACACACACACACACACACACGCCTCACTTGTGGCTTGTGATTGAGCTTATAATGATTCCAACAGGGGCTTGGTTTGTTTTTCCATTCATCCCTCTAGACCGCAGAGGGACCTCGAAGTACGTCGAATCCAAACTATGCACGCGATAGGATTTTCCATAACCACATACACACACCTACCTCCCTTAGGTTCTTCCTCTTACCCACACACACACGCACGCACGCACACCTCTGCATTTGCAAATTACTGTGGTAAAGTCGTGCATATGAAAGCATACGTAAATTCAAATGAACTTCTGAACTCTCTCTCACACACACACACATTGTCATTATGAACACAACAATGATCAAATCACACAATGTTAAATCCTTGACTCACGTCCACACAGCGCTCTATCGATGCTGATACGAGTGTGATTCATCTCGACCGTAGTCCGAAATCCTGGTGCAATATTAATCTGTTGGATTTACTCTTGTGAAAGAGCAAACATCCACTCGGATTGCGCATCTACACCATCACCCACCCTGATGCTCCTTTCTTTCCAAGATGTTTCTGTCGCTACGTCTGCTAGTTTACCGCAGGCTGCATACGGTAAACTTAGTCAAAATCTTTTATAATTGTGCTTTTGTTTATTTTTTTGTAAATAAACAGGAACTAATTGCAGCAGGATCTAAAGTTGTAAGGAACTAAGGTTGTGTCGGACCTCGCGGCGTGCGCGATCAGTCAGAGGAGCCGCTCGTTTGGATTTGCCAGTTTGTCATGTCCAACCTACTTTGCATTAAATTTGAGAACATCTCTGGTGAAACTTTAGCTCAACCGCTCGCGAAAAAAAAAAAGAGACACGGTTTGACCTTGTGATTTGTTACCTGACAAAAACGAAGTTTAAAAGAAACAAATCAAAAACAAATCAACCAAAAAAAAAAAAAAAAAAAAAAATTAGACCAAGTTGACAAATGAGTCTGGATGAGCGCATCCAACCGATCAACGATCCGTGATGCTTCAGCTCTGCCCACAAATCCAAATTCCTTGCTACAAGTATTGTGACACGCTGACATGCACCAATGATCCGTGACGTTTTAGCTCCGCCCACAAATCCAGATTCCTCACGACAAGTATTGCAACCCGAGTATTCCAGCCATTTAAATAACCATTTATGTAATAAGGACAAAAAAATTCGACATGAAAATGTGCGTTAAAGCCCTACAACGCTGCGCTCCGACATGCCGTCCGAACGTCTCTTCATGCTGGAGTGATGCAAGTGACATTCGAGAACTGAACGGACCTCGTGAGACCCTGACGACTTGACCCCTGAGGAGAGAAAACGCGCGTTTCACGACTTTTCAAGCTGATGCGGATAAGGTTTTTCCTGAAAAACCAGCTAGCGTTGCGTCTGTGGTGTGTGTGTGCACGTCGACGTTCTACCACCTGGGGTTTCCACCTATGAGTACGTTTCCCTTCCTGATGCAAGTCGAGTGAAATTTATGTACATTTGTAAACATTTGTGTGCCTGTTGTAGGAAATACTGATTTACAAAAAAGTAGTAGTTTATATACGAAGGCTGTTCAAGTCTTCAAGTGCTTGGACACCATCGAGTTAGAACGTTTACTCAGTACATGCTTGCATAAACAAACCGCTAGCCTCCCAGGAACTCCATTAACGGCCCAAGCAACTATAGAGCATGAACTGTACAGGGAATGTTTCAATAACTCCCAGCTGAGTTCCTGTAATGTGCGAGTGATGCTGGTGAATGATTGTTGCGTACAATTCCAAGATACAGCTACGCGTCTCTCTCGGATCAGACGTTCCACTCGCTCAACGACTGCGGTGGGCTCCGAGCCACCTCGGCCGGGATTGGCGTTCATGCGCGTACAGCCTCGCGCACCGTTCAAATGTTATACTGCGACGAAGAGTCTCATCAGTGTACTGGGCTTGAAATCTTCGCTTTTACATCTTCCTTCACCAGAGATTTCATCACAAGTTTGACTTGCAGTATAAATAAATCTAATAAATAAACAAACGGTATTCAATATCCGTAGATGAAAAGCAATGTTTATGTGCAAGATGTTTAATTAATACCGATCTGCAGATTAGCTAAACGGTTTATATAGCAAAAAACACACTGACAATTTTGAATTTTTTATATATAAATTGCCCTATCTAATGGACGCATTTTTATTTTATGATTTTCAAAATGTTCTTTTATTATTTATTTAATTTATTGTTTTTGTTATTACTTTTCTCAATCGAGACACGAGTGCACTACTTTCTAAAAACGATACACCACGGCTGCTCGAGTCCGGTCGTCAGGGGTGTTAAAGTTTCAGACCCCTAAAAAAAAAAAAAAAAAAAAGCCTACGTTTGTTCAATTATTATTATTTTTTTATTTTTTTATTTTTTTAAGAAGAGTAGCATTTTATTTACATTATTGTTATCACGTAAACAAAACTCATCACTATACAAGTCTGGTGAGGATGCAAACAGAAAACCAAGACACACCCTGACACTCCTATAGCAAGTGTCCCCTGCTTACTGACGCCCCACACACACACACAAAAAAAAACACAGAGGGGATTAACATCCTGGGGCGTGTGTGTGTTTGCTGTAGTGGGCTTCCAGTCTTCATATTAAAACCCACCATCTGGAGCTCTGCATGAGGAAGCACAGCCGCTCCCTTACACACACACACACACACACACACACACACACACACACTACAGTCGGCCTGTATTGTATGACATGTACAACCAGGATGTGCGCATTCATATTATTTCAATACACAAAAAACGAAACTAAAATAAAAAAAAAACACAATATTGTGACACACACCACAATGAGATTTTTACAACACACACACAAAGATCTGTTGCTCCACACGAGTGAATGAGTCACACCCAACCATCCACAAGGCAACGTGTTCAAACACACACACACACACACACACACACACACACACACACACACACACACACACACAGACCTTTAAACAAAGACTTACACTGCATCGTTCTTGGCTCTTTGATCTGTTGCGATGTATCTAAATGTCTTCTCTTTTGTAAAATCTCCTCTTTCCCTCGCTCTGTGCTTCAGCAGAATGCCGGTATGTATCTCTTCCGCCTGCCTCACAAACCGCCCCAACACATCATTCATTTCAAACTGCCCCCATCCTGCCCCGCCCCTCCGGGCACCCCTCCTTCTCTGCTAAACCCACACTCTGTGCCTCCTGATTGGCTGAAACGTCTCACACCACACTTACAGCGCTCAGCCTTGACGAATGTTGCTTCACCACACACACACACACACACACACACAAACAGAGAGTGTATTATGATGTGCTGGGGTTACTATAGGGGAAGTCTGCATCAGGAGAGGATCAAGCAGCTGCAGTGACATCAGCGCAAATTCCTCTCAATCACACACACACTTACTCATTTCCATTAAAATATGAATAAATGAAAAAAAAAAAGGAGCAGGTCCTTTAATTTACTCGTTTTTAGCCCAGATTTTTTTTTAGCTCAGCATTTTCTAAATCTGTAGTTAGCGACGCCCTTTAATTCTTAGAAATCCATAATTACACCCCGAGGGGTTCAACAAGTTCCAGTTTTAAAATACTACAGACAGACAGAAATACTTGAGATATATATTTATATAAAGAGTCACACTGAGGAAATACGGAGAGAGGAAAAAAAAAAAAAAAAGATGGATAAATAGATGGATATAGATACCCGTCTATACTGCAGACGCTCCCGACTCGCGCAGAGACACGGTCTCGCTCAGACGCTCCCGACTCGCTCAGAGACACGGTCTCGCTCAGAGACACGGTCTCGCTCAGACGCTCCCGACTCGCGCAGAGACACGGTCTCGCTCAGACGCTCCCGACTCGCGCAGAGACACGGTCTCGCTCAGACGCTCCCGACTCGCGCAGAGACACGGTCTCGCTCAGAGACACGGTCTCGCTCAGAGACACGGTCTCGCTCAGAGACACGGTCTCGCTCAGAGACACGGTCTCGCTCAGAGACACGGTCTCGCTCAGACGCTACCGACTCGCGCAGAGACACAGACGCAGTCAGACGCTGCAGACTCGGCCACTGACCCGCGCAGATGCTCAGACCCGCAAAGGCTTTACAAACTTAGACACAGACTCACACAGAGACACTAAAGAGACACTACAATGTCACACAGGGACACAACAGACATTACAGACTCACACACACAAACACTACAGACACTCATAAGCCAGTCCCCACTGCACAACAGCCAACAGCCTGTTTATACTTGATGCATGCCTTTATACGCACTGTAAACTTCCTGTTCATCAGGTTTCAAGTTGACTGTAAAAGAAGAGGGCTTTTATATTAATCTGATCATCTCTCTCTCTCTCAAACCCTCTTCTGTTGTCATGATCTGCAGCTTAAATGGAAAGCTCTGACTTTATTTACGGATGGAGAAATCCCGGAAGACTAATGAGCAAAAAGCGAAGCTTCGGTGGCTTCAAAGGCTTAACGAAAGACTGGAACATCACAATTCAAAAAGCAGATGTCTACTGAAGCAGTCCTACCCAGTGAGAAACCAGAGCCGCCGGAGGGGAATTCATCAGGAGCACCAGGAGACGAGCGTCCATTAAATGAAGACTGCAGTTACACAGTGTTGATGTTGTAGGTGCAGTGAAGAGCGCGCTTATGAAACCCTGAGAGTGAAAGCTGAGCGCCGCACGCGCTGACTCAGAGGGAAAGAACCCAAGTTGTGAATTTCCAGTTTGTGTTGCTTGAAAATGCAAAAGTGCTTGAGTTTAAAGGAGTTTAAGATGGAAACTTCAGTACTTCTTGGCTTCTCGTCCTACTTTGCAACAGATAGTGTGTGTGTGTGTGTGTGTGTGTATGTAAATTAGACATGCACCAATAATAACTACAGTAACGAATAAAACATTTCAGCACAATTGTTATGGGAAAATAATCAACAGTGCCAAGGTGCGATCATCAGGGTTTCTCTCTCCATCTTGATAACACCAACAACATAACCTGGTAAGTTTTCCGACAAATGCATATATATATATATATATATATATATATATATATATATATTTTTTTTTTTATACTTGCATTCAAGTTCCTGTAATGTTTTACAAAGACAAAAGACGCAACTCGTCATGTTACCAAGAAAGCACACAAAGCACAAAGGAACTTCATCCGTCCTGTAGCTAGATGTCTGAAAACACCTACGATGCTGGCACAAAGCCGCGGACTCCCTCCGTACACGTTAAATACATATCTCCTTGGAAAAAACATCACCATAGCAACAATCAGATTTTAATAAATAAATAAGTAAAAGAACTGTGCATGTGTATCGTTCACCATCTTTTGTTACTATAGAAACGATAAACATTTTAACGAGCTCGTTAACATAAACCTGTGATTACAGTTGCGTTGCGGAAATGCAATCAACACCTTCTAACGGAACAGAATTGATCAAATTAACATTGCTGTGATATAAATAAAAATCTATTGTGCTAGGTGGATATAACGGCATAATACGAGGAGTAGTAGTAGGAGTAGCAATAATAATAATAATAATAATAATAATAATATTTATAATAATATTGCTATGGTTTCTGTTAGGATAAGTAAGAATACTGCAGGTTATAAGAACAGTTTCAGAATTCTGTCATTTTGGAAAGCTTTGGCACATACACTCAGTAAACACAGACGCACCTTTGTGGAAAGAGCCATGGGAGTGTGATGAGTGGCCTCCTGACCCCAAGGTCAGTTTAAATAAACTGAGAAGTGAGTCTCCTAAGCAAGGAGAGAGTCCGCCCTTCCTCCGCAATAAACGTTACAAAGAGCAGACTGGATCTGGTGTTGTGTAAAAGTTGCGTGTTGTTCTGGTGTTGTGGACCTTTCGAACGCTCTGTCTGTTCTGTTATCTCAGGAATATAAACATTATACGCAAGGCTGAACGCAATATTGACCGAGCCATGACCCCCTGAGAAATCATGACGCATCATGTAACCGATTAGCAGGAAGTGAAACGTACCTAAAAATGCATTCATCAACCTTATCGGCACTTCAGGATGATTCACGTCACAGCAGCTCGACCAATCTCGATGAGGAATCCCATCTGCAAGGATCACAGTGTAGTGTTTAACTCAAGATGCCAGGGGCTTTTTTTTAACTTAAGGACACAATTTGTTATGAAATTTGACTCCAGGGTAGCAAATACTTATTAATATTAACGTTAATATTTACTAGGGATCACAGCACACGTTCAGCATTAGGCATTACGGCACTAGGTAACAGAGATGGGAAAGAAAAACAGATTCGGTTTATGAATCGCGATTCTCTTGTGTGCTGATTCATTATATGATTCATGGTTTTTTTTTGTTATTTTTATGATTTATTATAAGACTTTGGAGGCATTTAAGGTGGTAAAACATCGCCATTTCTTAAGAGGATATTTATAAAGTATTGATACTTGCAAATATAAAAAATTGCAATATTATAGCTATAGTCATTCAAAAAACATGGATTTGACATCAATCTGACTTCATGCTAAGAAATTTAAAGTTGGTTATGAATAAAAAAAATAATTTAAAAAAAAGTAATATGTTTGTGAAAATCGGGCTTAACCAAACAGTGATAAACACTCGAAAGGCCGTATTACAAGCTGAGCCGAATCCTATGATAGGAAAGTGCTGTTATTATTTTATTTATTTATTTATTTTTAGACATTTTTGTCTGTCCAAAAAAGTTAAGACATCTCCTCCACAGGCAACACAAACTCACTTCCTTTTTTTTTTTTTTTTTTAAACCCCTCATTTCCATCATTGTCTAATCACAACGCACCCACACACACACACACACACGTATCTCCAACTAAAATATAATCAGTAACGATACTTCTCCTACCTTCTCCTAATGTGCGATCGTCAGTCATTCTGCGCAGCAGTTCCACCTGCCTCTGTTTGCTCTCGACTTCCTGACGTGTTTGCTTAATTATTTCGAACAAGAGCTGCTACCCAGACAACCGACCAGTCACACTAAAGAAACAGAGTGTATTTTTAAATGAGTGCTAGAAAAGACACAAAGTTATATAGAAGCAGAAATGTCAGTTCAGTCATGCAGCACGGTTATATATTATAAGATAGTTTAATAATTTTCTCAGCTGATGATTCTGTGTGTGTTCTCTAGGTTTTAAAATGAAACACACACACACATACACACGGGTGTTGTAAAGGCATATGATATACGATATATGGTTATCATGTTCACAGGAACCGAATTCAGGTTATACTGTAATTCTAAAATCACATGATTGTATAAATGCGACCGGCACAGCAGGTACTCCACGTCATCCAAATGTAATACAAACAAACAAAAAAACCCTATACGACAAGAAATGTCTGTTGATCTGGAGATATTTATCAAAAGGTTGAGAAAGGAGTCTCGAGTTTTGTACGTCGTCAGCATGAAGGTGTATCACCACGACACATGTTTTCTTCTGCTTCATCTTTAAAGGAGAAAGAATAGGGGTTGGTAAGCGTACGACTGTTTATAGCTCAAATACTGTACATAATTAGCTTACTTTGAGAATGAGTTATTAGTTCCACCAAAACAATTAAGAAGAGTGAACGTGAAGCAAGATCTAAAAAGTAGAACAGCTGCTCAAAAGACTTGGGAAAGATGTTGAAACCGGTTTAAAGCAATAACCTAAATATGCCACAAACTACTGCCAAAAACCCATCTAAAGTTAGATTGTACTGCAGGGATTAAACGGCCCTGTCCCCTCGAGGGACCTAAAGGTGTGATGTGGTATTTAGTACCAAGACGTTATCATCCGATCCTTCAGGTCGTGTAAATTGCGAGAAGGAGCCGCTAAATATTCCACAAACCATTCTTAAGTAATGTTTGTATTAAGGCTAAGGAACATCATGGTGCTGAAAGAGTTCACTGCCTGTTCATTGGGTAATTATGCGTTGGCATGGACGGGCTGTACTTGGTCAGCAACAATGTTTAGATAGGTGGAACGTGTCAAGGTAACATCAACCAACATGAATGAAAGGATCCAAGGTTTCCCAGTAGAACATTGCCCAGAGCATCACAATGTCTTCACCGGCTCACTGGTACCTAAGACACAGATGTACAGCATGCACCTGGCTGTCCACATCATCAGACCATCATTACTTTATTGCCGGTTCACCAGTTGTCCATCCTCAGGACACGTTTGGTATGTATTGTACCAACCACTGCATACTGATGTTACGTGATCCCCCCCCCGCCCCCATCCTCACCCTCTTACAAATTGCCCATCTACATGATCTCTATCAAATATACAATATTGCAAAATAAATGTGTATCTTTATCATGATTAAATGTTATATTACTATTATAAATGAGCCCAATTTATTTTGTACAAAATACAAAATGATCATTTTAACACTTTATACATGAACTAGAATAAGATTGAGATTTCTATTATAACATAATGTAAAAACATACATGTATATCAAAACAGCTGCATAAACATTGAGGTTTTTTTTTTAATCGAACACATTTAGTTCATTAATTGCTTTAGTTCAGAGAGATCGGATCAAATTAAAATGTGCCAAAAAAAAAAAAACACATTTAATATGTCATTATTTCATTTAAGGTTTATGAAGGATGCTCATTATAACAGTCATATAATATTCGATCATAATAAAGAAGTACAAGTGTATATTAATGTACAAGTACGTTGTAAAACCTGAAACACTACTAAATCCTTGCACTTGCCTATTTTTTTTTTTTTTTGTTCCTTTTTCCTTGGAGACCTGACTATTCCCATCACGTGCTGCCTGGATACACTGTATCTCTTTTAGTGGCTTTGATGTTATAAGAGTGAGAAGTGTGTATTGATCTAAAACTTAAAAAGAAACTTCAGTACACTCATTGTGTTGTATTTGCACATACTGTATATATTGAAAGATTAAAAAAAAAAAATCATTTTAAGATTTAAGGCAAAACAACAACAACAACAACAACAAAAAAAACTAATCAGCCAATCCAAGAGCTTTACACCTGCTCCAATAATCAATCACTTACCTGATTAGAGATGAGTCGCAATTTAAATGTAAAAATATTATTATTATTATTATTTGATATTTGATAGCGTCAGACACGTGCGCGTATCATTTCCTCATCACCGAACGAAGGGAATAAGAAACTCGTTTACTCACCACCTTCCTTAAACTCCAACACGTGGTAATAAACCAACACGTTTCTCCCACACGATGTGCTGTGTACGGGGATTTTATATATATATATATAATTTTTTTTTTTTTTTTTTGCGGTTTGTTGAGGAAGGATGACGTGTAAGACGCGCGGGTGAAACCAAACTGACAGTTTAGAAAAGCAGAAATAAACGCTTGTGCCGCCAAAAAAAAAAAAAACCGAAGCCGGGAATAATATATCGACAACACCACCAGCTAGCGGTCAGAGTGTGTATTGCAGCGAGCGCTCAGGATGGCTGCTGTTATAATGAGCTCGTAGTCATTTATACGTTTTACAAGTCGTGCTGTGACGTATGACGCATGTGCCTTGCTGAAAGGGCCGGTTCCACAGCATTTGTGTCGTTTTTCTGATTGTGACGTCACTCACAGTCAGCATACTACTGTGCGCTACGGAAAGGTCGTTTTAACATTTAATATATATAATATATGGCTATGTATTCGATAGATGGATAGATAGATACATACATACTTTATTGATCCCAAAGGAAGTTTCAGGTATCCAGTAGCAATAGAGACAATAACACAAAGACAGGTTGTAGGTGCGACTACATGCTGTATATCTTACATGCATAATGTGAGACCAGAAGTTATTAGTGCAATGCTAAGAATAAAACAGTACAAGATATGTAAGAAGCATATAAATAAAGCATATAAATCACAAGTTAAAAACAGGGGGGGGGGACTAATAAGTAAAATGAAGTTAATTGCAGTGCAACCATGATGTGCAATTTTCTGTGCAAATTGCGTTTATTGTGCAAACTACTGTATTGCACACAGATATCTGTCTGTAATTCAGGACATCCAAGTCAATATGAACAGGATTTTGACCAAAAATGACATTCATCACATATCCATAACTGTCATTTTAGATATCCACAATCTAAAATGATCTGAAGGTCCCAGGTTCAAACCCCAGCACCAGCAAAACCAAGCTGCCGCTGTTGTGAGCTTGGGCAAGAAGGCCCTTAACCCTCAACTGAAATAATGAGTCATGAGTAATGAAATAAATAAGTCGCTCTGGATAAATCGCATGAATCTGTGGCATAAATCTAAATGTTGCTTTTCTTAGTACAAATTACGTCCCTTTTCTCGTTCGTTCTTTCGGTCTCTCATTACAGATATCTTTAATTTAGTTGTAGATCTATTGTAAATGTGCTGGGACGTACACTACTGGAAAGATTGACAACTGTCTTGTATGCGTTCCCCTTGTGAATAACCTTTCTCAATGAAATTGTTGACCTCCAAAAGTTTTAATTTTATAAGCCTTTGCAAATTCATGTGCAGCAACAATTGCTTCCGTATTTCACCTGTATTTTCTCTGGAAGCAGTAAAGGCGCACTTAGTATTACCTGCATGCTTTTTCCGTTTAGCTTCATTTTTGTTAAATAATGGCACGGTATATATATATATATATATATATATATATATATATATATATATATATATATATTATTAATACCTTATATCCACGTTCACAGATAAAAAATTCTTATATATTAAACATACAAACAATAAATGAACCATACCGTATCAGCAACATAACCAGGTTCAGTTTAGCACACTTTGTCTGAGAGTAGAGGATGTACCTGGATTAACCTTACTTGAGCTTTACTTTGATTTCAGTTCCTGGATGCTGGTTTGAGGAAATGTTTTAGTTCCTGTTCTACAGTAGCTATGGATCATCTGTAAAGGTTTATATTTCATTGTTACAGAAAATAACACACACACACACACACACACACACACACACACACACACACACACACACACACACCAAGAGATGCAATAGATACTTAATAAATATACCTAACCTAGCTTATATCTATTCAATCAATTAATTCCTCCTGAGCAGTTACTTTATCCTGGTTAGTGGGATGGTAAACCCAAACACACGGGAAAACGTGATGTTAGATGAAAAAAAAACAAAAAAAAAACAGAACCAGTCCATCAGAGTTGTGTGGGAACCATGCACACACACACACACACACACACACACACACACACACACACACACACACACACACACACACACACACACACACACCTAAAGGTAATCCACTTACCTGCATGTTTTTTTTTACAGACATGAGGAAAACTGGACAACAAGGGAAAACCCAGGTGGAGGCAGGTAGAATATGTAAAACTTTAGTAATCCAAACTCGGAGTGGAAGCCAGGACCCTGGAGCTGTGAGACGCACGCCAGCACTACTTGCTGTATGAAGTACCTGGATTAACATCAAACAGGGTTTGTTTGTTCACACCTGAGGCATCAAGATAATCTGATTTCACTGTTTCATGTCTCATTTTTATATATTACTTTACTTCAAATAAATAATAAAATATACAAAACGAATTCTCGCTTGGAAAACTAAGTAGGAAAGAAAAACAAAAATAGATGTATTTTACATTATTATATTAATCCTACTCAAATGTACAGTATACTGGTAGTGATTACAAAATATATTTGTGAAGTCATCCTGCCCTCTAGTGTTTTTCCTTAGTAATTACATCACCTTTTCATTCAACTGTTTTGATGCAAGGTCAAGGGACATTTTCTACACAGCTGTTTCAATCAACTTTCCTAACTGTTGTATTTTATTACAAGATTTACTGTTCAAACATATTTTTTATTTGTGTAGTAAGTTTACCTAAGCCAGTCCCAAGTCGAAAAGTTATTCACTGTGTCCTAAACAGACCAGGAATTATTAAAGTCTAGTATAATATAGCATGTAACACGTATAAATAAAGAATAAAAAAATAAAAGCTTATATTATTGATGTTTTTGATGGAGTAAGGATTATCCCAAGGGCCACAGGTTCCAAGATTCAGTTACTGAGTTACTCAGGCATAATCTCACCTACATTATGTGGCAATAAATAAAAGTCAGCTGATGACCTGAATGTACTGAATGATCCATTTATCACATCTATGTAGTTTTTTGTCCCTGATGGCATAGGTATACTCCAGGACTCAATTTGTAAAAGACTGGTTCTGGGAGCATGAAGAATCATTTTCACATGAACTGGCCACCACATTGTGTGCTATTAATCAAACATAAAGGTTGTTGTTGTTAGTGTTTCAGCTACTCCCATCAAGGTGTTGCCACGGTAGACTATCAAATCCAGACACTTGGCACAGGTTTCACACCAGAAGACAAGAAGTTATCAAGTTGTTAATGGTTTTAAAAATGGAGTGTGTAAAAAGGAGTGCAATAAACATGCTGCGCTTAAATTTCAATATTTTTATGCTATAGTTTAGCAATGTGTTTAAAAAAATAAACAAACAAATGAGCAAATAAGCTCTAAATGTGGTGAAAATTTCGCTTAAGGCGAAAATTTGTATGCGGAATGCATTTTCCAGTGGAAATCATGTAAATGCAGATAATCCGTTCCAGCCACCAAAAAATATTACCAATATTACCAATTTCCAACACTATTATCATATTTTTGCCTTTAAAAACAATCAAACATTTAGAAAAGTGAAAGTGGCTCCCTTTTCTTCTTGCTACCGTCCTTGCTACCATTCTCGGGACCCATGGTGCTAAATCTAGCAGAAAATGCTAAATAAAGCCTCACAAAAAATATAAAAACTCCCTTCGCTTGGCTTTCCACTGAAGCGGATAAGTTTTGAACGACTTGCGGATGTACGCGCAACTTAGCCAGTGTTCGTTCGGGCCGTTCGCTTGCTTGCCAATAAGTCTTCGTATGCCTTGCAAAGTTTCGCCTTAAGAATGAATTAAGTTTGTTTGCCGAGGTTCTGCTGTAGTTGGATTTGTGTTTCAGCAGAACATCTCTTTCTTAAGGAATGAATATGTTAAACATTCTTAAGGCAAAGATTTGTTATGTAAATCTCTAATAAAAAAAAAGAGTATTTTATTCTCTCTAACACACACACACAGCTATAAAACTGCAAAAACTACAGAAAATAGTTTTTTTATGAATGTGAATACTAGGTTATGAAGGGAACTTCGGACAATTATAAAAAATATTACATTATACTCCATTCTTATGAGTTTGTTTTATATATGTGTGTGTGTGTGTATGTGTGTGTATACAGGTATTCACTTGTCCTGAGGTAATGTCATGAAAACGACGTCATTAAAACAGAAAAATCCGCGCGCGCTAAAATGGTTAATAATGGCGGCGCGAGGCTTTGAGCGCGCGCCGTAGCGGGAAACCATGATCAATCGGGTGTTACAGTGAGGGGTGGTCCGTGTTGCGTTTGAGCCACGCCCCTCTCGTCTTTCCCTAGTACTAAAAGCTCCCTGACGTAAGGGCGCGCGAGACAGGCTAGCAACAGTTGCCTCGAGACCCCCGCGCTCGCGCACCATAGCGACTGTAGTCGTGGAGACCGTTTCTTACCAACAGCGGCGGAGAGCAGCAGCAGCAGCAGCAGCAGCAGCGGCGGAAACTGGAATCGGAGCTCGAAAGTGTGTGTGACTGTGAGAGAGAGAGAGTGTGTGTTTGTGTGAGAGAAGAAAAGAAACAAGAAAACGCCAGGAAAGCTGCGAAACACACGAGGTGAATCTTGTTCTTGTCGAAATCTGCACTAGTTAGCTAATTAGCCAAGTTAGCTTGTTTTCACGAACTTAACTCGAGCGCTGTGTATGTGTCAAAGTCGAATGCGTTGTCCTTTATTTCTATCTTTTCTTTCTCGGCGCGTGTGTGTGTATATATGTATATATTTAATATTTAATATTTTTTCCAAACTTGTTGTGTTGTTGTTGGTCCTTGTTTTAACTTGTCTAAGCTAGCAGGTTCCGTGCTAGCCGGCGGTGGCTCCTCTCGTTAGCCGAACAGCTAGTTTAAACTAGCATTAAACTAAGCCTGAATCCCAACCAGAGCCTGGACACAAGATTATATCACTAGATTATACGATTAATCGTGTTCTGTGTCTTTAAATCGATGCATTGGTGCACTTTTGTAAGCGAGCGCTCACATTATGTTTTTTTTTTTTTGGTGGGGGGTGGGGGGGCTCTAATGACTCCTTAACTTAAACACCGGTGTAAGATCTGCTTTCTCAACGTCTTGTACACTTCCTGGATTAATATGATGATTTTCAACAGTAGTAAGTGTGCAGGGGAGAAAGTAGACAAGCTGAAGTCTTTCCCGGCGCAACAGGTTGTTTTAAAGCCGAGGCTGATGTGAAGGAGAAGAGAAGGAGGCAGGTTTCTGCTTTGTGATCATCTTGTGAGATTTTTAAGTGCAAGATGACTGAGGGGAAATGTTTCTAAAGGTCCCTCTGATCATCCTGAGGTTTATATTTGCCTTGAGATGCGGTTGAAAGATGAGATGGAGAGCTTTAACTTCAAGATTATGTGATGAAATAACACAATCTGCTTAGGTTGTGTGTGTGTTTGTTCTGTTTAAACGCACAGCTATTTTGTTCTAGTGCTCGATTTGATCTATCTTAATTTTTGTACATGATGTTGTAACAATACATGCATAAATGTATGTTAACCTTTCACGGTTAAATATTTGTGTTCTGAGAGGTTTGATTCAGGTCAGGGTTCCAGAGCGACTTCGCAGTAAAGCTGGAGACAGGAGGGGGAAAAAAGAAAAGAAAGCTGAAGTGTTTCCCAGAAGCAACAGGTTGTCTTAAAGCCAGAGTGATCTTTAAAGAAGGACTTGACTGTTTTTTTTTTCTCTTTTTTTTTTTTTCTTGTGGCTTTCAAGCTCAAACCTTTTCCTGCTGGTCTTTTGCTTTGGGTTCGATTTGCTGTCCTGTTTTGATCAGATCGGTTTTAAAGCGTGAGCTGACATCCGCAATGTGAAAATCTGACAGTGAGTTACAGTAGTGTGTTAACCCAAATCAACACTGTTTACTTGGGTTTGGTTCCATCTAGGATCATGTTTAATCACAGAGGAGTGTATGTACAGTACACGTTGATCCAGAGGTGATCGAGATCAATCTTATTTCGGTTATTGAAAAATCTGCTTCGTATAACCCTGACTGGTTTTTACTCGTACTGTTTGTTTCTTCTTGTCTCTTGTGTGTGTGAACGAGGATAATTCTTAACTACAATATATTATGTTAAATGTGCAATATTCTAATGGTGGATGCATGCACCATTGTATGTTTGCATGTTAAAAATCCTCCATGCATCACAGCTTGATTTATTTCCCAACACCAGATTTTGGTTCAATTTCTGAGAATAAAATTGATTTTAAGTACCTTCTATTAAAAACCGCACGATTTTCGTCATTGTGCCATCTGAGGCCTCCAGGAGTGTCCTGAATCAGCACTCACTATCAGAAAAAAAATAATAAAATTAAGCATGGTTTTTCTGCCAACCTCTTCAATGTACTTTTTTCACGGCTCACAGATCGAAAATTATTTTCCCGTAATGAACAGTAAACAGTTTTCCATAATATTGCCTGTACCTCTAGTCATTCAGAAAATATGACGTGTAATGTATAAAAATTCTTCACGCATCACAGTTACACGAGAGCCTGCATGAAATGGGGACAGCAATGATTTTCTTTTCCATTATTTTATTTAGGTTTTATCTGGGCGTGTGCTCAGTGTCCGTGTGCATGATTGAGCGTGAGAACGGGGACACTTGTGTCGGTACTCGGTGATACTGCTTTGAATACTTGGTAATCAATCAAGGGTATGAAAGAATGTGTTTATGTTTCTGTGTTGGTGCGGAACAACAAAATGAGGAAAAAGTCGTCGTTTTCTGTCGTTGGCGACTTTTTCGTTCCTCACAGATAACGCTACCTGGTGTTTACTGCATGCTTGAACGGACACCATTTCGTCTGAGCTGTTTCAGGCCGTGAAGATTTTCCAAAATTAGGATTGTTCACATCTGGACACCGGTTTGTCCTGCAGAAAAATGTATAACTTGAATGTTCATAAGTCAGGGATTTGCTGTACAGGCTTAAAGTAAATGAGCCTTTAAAAAAAAAAAAAAAAATTAAACAAGTAAATGAACAGGATATCAGCTGCTTAGAAAACTTCCACTTTCTATCTTGACATTCCATGCAAAACAAAATTGCTTAGCTCGGCAGGTTTATTTTATTTTTTTTTTTTTGGTTCTCTTTTTAGACAGCACTTTACTTTCCTCTAATGATTAACTCGGCTCCCTTGCGAGGGCTGCTTTAAGACAAGTGTGTCCTTATTCTGGATATCCAGACAAGGTTACATAATTCTGCTCCCTTGACAGTTTTTTTTTTTTTGGGGGGGGGAGGGGGGAAGAACTGCCAAATTTCAGTCCGCTCTAAAATCGTGATCAAGATGAAGAGTCGTGGAGTTAACACGTTATAAAACTTTAACGTCGACCCTCTTGTATGTAGAGAGGGCTCATGAGTTTATTATAAGAACCACCATTATTGCACCACCGGTGACATTTTCTCCCGAGATAATCATCTTTGACTCCAAGCAGCAATGCCAGCGCAGATTAAATTACGCATTATGCTTCGCGCGCAGATCTGACAGGCTCGCGGGGAAACCTGTTGGGCGTCCACATCCGTGACAACGGTTCGAGCCCGCTCATCCGAGCCCTGTCCCTTTTTTTTTTTTTTTTTTTTTTTTTACCGCTCATGTTACACCTGAGCAGCGAAAAGCGCCTTAATGAGCGCTGCTTGTGACAATGGCTCACGGGCCAGGTGTCGCCTCCGACTTGCTATTGATCCCTCTTTATCAGCGAGCAGCCGTGCCTCTGAAAGCCGCACCGATAATGAGGGTAATTGCCGTGCTGAGAGGGAAAAAGAGAGAGAGTCAGGCTAATGAGACGCTGTGGTCCTCTCTCTCTCTGCCCAGCTCTCTCTCCTCTGGGCCGCTAATCATGTTAGGACAGCTCTGATCCGCTCATTAACGAGAGGCTCCGGCTGTCAGAGAGATCGCTCTCCAGGGCCGATGGAGCTGACTGAGGACAAGTTTTTTTTTCGTCTGTGTGTCAGGTGTGCCGGTGATTTCTGGATCCCTGGAGCAGAAAACTTACTCCCGACTCTAAACGAGTCTCCCCTGACATGTGACGCGGCGCCCGGCTAATGTTGTCACAGGTGTACTTCCAGGCAAGATCGGCCATCTCCACCCTGACCCCTCCCCCTACCCGTTGAGGACTGAATGATTCATGGAGTCAGAGTTAATTATTGATGGGGTCAGACACTCTCATCCTAGCCAAACTCGCGTCCAGTTGAAGGGTGGAACGAGACGCCGCTTCGGACATTACATCATTTTCAAACCCTCCTGGCTTTTTCCCTCCGCGTCCCGATTGAGGGTTCCTGGAGTTTGAAAAGAGTTAATCAGTTATCGATCATGTAAGGAATTATACACGGCTCCTGGAGGAGAATAATCAGCGATGGAGTAGTGTGACGAAGTGGGGTCACCGGGGTACAGCGCTGAAGTTGGATATTTTCCTAGAAAAGCATCTCATAAAGTGTTTTCGGTGATTGGAAAGTTAATATCGCTTTCTATCTGGCATGAAAGTACATGCGTTAGGTTTTTTATTATAGAAACGGTTGTGTATTTACAGAAAATGCGCCCATCCATCCTTCCAGATAAGAGAAACTTTAAATGAAGAAATAACAAACTGTGTTAATCAGGCTTGTTTTTGGTCACCATGAGCCCTCCAGATCTGCTTCATTCTCCTCCTCCTCCTCCTCCTCCTCCTCCTTCTTGTACAGATTTTTCACATCACGTTCATCCTGAAGATTCTCTTTCTTTTTCTCTTTTATTCCTAAAAAAAAAAAAATATATTGGACGCGGCGGAGTCCTTCTGAACAAGACCACACCCGCTGAGACAGTACAAATGTTTCGTCATAGGATAAAGGTGACGTCTGTTGAGTCAGAAAAACTTTGTCCCATTTACGGCTCCAGCTAATGACTGTCCTGATAATCTCTTTTATTATTGAAACAAATGATAAATTATTTGGTTATGATTCATGTAATTACTCAGGCTCTTGTGTAGCTAACTTGAGATTTGTTTGATGTGCTAAAAACAACAATGAAAATCAATACTTCTTTAAAATTAAAGCTTTTAATGATTTTCATTGCCAAGTAAAAATTCCATCTTTGGTTAAACAAAGTAGCACCAATAAAATGTAACAGTTGCTTAAAGTTTAAAGATGGCTGTGAGGTGTGCAAAATAAATAAACAAATAAATAAATAAATATATATAAAAAATAAAATAAAAAAAATAAAAAAATAATAAATAAAAAAATAATAATTAAAAACCGTTTTGAGATCAGCACTGCTACACATTCAAAATCGCAGCTTCTGATAGATTTTTTTCCTAACATGAGAAAATGGATAAAAATATGATTTTTATTGTTTTAACCTGCGTGATGAGACACCTGCATGAGGCATTTTTGTGGCATGAAGGTTTTGACATCACATCGTTTTTCACTTCACCCCGGTAGGCGGTAATGTATACAAGTCAGTGCAACTAATCGGCAACTAATTTGGTCATTAAATTTAATTGACTACTGTGATCATTTGTTTGTACCCTTGTCCCACTTGGAAAAGGTTTTCCAGTTACTCCATAATTTTCCAGTTAGAAAAGGAGGTGCTATAAAACGAGCAGTGACATGTGATGACATGTGAAAGTTCAGGCCCGTGTTGTGATCCGTTCTGAACAAGTTTTAAAGCTTTTTGTTTTAAGACTGTCTTCAGTCCATAATCTGTCACTACTCAATTTGTAATTCATTTCCTCTCGTTAATTGTACAATCATCGTTCAAATAGAGTAATCCAATTTTTTATTTATTTATTTTATTAATAAGAAAATGAATCGGAAAGATGCCACATCGGCATGCGGATAATTTTAGGTTGCTAATTATTCGTGTATTTAAAGAAGAGATTAGAGTCAAAGCCTCGGGCGAGCTCCGAATCATTTGCTCACTTGTTTTGACAAAAGTTTCTGAATCGGGCTGCGAAGTCTGAATCAGCCTTGTTAATTCCGTCCCACACGCCCAGCTCGAAAGAAAATAAAGGAACGGGAACGAAAGCGCACGTCAGCCGAAGCAGAACAGCTGCCGTGTTTACATGGCAACTCGATACACAAATAGTGGCTGAGTAACGGAAAGACCGGGGCTGCCCTCAGGCCTTTGGCCTCCAGATTTTAAAACTGTTTTTTTTTTTTCCCCCTCCCCCTTTTATTTTTAAAAGCAGTCATCCTTTTTCCTTCTGCCAGGCACGTGGAGCCGTGGCATGCACAGGCAGGTCAGAGGGCAAAGGTGTGTGTATGGTGAGACGGCGGAGATGGCAAATCTGTCGTGCAGAAGCCGGATCCATCTTTTATTCCCGTAATCCCGAGGCTGAGCACTTTCGTCTCCTTTAATCCGCTCTGAATCAAAAGCCTTCGATACGTCGTTCAGCACCGGTGAATTTATCGCCGCTTGCCGAATATAAAACTCCCTGCCAAAGAATGACAAGGCTCATTTAGTCAGAGCGCGGTACGCAGAACGATAACATCGAAATAACGAGGGCGTAACCTCGAACTTTCAGTCTCGCCCTCTCACCTGCTCACAAAACCATGAGCAGTCGTGTTCTCGCAATTTGTACATTTATTTACTGGAAGTCCCAGCTCGTTTATGTCTGGTTATAAAAAATTATAATAAAAAAAAAGTATTAGATGACATGTTCAGTAATAATGTACAACTGTAAAACATATGGCATGACATGTATAGTGTATGTGTTTGTTGTATCCCAGTATGTAATATCTTAAACAGTATAAAATAACAAGTAAAATGGCTTGATAAAGTGAAGTAGAATACAATGGGTCTGAAAGTCTTGTCAGTGAAGGGGTTTGACCACACGACCTGTAACTCAAAGCCACCGCAACTAGATTACGTTAATTAACTTGCACAAAAAGATCAATCCAAGCCAGGACCTTTTAAATAGGACTTTTTGTATACGGTGTAGGAAGACTTATTGAACACAATGTATGCATAATCAGTCTGTTCTGGCTCCTTATTCATGTTTGTTTATTTTCTTTTTGAGTCTGATATGTTTGAATGTTGTAAGTCTGATTTTCATGGTCGGAAGTCGGAAGATACTTAACAAATCGTTTCAATCTGCTCCCTCTCGTTTAATCGTCCGAGGCGTCACGTAACGATCTACAGGTGCTGGGTTCAGCTGTATTTGACCACAGCGCAAGGTCTGATTGTGGCGTCGACATCGGGGTCGACTGTAACCCTACACCACGGCGAGTTTTGAACAGAGCTCAGATCTCAGACTGACAGCTGCACCGAGTTCCCCTAGGTGTACACACATGTGCGTGTGTGAGTGAGAGTGTGTGCGGATTGGGAACGCCTGATATGGCTCTCTATGACATCTTTAGCCATGTATGCATGTGCACTATGGCCGTATTTAGCCCAGTCTGTAACACCACTCGTCCTCAGCTGGCTTACCGCCGTCTGCCGAAATATTTCCTTGTTGTTGAGTCAAATCGAGTCTATTCACTCTGGGACATTAAAGCTCTGTCTGATTTATTTATTTATTTATTTATTTTTTTGAAAGCTCTGAGCTCTAGAATCGATTCCTAGCACTTTGCTCAATATCTACTAAATGTTTACATAAACAATATTTATTTAACATAATTGCACACAATCTGTGAAAAGAGAATAAAATGTATTGATATCTGGAATCTGCTGTCACAGTAAAACTAATGTTGCTGCTACAACAATATTCTAACTTTTCATTTAATTTATTACTATATGCTTCTATTTATTTAACCTTTTTTCTCCTTTTTTTTTGTTTTTTTTTCTGTTTCAGCTATATAAGCATCACAGTGTTTTCACAGTTTATATTTATTTACATGCATTTCGTACAGATGTTTACACACCATGCCTTAAATTGCACCCTGGGAATACATAGTTATTTATTTTTTCTTTTCTTTTCTTTAATTGAATTGGGTTTGGGTCAGACCTTTCCATATTTTTTCCAGATAAATCGCGCTTTCTGTGTTTGGCCGAGTTCAGTCTTGTGTACGATCGGTTCGATGCTTTACTACGTGTAAAACGATGAGACAATCTGTATGCCTTCCTCAGCCAATCCCGTCTTCCTGAAGTGAAGACGGGATTGAGAGAGCTGTTTGTTCTCACAGAGGAAGCAAAATTCCTTCCTAGAAACTCATCATATCATGTAATGTTACCCCCACGTGGGGCAAAAATGTGCAGCAAGAATGTGTATGCCAAAAAAAAGAGAGAGAGAACGTGAGAGAAACGATCAGATCAAGTGTTTGAACGGCCAATGTTTACCTTCTGAGCTGATGATCATATGTTTACACCAGACTGTTTTGAGTGAAATGTTTAACGATTATTTATTTCTTCATGTATTACTTGCTTTACATCTTAATCACTCAGCATTCAAGTCCCTGTGTATGTTGTTGCTATTGGGTGGAAGGGAAAAAAAAAAAGAGGGGGGCGTATGTCAACGCTTTCTGACCAATCCGAATCCAGCGTCGCTGTGATCGAACGTCGTAAATGTAAAAGGATACATCTACGGTATATCGTAGAACGCATTTGCGTCACATGGCCAGCTGCACTATTAGGATGGCTCTGGATATCGGTGTGAGGGGGAAAAACTGGCGCTTCAAAGCGTGCGTGTGTGTTATCAGGAGCACGAGGTGTTTGTTTGAGGTGAGACTGTGGAAACGGCTGCTCTCAGCTCAGACACTGAGACGGAACGAGAGGACGAGGCGAGGTCCTGATTTATAGTTTCAGTCGCCCATAATACATTAAACACCTGTAGCTTTGTGGGCTGATATGAATCAATCCTTGCTTGTGGCCTTGTGAGTGGGATTCAGCTGTGATTCATCTCTCTCTCTCTCTCTCTCTCTCTCTCTCTCTCTCTCAAGACGAGCTTTAAACATGCTTCAGCAACAGGTAAAAACATGCCAGGGAAGGAAAATGTTTTTCCCGCACAGACTCACCCTGGCTGCAACCTCCCCTCATCAGCGCGTTCTTTACATTCCACCTTGTTTGTATCATAGCTACACAACAGCTAATTACATTTCCTGCACCAGCACACCAAGGCCCTTAGATTTGCATGACAATAGTTAATCTCTCTCTCTCTCTCTCTCTCTCTCTCTCTCTCTCTCTCATTTCATAGTGTTTTGACATGAACTCTATAGACACCTCCTTTACACAAATTTTACATTGAATTATTATTCACATGTACTGTACAGCACAGGGATACTGCATATCCCAGTCAGGAAACTGGAGTCAGAGCGCAAACTGGGGTGGCAGCTTGATGGTGCTGGGGCTCGAACCCCTGCCCTTCCAATCAGTCCAATCAGTAACCCAAAACTTTAACCGGGTTGGCCACCACTGCTTTACAGGTTGTCCCCGATTTAGTCGAGTTCTGTTCCGAGAGCACGTAAGTCCGATTTGCTCTCAAGTTCGACAAAATATAACGTATAGTAAGAATGTAAGACTTGCAATGGATGTATTTAAAATAATAATAATAATTACATCTGTCCCTGATGAGCAAGCCGAGGAAAAACTCCAGAGATATGAGAAACCTTGAGAGGAATCAGACCTAATTCGTGTGCAGTAGGGAGTGATTTGCAGTCTTTAGAAGGATGGAAGTTGGTGCAATAATCCATGTATTTGGAAACACACAGTTTGTGTTAAACTTGATGTACTAACGTGACCTAAGAGGGAATTAGCTGCTAACAGACTAGCTGCAGAGTCTGCAGGATCTATAACTGAGCGTGTGCTCTGGGCATTCACATTCTGCCGAGTGGAACACTAACCGTTTAAATGAACGGTTTATGTTCGAGAGGTTGTCAGAGTGCCTCTTTTTTTCCGAAATATCTATGCAGTTAATCATATCTCTTACCTTTTATTATTTTTTTTTATACACTTCAGTTTAAGATGCTCACATTCAGTGAGTCAAAGTTCCCCTCGAGTAAAATTGATAACAGGAAAATTATTTATTTATTTTTTCTTTCCACAGTAAAGACCTCGGTGTCGTTAACGCGTCCGAGCGACGCATGGAATACGGTAACCTCATTACACCGCAGGCCCGAGGTCACTAGTTCACTCCTTCCAGTTCCTGCATTAAGCACCCGGACTAATGCAGAGAGCGCTTTCCTCCGCCCATACCGACATCCTGTGCATTTATCCTCAGCCCTCAAGGGCCATGTGTTTGCAGATTCGTCTCCTTCGCCTATGAATGCCCATTCAGGCCACATCCAGAGTCTGAATAGACGGGGAAGTGCCTGTTGTTGATTCGCACCCCGAGCGACTCCCACTCCACAGCAATTGTTATCACGCTATTGTAGAGGAAGAACGGGCTTTAGACGCAGGGCAAAGCTGTCATGACGGCAGGGTGAAACTTGTACCTCGCTGTCTGTTTGGGTTCGACTTCACTGTAGTTTATTTAAAAAGCCTCCAAGGCTGTCGTACGTTCTCATATAAATTATCTTACAAACTTCTAGCACTAGAGCGAGGAGGATTTTATCTCCAGGGCTTCACTTTCTTCAGCTTTATTTTTCATTTTTATTTTGTTTGGTTTGGATCTTTTTATTTATTTAAGTTGTCCACACCCATCATGAGTCGTATCTCCTAAACAACGTTCATTCTCATTATCACTCCGACATAAGTGTATTGATAAGAGACAGCATTTTGGTATCTTTCGCACACACGATAACGATATCATCCCTTGGAAGTGATTGCTCGTACATGTGGGGTTGTGTAACAGGTGGCGTGTATTTATTTATTTTATTTTTATCCTGTTTGATTGCTAATGCATAACTAAAATGCAGTTCTTAGTTTTTTTGGATGGTTATCTGACAAACACAAGCAGTATGTTAAATCCACAAGGTGAAAAAGTGAACATCAAACACATGATCAACAATCAGCTCTGCTACTTAAATTCGTCCCATCAATTGAAAAGAGGCAGACGCCCCTTTTTTATTTCATTTATTTTTTTTAAAGATAACTCTGGCTTATCAGATACAAACGTGTTTAGACATGCATCACCTTTGTTTCCTCAGAGGACACGTCATATCAGTTGGGAAAAAAAAAACGTAACCTGGAGGAAATGTTGTGTTCAAACATTCCAGCTATTGTGGCTTTTTCCTGTATGTAATAAATGAGAAATGTTTGTAAGCCGTAATAGAAATAAATAAAAAATGTTTGCCTTTTCTAGTGCGCGTGTATGAGTAGGAAGCCAGTCTGGGAATTTTTTTCCCCCTCCTCTCTCTAGGTTGACACTCATGGTCACCATGGAAACAGCTGTAAATAATGTCGTCATGCTTCTTTGCCCAGCACGTTCCAGAGAAATTCCCAGCTTTCAAGATTTTAACAGCGAGTCATGCTACGACTCACGAGTTTATGGGTCTCTCCAGTGCTGGAAGTGTTCTCCAGCTGGTCTACAAACATGTACAGTTTAACCGTTATTATAGTAACCTATTTCACCCCTCATTAAAAAAAAAAAAAAAAATTCATGTGGATCGCCATGGATTGGTGCAAGGCATTCAGAGGGCGTTTTCACATCAGCAACATCGGGATTCCCCCCTACAATCCAAGTAGGTGCGTACTGCCACCTGCTGTATCGGAGAGTGTAAATATGCAGGTGTACCCAAGTACAGAGAACAAAAAAAAAAAAAAAAAACCATACAAGGTGGTGAGGAGGGGGAGCAGTCATTCCTGCACACGGTGCGAATCAATCGTGCCTAGTGTGGAACCACACTGATCTCTAGAGCACAAGGTCATTATGTCGTGCACAAGTGTTCACCCCCTTAAACTCCTGTTTATTGGAATTCAAGGAAAATCAATATATTTTATGAAAGTATTCACAACATCCCAGGTGTATTCCAACTTTGTACCTGAGGTTCAGGATGAGTGGTATACACGATGGAAGGAAAATGTTCCCCCTCACTTCAAAAGTATAGGGTGTAGATTTGTCACGTATAGTCACAGTGAAGTCAGTTAAAAAAAAATTGTAAAAAAATTCCAAAGTAGTCAACTTTGTATACATCTGCTGCTTACATGCTGAAGAAGCACATGTACGCGTTTGTTTTCTCTAAAGTTAATTGTATAATTACCGTCAAGAACGTCCACAACAGTATGTTAAGTGTTAAGACCTCCGAAATCACATGCCCTGAATTTCGCAAACAGTGTCCACACCCATTAAAGGCAGGTACATTTCAATGAAACAGTCACTACTGTTATGTAGGAACAGGGGCCATTTCAACATTATATTCGAGTAAACAAAAAACACTCATGGTCTGACGAGGCGAGACACCGGTCAAGTAGACAAGTACGTTCGTTTTCCACTGCCTGTTGTGCAAGGTGCTCCCCAGGGATCGGATGTAGGCCTGCTTTTATTTATTTATTTATTTATTTATTATTATTATTATTATTATTATTATTATTATAATTTTTTTATTTGCATGCCATGTTTTAAATTGGTCGACACAGAGCTGGCACCGGATCGCCCGCGAAACCCGAGTGAAAGATGACGTGCATGTCTCTGGCTCCAAGCTTTTTTGGCTTACCTCGTGTGATAGGAAAGCTCTCATTAGCACACTCGGTTCTCCGAGCATGGAATGTAGCGGCTGAACACGATCCATCAGAGAAGTGGGGAGGAAAAAAAGGGTCGATTTAAACGGGTTCACAGATTTTCTCAAAGGGAACACCTCACCGACGTTTTTCTCTCATGTCGACGTGATTCAGTGTTATTCGACCTATGTGTCTCCATTTCGCTGCTGGAATTTTTGAAGAAGATATAACACTAAGAAGAAGGAAGAGTGGGAGGGAGGGAGGGAAAAAAATGCTTCAAAGTTGTTGCTAGCAACATGTTGCCATGTTTATGCATGTGAATCAGCAGGCAAGGTTCAAGTTTGTGACAATGAAATTATAGTAAAAAAAGGTCTACAGTTGGTTAGCACCTCACACCTCCAGGGTCAGAGGTTCGATTCCTGCCTTGGGATCAGTGTGCATGGAGTTTGCATGTGCTTCATGGGTTTCTTCCAGGTGCTCTGGTTTCCTCACACAATCCAAAGACCTAGGATATACTCTTGGGATATAATTTCTTTTAAACACACGTTAGTTACCCCAAGCGAACGAGTTCAAGTATCTTGGGGTCTTGTTTACGAGTGATGGGACACTGACCGCTAGCTTTTGGCTCAACTCTCTCCAGTGTACCAGTCGATCTTTTGTTCCTTCCCTCACCTATGATCGTGAGCATGAACATGATCGCAAATTCAAGTGGCCAAAGTTCTCAGAAGGGTAGCTGGCTTTTCTCTTAGAGATGGATTGAGAAGCTCAGTCTTTCGTGTAGAACCGAGTTGGTTCGGGCATCTAGTAAGCATGTCATCAGGACGCCTCCATAGGGAGCTGTTCTTGGCACGTGCAGTTGGGAGGAGGCCACGGGGGCAGACCAAAGACTAGGCAGAGAGATTATATGTCCACTCTGGCTTGGGAACGTCTCTGGATGCCGCGGTCACAAGAGTTAGCTAAGGTGTCTGGGGAAAGGGAAGTTTGGGGTTCCCTGCTGGAACTGCTACCCTCGATCGTAACTCTATTTCGGTTAAGCGGTTGAGGACACGAGAGTCGTTGTAGAGTTTCTACAAAATGGCATGAAAAACAGATTTTCAAGCGAGAACGCCACGCTGACAAACGAGGTTCGGTTCGAGCTGACGGGATGCTTTGTCAACTCTCCGTTTACATTTACGCTATTTTTGCAGACACCCTGATCCAGAGCGACTTACATTTTTATCATATACATCTTGATCAAGGAGCCTACGGTCACAACTTGGTGGTGCTGGGGTTTGAACCCGGTATCTTCCGATCAGTAGTTTAACCCCTCAACCCCTGAGATACCCCTTGGCCCGATAACCACTCTGTGCATTTGTGGTGAGCAGAAAAGCATCTCAATTCACCGACTCTGGAGGCAGATGGGATGCAAAAGTACAAGACCGCACTGTGGATCTGATCTGATAAAATTTTTTGATCAGATCAAGAATTATTACCTCATTACCTTTTTCGTTTCCTTTCCCTCCTCCTCCTCCTCTTGTTCCATCGCTACGGGCAACGAAGTGTTCTGACAGTAGAAGGCCGAAGATGCCCCATTTTGTCATTACTAAAATTGTGAGGGGGGGAGTGGGGAGGACTGGGTGGACGGAAAAGAGAGACAGGAGCTCGTCCTCGCCGAAACGTACACATGAAAGAGTTTATGTGGAGGACACGGGCTTCCTCCTCACAGCTGCGCTTCAAAGTGCTGCAAAACACTTTTCTTTTTCCAGCGCCAGGCTGGGGGTGGAAATCTGGAAAGATTTACAGTGTGTGTGTGTTAGATGGGGAAGGGTCTCTGGGGAAGCAGAGAGTTGTAAGTGTGAACAAACGGTCTCCATGGCGACAGTGGGCTGCCGTAGTGATGGATGGAGTGAGGAGGGAGGATGAGGAGATCAGCTTGAGTTTGCAGATTTTCTTCTCTTTTTCCTTCTTCTCTTCTCTTGTTTTCTTTCCATTATGCCGCTTTTTTCAGTTCTCTCCCCAACTTTTCTCTTTTTATTTTCTTTTGATCTCTCTTTTTTTTTTCTCATCTTTCTCTTCTCATCTTGTCTCATATCTCCCATTTTCAAATTCTTTTCTCATCTGGTTGTCCTCTTCTTTTTTTTTCTTTCTTTTTTTTCTTCATTTTTTTTCTCTTCCATGCTCTGTTCTCTTCGCACAGTCTGCAGTTCGCTATATGGTTCTCGTTGCATTAGCCATAAATGAATGAGACAGACTGACAAAGAGCCTCCGCTGTAGATATCTAGTCTTAATTTGCTTACATTTGTGTGTGTGTGTGTGTGTGTGTGTGTGTACACCCGTGTGCCTTCACACAAGTGTGTATTGAATAACAGGAGTTTGGATAAAATCATGAAAAACATGAAATGTGGACACTCACACACACATACACACACGTGGTTCGTCCCTGTCGTTCATGTCCTTTTTAAATATGTAATTAACTAATCCACAACTTTTTAAGGTTTTGCAACGAGGGACGGCTCAGGACTTCTATCGTCAAGGTAAATAATGCCAATCAAATATTAAGCAAACACGTACACATTATCACGCGAACCCGTTCACCCAGAAACCAGTTACGGCGTGAGAATATCCGAGTGGAAAATAACAAGTTGGCAGTTAAAAAAAAACAAACAAAAAAAAAATCCATAAAGTTTCAGGATATGTAGTTTAAAATAATTTGCAGATTTGTTAAATCTGTCAGAATTCCAACATTTCTTTATAGTAATATCTCAACAAAACAGTAATAACTGTAACATTTCCCCCAAAGTAATAACTCCTCTACGATGCCTGGCCAAAAAAAAAGTCACCGCATCAGAATGGTCAAGTTATTGGTCTGAAAGTAATGAAAGATTTGAAATTAATGGAATTGTAACTGGGTTATGAGCTGTCCAAGATGTTATCAAAACCTGTAAGGATAGAGCTGAACCTTCAATTTTTTAGGTAGACTTGTGGGTGGGGGGGGAAAAAGCACGCATTGAGATCACTTAAATGTTCGGTGAAGTTTCACTGAAAAATTTTTTTTAAAAAAAGGATACAGTAAAAAAAACTTGAGCCATGTTTAATAGAGAAATTACGAACATCTCCACTAATGCAGTTGGAACTAAACAGTGCTAATTAAACCACTTGTTGGACTTCGGAGCGATGGAGGTCTGATGAGTCCAGATTGAGTCCATTCCAATATAATGTCCACTGTACAAGTCTCTAGAAACAGTGTTATGATCTGATGTTGCTTCAGTTGTTCAGGTCTAGACTCGGCAACGTTATGTGGCAATAAAATGAAGTCAGCTGACCACGTAGATGTACTGATGACTTCTGGGAGCATGAGGAATCATTTTCACACATGAACTGACCAGCACACTGTGAACCGGAATCAATGAAATCTTGCAGTGTACGACTTTTTTTTTTCTTTTTTCTTTTATATACAGTCAGTGGGGAAAATGTTACACACTAGAATTCTATTATTATAGAAATTTTAAAAACGTTAAAAACAACGTAAAAAAAAGTTATAACTATTACATTTACGCATAGCTATAGCTATAATAACTATAACGTTTTCCCGACTTCTAACCATCATTACAATGGGGCAAGGATTATAGTTATTAACTATAAATATCCTAATGTTGGTTATAATATCTAGAACATTTCTAATAGTAACAGTTGTAACATCTGAAAGATTTTTTATAGTTTTGGCCATAATAACTAACTTTGCAATAACTAGCAATTCTGACAGCAATTACAATTTCTTACAAATTGTAATTTCTTTAAATACTTCTTTATTTTTAAAAAATCTTTTAAAATTACATTTCGATTATTTTGACATGTTTTGTGATTTTATGATTTAAACTGCGACCTGTACCATTTTGTATTCAAACCTATTTATCGAGGCAAACAAGAAGAAATTGGACAAATGATCTCATTAACAGGATGCTTGTCAATATTTTTAGAAACTTAAAAAGTATATAAAAAAGAAATAAATGGTTAAATTATCGACAAACTCTACATACATTTCCTGATTATGCGTACAGAGTAACTGTAATAAACTTGAGCTTTTTGCAATGAAATAATTCATTTAGATTTAGATTTTTGTGCAATTAATCGTGCAGCACTAATGTTAAGGTTACTCTAAGTAAGTAATACAATGTAGATAAAATGTAAATGGATCTCATCGTCTGTTGTTTAGGGAAAAATGACGAGAAAAAATGTAAGGTTTTTATTTTCTCATGGAGTGAGAACACTTTTACGTTGCCTTCTCAATCTTTGGGGGATTGCTTAGAGCATTTAATTGCTTTTAAGGAGGATGTTTATTTACGGAGACAAAGGAGACGTATGTAGCAAACAAGACAAGGCGAACAGTGCTCGGCCAGCGTGGCGATTTCCACCCGGCAAATTGGGGTTTTGCTTTTTTGCAATTTCATGAGAATGTGCTTTTTGTAAATTTTCAATGCGAGGTTGGTTGATCTGGAACCAGCAGTGAATGCGAAGGATGAACTGTACAACATTTCCTGATAGTAACTGCAATACAACTGCAATAGAGCGTGATGTTTATTATATAGTAGGAACCAATGATATGATGTTTAACATTTTGGAAAACGTTCAGCAAAATAACTGATATTTCTCTTTGTAATGACGATAATATCTGTAACTTTACCTCCACTGTCTCGATGAACAACAACACTGAGGGCATTTTTGCATCAGTGATGTCTGTCTGTCTCCCCCGAAATCTCTCGACAATTTATTTTTCTTTCTGGAATATCAGCAATATTAGCGTGATGATCGCCTACCTCAACTCTTCTTTGTGTTTTAATAAACCAACTAGGCGCATACTGCCACCTGCTGTATCGGAGGGTGAAAAACCCGCAAGTGTGGAGAATAATAATAATAACGTGAATGCTTGACCAGTGGAGAGGAGGAGGGAGAGCAATCGTTCCTCTTCATGAAACAAATCAATGTGGAAGTGCCTCGGAGAGTTCACTGCTGCTCATACAGTCGTTTAAAGCGTAAAGGTGTGTGTGTTCCGTAAGTGTGTATGTTAAGTATCAGCGTGTGGTGTTTAGTCAATTATCAGCACACACACACCCCAGCAGTTTGGAAAAGTCATCGTGTGAAAGAGTTGTTGATTTTGGAGCACAGAGGTGTAACGCAAGCTTCTCTCTCTGTCTCACACACTACGCCCCCCCCCCTTCCTCCTCCCTTCCAGTCTTTCCTTTTCTTCTGCTTTTCCTGATTACTTTTACATTCCTTGTCAGTTTTGCTCCGGAGTCTCAAAGTTCCTGAAAGTAACTCCACAAATAATCGTAGAGGAGAGAGATATATAATTGGAGCCAAGCTGTTCCCCAATCCCCCCCATACCCCACCTCCCTCCCCCCTACCCCCAATAACACCCGAGTAATTACCCCTCCTTCCTTTCCTCCCCCCCCTCTTAAGCCCGAGAGGCTGAAATGAATAGGTTACGTATTTATTGTTGTAAGTTTCTGGTTAATGTGAGATAGACGGCTCGCTCTGGGGACAGCATTGTTTGGTTTGGGAAGTATTCTGCCGGTCGCCTAGCAACAGGCTCCTGGAAACGGGAGTGGACTGTGTTGCTACTGGCAACGGTTGTTGCTCTGCAAACAATGTGGGCCGGAGCGCAAACAAGAGCCAAGACCGTGGGCTCCTGCGCTTAATTGAACATCTGCATGTGTTTTTTTTTTTTTTTTCTCTCTCTTTAACTTAGCTTCCCTTTAATAACAAGCGACAGGCCGTCCCTTTAACCATGATCTTACGAGTAACAACTTTTATTTACGTAGCACCTTTTTTTTAAAATTATTTATTTTTTATTTGTTTCAAAAGGAAAGCGCTTTAACAGGGTGTGTAGGAATTCTAACAAGTGAGTGAAGAAAGGAAAGCATGTGATTGGGAGTAAGAAAAGAAAATCTCAATAATGATGATGATAATGATGTGATTCCTAATTCCTTATCGTTCATCTTTAACACCTGATCGTTTCAGAGGAGCTGACGAGCATGATGTAAGGGGATCTTTCTTTTCCTGTCTCCCCTCGCGTTCAGAGGGGAATAGCATCGGGTTGATTCTCTCTCGTGTGTCTGTGTATGTGTACATGTACTGTAACGAGGCCCGACCGCGGTCGCCGCACCCGTCTCCGTCACGTAGCCCAGACGAGCTCGGCCTCCCGCTGCCCGCTGCTTTTGTTCTGTCCCGAGCAGCTGGTGGGGAATTTAATGTGGCTTTTAACCTGGGCGAGACGCCCGCACAGAGACCGACCGTCCCGGACCTCCAGTCCTGCGCTCTTCACACGCTCGCTCACACTTAATTAAAGTTCTGCTCAGGAGCTCCCTCAGGACAAAAGCACCGTCTGAAGGGCGCCAGTAAAAAAAAAAAGTCCCTCTGTTCCTCAAGCACTTCAGGGCAGAAGTAGCACCTTCTCTTCTTTGTTTCTTCTCTTCTTCTTCTCTTCCCTTCTCTTCTTAATTCCTGGTCTTCTCTTCTGTTTATCCTTCTCTTCTCCTCCCTTCTTTTCTCTTCCTAATTTCTGGTCCCGTCTTCTGTTTTCTTCTCATTTTTGTTCTTCTCATTTCTTCTTATTTTCTTTTTTATATATATATCCTCCTCTCTCTTCAGACATTTCTGAAACAATTCCTGTTTTCTCCTCTCCTGTTCAATTCTGTTCATCTTTCTGTTCTGTTTCTCTTTTTCCACATATCTTCTTTCTATTCAGTTTCATTCTATTGTTTCTTCATCTCTCTCTAAGTAATGTCCATTTCCCCCCTCTTATCCTCTGTTCTCATAATTTCTTGTCACTTTTTGTTTTTCTCTTTTTCCTTTCTATTCTTTTCTCATCTGCTCTGTTTTATTATTCTGTTTCTTTTTTTCTTCTCTTGTCTTGCTTTTTTTTTTTTTTTTGCCTTTTCCTCCTTTGACCTCCTCTCGCCTTTTCTCATCGTTTCTAGTCACTTCTTTCTCTCAGGTGTTGTCTATTCGTTTTATTCCTTTTCCCTTCTAATTCCTAGAACTCGTCTCTCCTCTTCTCTTCTATACCTTTTTCTATAATGGAGGAATATAAAAAGAAAGGTGCTTTTATAGACCTATCTTTTTCTCTCTCTCGCTCTCTCTCTCTCCTCTTCATTTCCTCCTTTCCTCAGTAACCTTTTACAGACTCACAAGCGAGGTTAAACGCCACACCAAACTTCCTCGTCTCGCTCCTCCTCTGCGTTTCCGCTCCGATGCAGTTTGATGCAGGAAACACTGAACGGCTCGAGGTAGATGGAATCAAAGATGACTTTATTGTCTGAGAATTCATTCAGGCTTGTAGTAATCTAAATAAACAGGTGTCGTTATTATTATTATAAACTGTGCATTTTGGAGATGTGGAGTCGAACTCATCACCTGTTGCATGTTTGCTTTGCCCCCTTGCAGACAAACGTCCCTCAGCGAGGGCTCCAGGGCGTGTGGTCGTCGAGGGGCTCGGGGACAAAAATAACCCCGTCGAGCTGTGAGTCTCTCGTCACGCTATGGGGGGGGGAAAAGGACGAGCTGGGGGACGCAGAAAGGGGCAAGGCTTGTGTTTACACATTTAATGAAATCTAATCACATTTTTATTTTTATCCAGAGCGAGTGTTTTTTATTGTTTAGTTCGTACTGTTGTTCATCACCAGGGGCAACTGTTTTCTTTCATTGCAGCTTTTTGCCCATTCAGACTCTAATATTAGACACTAATTAGCAGAAGAGTCCAAAATATTCCCAAGCATAAATTTCCGCCTTGCCGCTTTGCCTTGTGCTTCTGTCTTAAGCACTGATCTTAAAACAGGCTGTCAATCAAAACCAGACATCTCTCCCACCCCTCTTTTTCTTTCTCTCTCTCTCTCTCTCTCTCTCTCTCTCTCTCTGAGCTAAGTTCTTGTTCCCCACAGGGCGTCAGGTTCCCCCGGTTCCCCCGATTGTTACCTCAGGTTAAAATGGGAATAAAGTGAAATCATATTTATTTTTTAGTTAGCTTTAATGAGTCGTGAATTACACGCGCAGAAAAGACATCAGTTCTCTCTCACTCTCTTTTCCTTATTCTTGTCTCACACACACTCTCTCTCGGTCACACACAAACTACTGTGTATGTATATATAATATACCTTTGTCTTGTCTCACTGCTCTCCTTTCTGTTTTCTCTCTCGCTCTGAACATATTTGTTTGTTTCTCTCTCTCTCTCTCTCTCTCTTAGTCTCACTGTACAGTATATATGTCTACCTCTTGATCTCGCAATTTTTCTCCACATGCTTGTATCTCTCTCACACACACATCAGGTTCTCTCACTCTCTATCCATCTGTTTCTTTTTTCTTTGTCTTTTTTCCTTCTCTGTATGTCTCTCTCTCTCTCTCTCTCTCTCTCTCTCTCTCTCCTCTGTCACTTTTCCACATGCACTCTCACTTTTTTCTACCTCTGCCTCTCTTTTGATTTTGATGTATTTTCCTCTGTATTTCTTCTTTTTTGCACCCCTTCTCTCTATCTCGCTCTCGCACACACGCGCGCGCACACACACACACACACACACACACACACACACACACACACACACACACACACACACACACACACATATATGTATATACACTATCAGTGTCTCTTTCTCTTACCAAGTTCCAGAGCTGAAGCTGTAAAAAGAACTGGGCTGAGAGGAAGGAGGGGAGGGGTGGGGGGTTGCAGGCAGGCAGACAGGGAGGTGTCCAGAGTTCGGGGTGGTTGCCATGGTTCCCTCACCATGGCGACCAGCAAACGTTTACAAAGCATTGAGGAATTTCCTCATATCAGCTGGATTATTGGATCCCCTGGAGACAGATTCGCACTCGAAACAAACGCTGGAGCTCATCAGAACACTGACGTGTGTTTGTGTGTGTTTCTGTGTGTGTGTGTTTGTGTGTGCGCATGCGTGTTGTGCACGCGTGTGTGTTGGTTTTTTTTTTTTTTCAAAGAGGTTTTAAGAATCCCACCCTTAAGATTCATCATACACAGTTCACATAAACACACCATTAATATCATTCTGTTTTTGTTCCTCTGTTCCTCTTTAAACTACCATAGCCTTAACTTTTCCGTCTCTCTCTCTCTCTCTCTCACACACTCGTACACACAGTAGTTGATCTCCTGCCCGAACTCCGTGCTCGGCTGTGATTAGACTGTTAATGTAGCTTTTATTCACAGAGCCACAGTAAGGTTCAGATGTGAACGGCTCCTGGGGGTGTCTCTCTCTCTCTCTCTCTCTCTCTCTCTCTCCCCCTCACTTTTCTCCTTCTCTCTCTGTCTCTCTTATGCCTTGCCCAGTCTGAATGCCCGCTGAAAAGGCCCTTTGTGGAACCAGTTGGCACAAACACCAGTGTCTCGTCATTCAGTAGTCCGCTCTTATCCTCATCTTTCTGGGTGTACGGCTACTCGCATTTTTTTTTCTCTTTTTTTCCCCCCCCCCTCTCTCACACTCTATCTATCTTTGTATTTATATAGAGAGAGAACATCATGCAGAACTCAGAGGGTGGCTCGGAGGCAGCGTCCACAGTGGCGCTACAGACGGCCACTTCGGCCCAGGCGCCGGTCGTGCAGCCCGTACCTCCATCGCAACAGGTACAAACAAACGCACGCACGCATGTGCACACACACACACACACACACACACACACACACACACACACACAAACTTTCCAACACAGGACACTAGTCATAAAGAACTTTAGAGAAGAGGTCGCGTGAATATGTAATAGATAAAGTGATAATATCCATCCCGTGTTCTTCATGTGGTCACAAGATAAAAAAACAAAACAATATGTATTAGTCCCTGCGTCATTCATTCCCAGCTGGTGATGTCACAGCTATCACCACAGTCAAGGTGTGCCTTTATTAGAAACTAATCAAGATGGCACCGCCAGGGTCGGGGGTTCAATTCCCGCCTCAGGGTCTGTCTGTCTGTGTGTGTGAGCAAGGAGTTTGCACATTCTCACCTGCTCGGTGGGTTTCCTCCAGCGTTTCAGAAATTCATTGGTGTTCCCAAATTGCCCGTAGTGTGTGAAGCCTCATACCATAAGTCTCCTGGGATAGGCTCCAGCCCCCTGAGACACTGTATACAGGATAAGTGTTATGGAAGATGAACATGATTATTATTTTTTATTGTGACTAGTTATGTCTGCGACTTTGTTTCAATTTTGGAATTGTATAGTTATCACATATCCAGTACAGCGCCATCTATTGAATTTTGGAATTAACTGAAATATTTTTACGTATACCTTGAAGTGCACAAAATGCAGGTGTGAGATCGAGTTTATTAATCAGATTTCAATCGGACACTCATAAGCGTGTATTAAAAGATGTACAGCGCCACCTGTTGAACTTTTGAGATTTTTTTTTTTAAGGTCGATTTAAATTTTTTACGAATTCTTGATTAAATCAGTTTTTAGCAAGTTTAGAATATGTCCAGCGCCATCTGTGGTAATAAAAGTACACGATTTTATTAAATTGTTTGTCCCATTTAAAATTCAAATTAGCACATCTATCAAAGCCTACATTTTATCTCAAGCTCAACTGAATACACCTTGAAATCCGTTCAGTAGTTTTTACGTGATGTGTTCACGGACAGACAAAAATACCAAAAAATCTTTTTGATGCTCATCTTACGCCAAGCAGTGTGAGTCCGGCAGCTGCTCTCTCCTCAGTACTGCGGAACGTACAGACCTACTCTCACCCACACTGCGACACACAGTCAGTTTAATTAAAGATTGTAGAACACCTGAGATATAGTTAATATACAATAACAGCACTTGGGCACTTGTCACCGCTCTCAGCCAATCAGATCGCTCGATCAGAACAAAGTGTCGTAAAAAAGAAAATGGTCACATTTTCCTAATGATATGAATCGGTCAGATAGTGTGTTGTGTTTTACTGTATGTACTCGACGTTTGTGGTGCATAAAAAAGTATTTCTTTAGACTTTGCCAGGCTTTCAAATGCATTTTTAGAAGAACAGGACGACACTACTGATGATAAAGAAAAAGAAAACAAAAAAACACAATAAACCGGTGACGTTTCCTCACCGAGCAGAGATAACCGACATCTCGGATTCTGGTCCGGTTAATTAGAGACTTCATAAACACACTAGGAGATAATGGGGAGTATAAATGGAAGCCTTGATTGGTCTATAGGGAATAAAGAGAAAGATGAGGAAAAACAAACGATCTTCATCGAAAAGGGGGGGAATAAGTGGGCATGTCCGAGGGCAAGACGGTGAAAATCGCTCCGTTTTTCTAACACGAGTTCGTAATATTATTACAACTTACAAAGTTCCATCATATTGCGTCAGTCGTTTTCTCTAAGGCTCGGCTACTTGCTGAGGAGGTAAATGACACGGCTCAGCGCTTGGCCACGCGTCCGGCTGAAGGACAGAAATGCATTGTGCCGCATATAGCGCTGACGGAAAGAAGGAAAAGTCCATCTAACCTGCTGTTGGAGAATAAACCATTAGTTAGTGTCACCAGCTGGAAGCAGAATTGTTGGGTTTGGACGATCTGCACAACCTGGGGACGTCGAGAGAGAGAGAGAAGGGTGGGGGCGGCGTTAGGAGGGGGGGGGGCTGTAGATCATGAAAATGGAAGGTGTTCTAGCATGACGGGGTGGAGAAGAGCCAGCGGTTAGCTCAAGATCTTTAGCACGAGTATATACAAAGATCAGCCATAACGTTATGACCAGTGAAGGGAATAACATTTGATCATCTCGTTACACTGCCACCGGGATGTGGCTTGGACGTATTACACAGCAAGACGTTTTGTCCCTGAAGTCGACTTGGTGGAAGCTGGAAACAATGGGTAGCGATGGGACGGGCAAATTGTGATTCCTGGTCAGAGCAATTCCAATCCAAAAGTGCTCCAAGGAAGGAGAACCGGTGAACGAGAGACATGGTCATGGCCCCCTAAAGCTCATTGATGCGCATGTGGAGGTCTGGGTGCGCATGCTGACCCGCATATTCCACCAAAAACTCCTACGACGGGATTCCACGAAGCGATTGATGATGATCTAGATCGTCACATCTTCCTTTACATTATTGTGTCCGTGTCCATCCTGTACCTGGGGACAAGGTGGCACCAGGAAGCATCATCAGAAGTCGTCGGGTCTTGGGTGGAGGTACTGTAGTGTGATGTTCTGCTGGGGAAACCTTTTGGTCCTGCCATTCATCTGGATGTTACTTTGACGCGTACCATGGACCTGAACACTCCTTCTGACCAAGCTGCACCGCTTCATGGAGACGGAGTTCCCTGATGGCAGTGGTCTCTTTCAGCAGGATAATTTGCCCTAACGCACTACACGCATTGTGCAGAAACGGTTTGAGGAACATGACAAAGGGTTTGAGATGTTGACTCGGCCCCCGAAGTCTTCTGATCTCGGTCCGATCGAGTGTCTGTGGGATGTGCTGGAAAAACAAGTCTGGTCCGTGGAGGCTGAACCTCAAACGTGCAGGACTTGAAGGAGCTGACTTGGCGTCAGGAAGGGAATCTACTCAATATTAGGTCATCATAATGTTATGGCTGATGTGTGTTAATTAATTTGTTTCATATTAAATATAATTGTAGTAGGTGAAATGTTTTAGGCCAAGTTCTTGCACTGGGGGCCTCCGAGTGGCGCAGTGGTTAAAGCGCTCGCCCTATCATCCGGAGATCGCTAGTTCGAATCCCGGGTGGTGCTGTAACCTCTCGCAGCCGGAGGTCTAGCGAGAGCTGATTGGCCGAGCTCTCTCAGAGGGGAGGGATGAGAGGTACATAGTGCTCCCACATTAATCACGACTCTACAGCCAGTCAGGGGCGTCTGTGAGCTCGCGCAGCGGAGGGAGCGGATAGCGCCGTTCTCCGAGTGTGTGACTCCGCCCCCAACGGTGTGCGAGCGAGCAGTTCGAAAAGATGCGTTCGGCTGGCGTCACGTGGTTCGGAGGAAACACGTGATAGTCTTCGGCCCTCCCGGCTGAGTGGTAGTAGTAGCCTTAATGTGGGAGCCCCCTAGTGACGGGGAGGAATTGGACACGACTAAAATTAGGGAGAAAATCAGGGAAAAATCCCCCCCAAAAAAGTTCTTGCACTGAAAAAAATAAAATAAATAAATGAATAAAAGCTTCACATATGACTTACAAGAGCGCTGATAGTGGAGACTCCTTCCATAAATGCTGAATAAAAAAAAAACTCCTTACAAAAAACTTTCACAAAAATATGACAGACATTGTCTTCGATTGTGGGCTGCATAGTTCATGGCTTTTATTTGTGAATGAGCCGTTACTATGGAAACGGTAACATACTTGAACGTACGCGCGGTTCAAATGATTGATCAAAACCATTCAGGGGAGCATCATAGACTGCAGAAAATAATTAATTCATCAGTTTTGAAAACTGCTCACAATGTTGTCATGGTGATGTAAAGATATGCCCCGCCCCAAAGCCGATAGACTGCACATACAGGGTGTGAACCACCAGCATTTTTATTTATCTATTTATTTATTTATTTATTTATTGCAATTGGAAATGTGAATATGGGCTTCCTGACCTATTTTGGTGTTTTTTAATTTAATAGTTGACACTAAAATAGGTTGTCGTCATGGTAACATAACGATGGTGCATTTCCTAGTCAAGCACTGAACAAGATCGGCACACTTCCTAATGACTTATTATTGTTTTATTATTATTATTATTATATTTCTCAATGAAGAATCACACAGATCGGGCAACTGTGTTTTATCCATAATATCAGAGATTCTTGTTTTTTTTACCCTGCTTGTGTGTGTGTGTGTGTGTGTGTGTGTGTGTGTGTGTGTGTTCCTGATCCTGAAGCGAGTGTTAGTCCAAGCCACAGGCTCATCCCCAAAGCCACAGGTTCAACAACTGCCTAGAGTGCAACAGGTTCCACAGCAGGTACACACACACACACACACACACACACACACACACACACACAAATATGTTTATATAAAGCTGCTTTATTAAAACGCTATATCATCACAAAATAATGGAAATTTTGTTTTTTTAAAAATTGAGATTGTGTATAATTTAGAATTCACTTTGTGCACACGCACGCGTGCGTGCACGCACATGGCCTCCCAGAACAGACGCCCAACCCTCCTACACACCTGGCACATCTTATCTCTCAATCCCCCCTCCTTATCTCGTGTGTGTGTGTGTGTGTGTGTGAGAAACTCCGACGTGATGAATTCCTCTCACGGTTTTTCAGGCTAATAGCGGTTGGATCCTCTCCATGATGAGTCAGATAATGAGCTCTTGCCTTGACTTCTCAGCAGGCCTTTTTTTTTCATCGTTAGTGTAAAGTCAAGATCTCGCGCTCTCATCCTCACTTCAGATGCGCGCCTTTCATATTTATAACCGTTACGCTAATTTATGAAACAGCATTGATTTTTTTTTTTTCTTCTCTTTTTCACTTCGTGTGTGTGTGTGTGTGTGTGTGTGTGTGTGTGTGTGTGTGTGTGTGGCGCCAGGTGCAGCATGTACAGCACGTCTACCCATCCCAGGTGCAGTATGTCGAAGGAGGAGAGGCCGTCTACCCCAACGGCGCCATGTAAGCCACACCCACTCTTTCAGCTCCCCAAGTGCAGGCATGATAAAAAATAAAAAAAATTTCCCTCCTTATTTTACAACGAAAATCGCTGTATGTTAAACTCGTCTCTCTCTTTTAATTGATATCTTGTTAAATGTTCAGGATTAGACGTCACTCTAAGACGTCTTCCAGACATGCTGTAAGAGGCGGCGCTCATCAGAAGCGATGTACGTGTTTCAGCTTTAGTGTTTTAACCAGGCAAAGTGAGAACTCGAGTTCTCGGTGAAGCATCCGTGACGGCTGCGTCGTTTCTCCCCCGTCCAAATCTGACTAGCGTCTTTAATGTTCACGAGCTTGCGATTTTGTAAATCCAGACATGAGGAAGAGCTCCCTGAGACAACACGACCACAGAGTCGTCGTCCCCATCCCCCCCCCCCCCCATATCAAGCATACCGATGTTTTGACATCTTCTGATGACAGCTGTCACCTCCGAAACCACAAATCCAGCTCAAGTGGAGACTCGATCGTTCCAGTCTACAAACTACGATCATTGTACTTTTTTATTTATTTTTATTTTTTTTTAAAGAGCTTTACGTTGTCTTTGTGTCAGATCTTTGTCGCAGCCTGACGCACGCTTTATAGGTGACGTGAGCGTCGCCGAACCTCAGAACGCCGTCGTTATAAACCCTGAAGGCTTTTCAGCTTCGAGTAACTTGAGACTAATTAGATCCCACATTAATTAAACGTGTTTATCTGATTAAAACTCAACAAATATAGTTATTTATTTATATTAATTTTTTTTGGACCGTCATGCAAACCGAGAATATTTCGTCTCCGTCTGACCGACTGACATGGCGTAGGCGGAACGTTCATTTTCCTTTTCCATTAAATTTTTTAAATTTATCTTTTTTTGTAAACAAGCTATTGAAAGCAGGTGAAAAGCATTATTTATTTTTAAAAGTAGAACCTACTCGTACCCATGAACCCCCATCAATCCAAGTGTTTTATGTCACAGTTTCCTTCCTCTTCATGTTTTTTTCTTTCTTTTCTTTTTGTCCGAGCATCGTTTTTTAAATGCGCGATTCTCTGTCCTCTTCAGCCGCACGGCGTACACCTACAACCACGACGCCCAGCTTTACGGTCAGGCCAGCGGCAACGCCTACTTCGACACCCAGCCAGGCGCGACGCAGGTCACCACGGTGGTCTCCTCGGCCAGCAGCGTGCCCTCCCACAGCATGGTGGGCATCACCATGGACGTGGGCAGCAGCCAGGTGATCTCCAGCAGCGGCGCTTATCTCATCCACGGGGGCATGGACGGCCGCCACCACGCCACCCCGTCCTCACGCTCCTCCTCCGCAATGGTACGTTCCACCGCTCTGCTCAAAGTGGATCTCCCAGCATCCAACAGCATTACTGTGTGTGTGGTGTAAAAGGAAGGGAGAAAACTGGAAAAGGGAAAGACGTAAAAGATGGAGGAAGTACCAGAGGTGTGAGACTGGTATGTAGAAAGATGCCAATATTATTTCTGCCCCCATTTTCTCTCAATAAAGGCAAAATGACGGAGAAAAACAAGATAGGTGAGAAAAGAGAATGAGCGATTTAATAGGGAAAGAAATAAACAGATTGAAGGACAGGAAAAAAAAAAGACTTAAGTAGAGACTGGAGGAGACTACAAGAAAAAGGTGTTGAGAGAGACTGATAGAAAGAGGATTGATGAAAAAGACTGGAAGAGACAGAAGAGTAGAAAAGTTAGAGATTTATAAAGGAGGGAGACGGTGTGGTAGAGACTGGGGGTAAAGTGCCAGAGAAAGAGGGACTCCCTCAGAAATTGACACATAGTCAGAGGAAGAGGGAGAGAATGGGGGAGAAAAACAAGACAAGAGTGAGGGGTAAAGAAGGAGGAGATATTAATAGAGAAAGAAATGGACAGTTTGAGAGACAGGAAAAAAGCTAAATGGTGGAATAAGCTGAAAGTAAGAGACAGAGGAGACTACAAGGAAGAGAGACGGGTGGGAAGGGGCTTGAAGAGACTGAGAGAGTAGAAAAGTTGGAGATTGTAGAGGAGGTTGACGGTGAGGAAGAGACTGGGTGAAAGTGTCAGAGAAAGAGGGACAAAAATTGACAGTTAGAGAGGAAGACCCGAGAGAGAGGCCCAAAAAGAAAGACAAAGGGAAAATCTTGGTGTGAAAGAGGAGAGAATGGCAAGAAAAGCAAGACAAGTGTGTGAGACTTAAGAAGAATGAGAAATGGACAGATTGAGACACGGGCAAAAAGACAAAAAGCTGAACGGTGGACTAGGCTGGAAGCAAGACACGGAGGAGACTACAAGAAAAAGAGACGGGTGAAAAGAGGCTTAAAGAAAAAGACAGTAGAAAAGTTGACAATGACAGAAAATGGGGGGGAAATGGCAGAGAAATTGGGACTGGGACTCCCTCAAAAATTCAGTCAGAGAGAGAGACACTGCAACTGGGTAGAAGAGAGAACGAGATGAAAAGATTTGGATAAGAGAGAGAGAGAGAGATGGAAAGAGAAAGGAGGCAGCTGCCGTCACTTCTGCCTCTCAGTAATTCATCGGCCTTGTCGTGTCGTATCGCATCTCACGAGTACAAAGCAACCCCTCGACTCGTTACCATTCGGCCCTCGGGAGCCTTTAAGAGACCTGAAAGGACGCCTGCTTCCTCTTTCCTTCCTTCTCTCTCTCTCTTTTTTTTTTCCTGTTCAGGCAGTTTGTTCATCGATTTGCAGCCTAATAAGCAACATGGAAAGTTTCCGAAGCAGAGCGGCGCTTTGGCGCTGCCTCGTTTGCATTAGTCTCATTATTAACATGAATTACACACACAGGCCTTTGCATTTGCGTTTGCATGCATCATTCTGTGTGACTCAGTCAGAGAATCTCAGCCTGACGCTTAACTCACGTCTCCTGTTTTTTTTTTTTTTTGGGTAACGCGTTTGTCTGCACACACTGACTGACTGTAATGGAATTGCTCTGATCTTGCTACAGCTAACAGAATGATTGCCTTTTTCCCTTCCCTTCCCTCTTACCTTCCTCTGCCCCTTACCTGTTCTCACGCCCCTTGTTTCTCTCCCCTTCCCTCCTGGTTCTGCATGCCCCTTCGTTTTTTTTTTCTTTCCCCCTCTCTCTCTGTCTGTCTCTCTCTGTCTAGCTTGAAATGGCGATTGAAAACCTCCAAAAGTCTGAAGGGATTGCTTCTCACAAGAGCATCCTGCTCAACAGCCATGTAAGTCATCTGAGTAACTTTATTCAGAGAATAAACGAAAAGGAGCCCGAGTGCCGTCTAAACCTCACACCTTCCTTGCTGCCCTTCTGCTTTGCCAGTCGCCTCTATTTACTGTGGGAGGGCTTTTTTTTTTTTTGACCGCATGTCTGCGTAGCCGCTTTCTGTTGTCGCCTCTGAAATTCTACGATTTCATCAAATCTCGCACACCTTCCAGCTTCACTTCAAAACTTTTGAAACGTTTTACCTCTCTAGTTATGACCTGGAGCGACGTCGCTGAGGTCGAGGCACTAAATGTCAAAGCCAGAATTTGCACACCGCTCCCAACAGCTCTTGCTTTTCACCAATTTTAGCCACGCCCACTTCAGGTGCAAACAGGTAGAGATGCAATAATCTGAAGCAAGGAAATGGATGCACATTCAGATTAAAGGTGTGATGCAATGCCACCAATCAGATCAAGCATCGGCGCGGCGCAGCGTTTTAAAAACCGAACGTGATTGGCTCTCGCGATATGACACGATAACGTCACCGGGTCGGACGCTAACCGTCCAACAATTTTCCTATGCTGTCTTCTTTGCCGGAAACGTCATGATGCGAGTAACCAATAAAACATTTTAGCGGTTTAAGTAGCTAATAGAGATACAGTCATGTGTAAAAGTTAGTGCCCCCTGTTTGTAGGTATTTGATCAGACGGTCTTATTCAGTAGGCTAATGCAAGCTGAGCTACCCCTCCCCCACTGAGCTACCGCCATCGCCCAACCCCAACGTGGCATTATTTATTTAACAAATATGAGTATATTTGTCTCAAATATAAGTCTCAAGTAATTTTTAAATATGACTGTACTGAAACAAATATTCATTCAAAAACATTTACTGACGTGTTTTAAAATAAAACACATTTCTAACCAAACCAGTCGATACTCCCGGCAGAAGGTTCACTAATTATGGATAAATTTGCTCGCACTGTTATTCTAATTTGCTTAATTCCTTGTAATAAACACCCCGCATGTGCATGCATGCGATTTCACTAAAGACGAAACAAGAGGCTGTAAATCCCACTCCATTTCCTCGGGTTGGTGACACGTAATCCATTCTGCCTCATTGAAAACGATCAGCTTCAGTCAGACGCTTTAAGTTTCGTCATCCGGCTCATAAAGCGTTTAATCGCGTAGAAAGATGTCGCGGCGAGGACAGTCCAGGCGGTACAGGTTTAGCTCGAGGACGCACGCCACCGTACCTCCGTTCAGAAACCAGGCTCGACCTTGGCAGCACACCAACCAACGTTCAACCCTCTGTTTCGTCTCACACTCGAGTGTCTTTAAGCACTTCCAGCACCGCAGCCTTTTAACTAAACGTCAGAGCTGCTCTTCAGGCGGAAAAATCCGCGTCGCCTTCCCGGGCTGCCGCTTTTGAGCAGTTAACGTGTCAAAACTGTCCTGGTTATTTCTAACATAAGACAGTAAAAGTTTCTTCTGAAGCTCAGGGGTGACCTGATGTTGACGATGTAGTACGCACCGATCTGCATAAAAGGCTAAAACAGCGCGTGATGCTACTACGTGTCAGAAGATGAAATGACCGAGATCTGCACATCAAAGAGAAGCAGGCTGCAAAAGAAGGAACAGTATACACAGCGTCCTCCTTTGAAAGCAAGTAACCTGGTAAACATAAACCGTGTGTAAACATCGTCTTTGTGTAAAGATGGCTGAGGCTGGATAGTGTGTGGAGAGCAGCACATGACTTCAGCGAGCGCTGAGACTCCGGTTAACTTTGCACCAGGAGCTCCTCCCCCCTCCCCCGCTCACCTTTCCTGATCCTGCACTCCTCCTCTCAGAGTCGCTATTAAAATTCCTTCAAAACACAAACCTCTACATGAGGAGGTCGTTGCAAATGTTCCATTGATTTTAATATGAAATGCGTTTACTCATTTTATCAAATTTCACTGTTGAGCACGATGAGGATTTTCGGATGCCATGTTTGATCTCGTTTAGCTTTTAATGCTTTAAAAATGTTTTGTTAATGCTTTAGATTCAGTGTGAAGTTGTCTCTTGTGTTTCTGACATCTGACGTGACGTGCGTGTTGTGTGCAGCTGCAGTGGCTGTTGGATAACTACGAGACGGCGGAAGGAGTGAGTCTGGCACGCTGCTCCCTCTATAACCACTACCTGCGTCACTGCCACGAGCAGAAGCTGGATCCAGTCAACGCCGCCTCGTTCGGCAAACTCATCCGCTCGGTGTTCATGGGGCTGCGGACGCGCCGTCTCGGCACCAGGTCCGCTCGCACACACACGTGTACAACATGCAAACACGCACATCCCCATACAATTATATAACTGCCGATTTGGTGGTGGTTTCTCTTTGCCTTACATTTATGTAAAGAGTCTCCAATGTTAGTCATAGGTGGGCAAAATCCTGTCCTTGGGTATAAATAGGGATTCACTAAGGCAAATATCACTAAAGTAAAAGTATAAATTCTCTAATTACGTGTGTATCCTAGTACAAGTACAAAAGTATGTATGTTTTTATAGTAAGTAAAAAGGCCAGCGCTTTTTGTGTTGGCTCATGGTGTCCTTTCTCATAGTAAACATTCTCTCTCTGTCTCTCTGTCTCTGTCTCTCTCTCTGTCTGTCTGCTTGCTAACTGAGGACATGCTACTGGTCTGCTTCTGATTTCAAACATCTCTTATGTTCTTGGGCGTCTGTCGAAGGAATGACAAAGCCACACATTTACACGTAATAGTCAACAGGTGGCGCAAGTCCCGCTTCAAATATTACAACAACGCGCCGCCATGCGAAAATGTAGCGAAGTAAAAGTACGTATATTTGCTGTACTTTTGAGCAGAGAAAAAGTACAAACTGTCCTCTAATGAAACTCAAGTAAGGCAGAGATAATATAAAATGCATACTTGAGTACAATAACGAAAACACAATTTAAAATATAATACATCAAAAATAAACAGCAATGGGAATTGAATCAATGTCTAAATAAATCCCAATGTTGGAACAAAAACATTTCCTTTTTTATAATCATTGGGATCAAATAGTTTGTACAGGGTGTATGATGGGACACGCAAAAGCTACACAAAGCTATGAAGTTTTACCATCAAGAGAGAATTCACCACAGTGTTCATCCTGTCAATCAAACATATTTTTATTAGACCGTAGTTCTCTTACTCCTCTGAGGAACTTTGTTTTATTCTGTTGACACTTTTTCAAAATCCAAATTTAGAATTAAGAAGAAAAAAAAAAAAGATCCTCAACATCTTATCTGGTTTTAATATCGAATAACAAAAATTGACTTTTGTCATGAATGTAGGCTGTAGGAGCTGGCAATGGCGTTAAAGATGAAAGTATTGTTTGTTAATAAAAATGTGTTTTTTTCCGTCAAATTAACCTATGAAACTTTTGAAAAAGTAAGCGGTTTATGCTTATTGAGTCACATGAACAGGTGTTTTTGTTTTTGTCAAATTAACCTTTGAAGAAAGAAAAAAAATAAACTTTAGGAAAAGAATCAGACTGGCGAAGAAACGATTGTAGTCACATTTACGCTAGAAAGTTTCTTCCTGTTACCAAGTGCATTACAGCAATCATTGTACTGAATAAATTATAAAATATATGATGTGGTGTTTAATAAGAGGAATAAAACACTATAGGATGTTCGACTTCACTCATGGGTGTGATTTGACTTTTTCTTTTTTTCTCCCTCAGGCAGCAGACTTACAAGTGTTTTATTTATTACTTATTACCAGATGAATGAATGAATGAATGAGTGGATTAATATTAAAACTGGGATTATAATGATGGGTGAGTTCAGACTTGGCAGTAAAACTGATTTGCCAGTTTGAACAAAAATCTTTTGTGTGTGTAAGATTTAAGCGTCTTTAAGGTTTATGCATCATGTTTCAACCTTAAAACATGTAAATGTTAATTTCTTGTTGTTAAAAAATTTTGTTTATCGGAAAGTCTATTTTTAGTTTAATTGTATTCTCTACTGGTTTTTTTTTTTTTTTTTGGTAGTGAAATCTTTCTCTGTCTATCTTTCCGTTTTAGGTCACAGATAGTCGTGTGAGCATTTCTCTGTGTATCACACCGTGTGTATGGTTGGGGTTTGTGACCAATAAAATTAGAATTTGAAGCTTTAAAACCTCGTGAAAATGCAGCACATACTTTTATATATCATGTGTTTTTGCTTGCAGTTATAACAGGGTTGTACGCGACCATGCCGAGCAGTCGTGTGTGTTTAAAGTTTGTCAGGTGTGTTTAAAGTTTGTCACAAGTTTTTGTTTTTTCTTTTGTAACATTTTGTGTGTGTGTGTGTGTGTTTTTTAGGGGAAACTCGAAGTACCACTACTACGGCATTCGTGTGAAGCCCGACTCTCCTCTCAACCAGCTGCAGGACGACACTCAGTACATGGCCATGAGACAGCAGCCCATACACCAGAAACAGAGGTGTGTGTGTGTGTCATGGACGTGTGTTTTGAATGCTGAAGCTTTAATAGAAAGCAATAGAGACGTAAATGGACACACGGTTGACTTCCTGAGGCTCGTCCTTATGTGTAATATGAAAGATTTATTTCTGTCTGTCCTATCTGGTAGTTTGCTGAGTAGTAACATGTCTACTGGCCAAGCTGATTGTGTGTATGTGTGTGCGTGTGCGCTCAGGTTTAAGCCGCTGCAGAAGATGGGAGGGATGAGTGATTGCATTTCCTTCGGCTCTCAGCACTCGAGCGGCACTCCGGAGCAGAGCGTGGCCGCGCAGAGCCAACACCACCAACAGTACATCGGTAACTACGGAGAATATTACCGTAACCTAAAGAGGCCTCATTTACTTACGTTATCCATTTTTATATATATAATAAAACTGTAAAGTTGGCCTGTCCTTATTTATATGTTTGAATTATATATTTGTGTGAAAATTTTTTGTGGCGACGTGAGCTGAGTAATTAGAACACGTCAAGGTGATTTTTGGAATTTTTGTGTGTTTATTTCACAGAAAAACTACTGAATGAATTTTAATTGGGGGTTTCACAGGTGTCGAGCTTGAGGCTTTTTCATCGCAATCGTTTCGTGGGAAAAGAAGTTATGCTACTTCGAAATTTAAATAGAAATCAACCTTTATAAACAAAAAAATTGTTCATCTCAAACTTTAACAGATGGTGCTGTATAGGGTGTTTTAAAAAAAATATATTAATATGCGTTAGAAATCTAGTTCATTCCAAAGTTCAGCTGATGGCGCTTTACATAAATTTTTTTTTTTTTTTTTTAAATGCAGTTTCTCGCGTTTCTCCATGTCTCGTTAGTAATGTTTTGCTCTTCGTCTTGTCATTTTTCTCACTTGAAAGACACTGCACTCTCGTTTCACGTGGACAAACCTTAGAGTTTGTTAATGTGAAATGAAATCCACTACTGTTTATTTAATTTACTAAACGTCAAAAAGCTACACGGTTAACGTCATGGGGATTACGCTGGTAACCGGAAAAAAAAAAAAAACAAACGTAAAAAGTTGAGTCGTTGGTTTGTTTTGTCGTGACAAAAGACGACTTTCAACACTTTGAGCATGCAGTATAATTTCTATAATTTGTATCGCGATGAAATGAAACGAGTTACACAGGGCTCACTGAACGTTGTTCGACGTGCCTCGAGTGAATGTAGGAACTTTTATTGTAAGTAAAAAGTATCTTCTAATAAAACTACTCGTAGTAGTTTCAAGTAGAACGTGAAATATGTACTTAAGTACAGTAACGAAGTACACATGCTCGCTTGCCTTCCATCTCTGGTGTCGGCTCTCCATAACAGGCCGAGGTAAAATTTTAACTTTAATCAGTTTATGCTTCTTCCTTTTTTTAGTCACATGACCATGTGTGTGGGTGTGTCCCTGCTGTGTTTTTTTAAAATTGATATACATTGACATGTGTGTTGCAGACGTGTCCCACGCCCTGCCCCCATTCCCCTCCCTCGATCTGGACTCCTGTCCGCTGCCGGAGCGCATCACCATGAGCGACGTGAAGAAGCTGCAGAGCAACTACAGGGACCACTGCGAGGTATTCCCATCCTTTACTCATTCACTCCGTCTCTCTGCGAGACGTGTGCGCCTACACGTGAGTGTGTGAGATAGCGTTACAGTTCAGCGCTCTTAGAACTCTGGTTTAATTCTCTCTCTTCCAGTCCGTCCGTCCGTCAGTTCTCTCTGTTCATCTCGCACCTTTTGTTCCCTAGTGCCTTTCATCCCTCACTCAGCGCCTTTCCAGTCATGCCAATTAACCTTTCAGCCAGGCATAGACATGCTCGCGCACACACACACACTGAAACACACACACACGTTCAAACACAGAAGAAACCTTTAAATGAAAGCTGCAGTTCTTTCCATCTTTTTTTATAATTTTTTTTTTTTTTTTTTTCTTCAGTTTTCATCATCGGAACCCGGTCACAAAACTGGGGACATTTAATAAGATATCAAAACCACGCACGTTTCTTCCCACCTCTTATCTTCGCTTTTGGTCTTTTTTTTTTTTTTTCAGATTTTCTCTCAACAATAAAGAAATATACTTGTATACTACTCCTCAAACTTTATCAGCTCTATTACTTGAGCTCAGTTCAGGACTTTGGGCGTTACTAATCCAGCTTGTTTATTTCTGTGTTGTCTCATGCACACGCGCGCGCACACACACATACCACATACACACGCGCGCGCACACACACAGAGAGAGAGGGAGAGGTGTGAGTCAGACTCTGCATTTTTGGGACATCCGACTCCCAAACACAAATTTTTTACAACCATGCCGTGATTGTTTGTCGAGTCAGGGGGGGAATTTTCCTCTGCATTTTTATTTTTTTGGTTTTGGAGCACAGTGTTTGAACTGTTGCTGGGGCAACGGTAAACAAGGTTGCCGTGGCAACCTGGCCGAGCACCCAAAACATGTTGTGTGATTGGTGGAAGGGAGGAGTGTGTGTGAGAGAGAGAAGGGAGGGGGTGGCATGGGCATAGGGCCAGGCAACTGGATATAGTAGGAGCAAGTGTCACAGGAGAATCTCTCAACTTGGTGCAACACACACCCACTCGCTAGTGTGTATAAAGCCGAGTTAAATTCCTGTTCTCTGGCTCACAGCTTTATTTCCTTCTTGTTGTAAACTCTAAAGTTTCTCTTTTTTTTTTCTTTCTTTTTTTTCTTTTTTGTATTTGAGTGTTGAACTGCATTTGGTTTGCTGTTGTTCTGGGGAAGTGTGTGTAGTTCGAGTGTTCCAAAGAAATAGAAACAGGAAGGGTGAAAAAGTAGGGTAGTCAAAGACTTTAAACACGCGCGCGCACACACACACACACACACGCACGCACACACAAACACGCACGCACAGTTCAAAACCCAAAAACAACATACTTCCAGCCTGCTTTTACAGGAAATTAATTAACATTTAGGGTGTGGCGATTTATTACTGTATAATGATGCAACTAAAAGGTTTTATTCCTCTTGGATCTCAACAATTTACCAAAGTGTTTGGGCCATGCAACACTTTGTAAAGAGTTAGTGGGAGATGAGACGCACACACACCTAAAGTGAACATAGATGATTAGAGAGTGTGTGTTGCTGCGAGTCAGGTATTTATTTCTAGTTCTCATCAGTGAGCCATTTTTAAGTGAAATTCACACACACACACGGCTTTTCAGCGTTCTCTCTCCCTCACGCTGTTGCTCCCCATGTTTTTTTTTTTTTCTTTTTTTTTCTTCTTTTCTTTTTCAGCAACACACTTGTGTGTGTGTATGTGCACCTTATTCTCCTCAGGTTGTGTGTCCTTCACCTCAGACTTGATCTCAGTCTTTTTTTTTTTTTTTTTTTTACATTTCAACTTAACGCACATACTTGGCATTCATCAGGAAAATTCATTAAAAAAATTTTTTTTTAACAAAGTAGTCATCTTTTATTGTTATTGTTCATCACCACATGAACAAAACAACCTTGAGCTATTTTTTTAAATGATTTTTATTTTTTTTTTTTAAGCTGATAGCTGAATAAGTGCTACTGAGGAAATTCGATTAAATTAGATTCAATGCGGTGTTTGTAATCCAAATAGAAATTTCAATAATCGAAAGATTAATCGATTTGTCAATATAATAATTACAGTCCGTGTTGTGCAATGTTCCTGATATCACTAACATTAGAGCAGCAGTAAACAGGCCAACTTCCCTCACCATACTTTTATTTATTTTTATTTTTTCTTGAAGATGAAAAACTCACCTGTGAGAGAATCGACACTAAGAGACTCCCTTCCGTAAACCTTAAGTACGTAAAACTTTACCGTATCAGTGATGGTGGTCAATACACGAGTCCAGAGTTTTTAAACTTTGTATTATGTGGAGAGTCTGCCGGTCAAGTGTGAGTGAGCTGTTACTATAGAAACAATAACATGCTAAGAGGAGAGCAGTGTAAATCCATGGGTACTGGCAGAGCTGCTGTTCTAGAACGTTCATCACCTTGTGACCAATCAGAATTGAGATTTGAACAATGCTGCAATAATGGATTTTGTGATTATTCAATTATTTAATCAGTGACTCTCTGTCTCTCTCTCTCTCTCTCTCGCTTGCTCAGGCCACTCTAGACGTGGTGATGAATCTGCAGTTTCACTTCATCGAGAAGCTGTGGCACACCTTCTGGTATTCAGCACTGCCATCTAGTGACGGCAACACCCCCATCATCCCCAGCAGGTCAGACCCCCGTTTACAGTTTTTAAACAAGATCACTGCACACACCTGGTGCCAAAACTAACCAGAAGGCCCCTGAGACCCCGCTGTCTGTTTACCCGAGTTATCTCCTCATCAGCAGACGCTTGTATCATTCACTAGCACGTTTAACAGATTTCTGTTCACGTGTGTCACGTGTATTTTCGAACCAACGAGATTTTGTGCCAACAATTTAAGAAAAAAAATGTATCTTTAGTCCTACACTGGTGGTCGATGGTGCCGAAGACAGCTGGAGTCCTGGAAATGTCAGGAAGTTTTAATTAAGTTCGAATCTTAAGTCAAAATAGTCAGAATTTTGAGGTGTTAAATCATGATTGTGAGGAAATAACTCCAGATTATGAGAAGTCAGAATCTTAGCATTTATGAGTCAATATCTTGGGGGTTATATGAAGGGCGTTCAAGGTTAAAATTGGTCTTTTGATTGTGTAGAATAACAGATTGCAGTTATGAAAGTAAAAACCCCCAGTAATTCCTGTCAATGGTCAAAAAAAAAAAATGTTTTTGCAGGACGCTGCACAACCACAATCATAGCACCACTTGCACATTACAGAAACTCAGACACACCAGTCCTGGCCTCGCTCCGAGCCATTTCCACATGTTAAAGACCTAAACGAGGTTCCTGGGAGGCCAGAGAATCGGACCTGACCAGACCCGAAGTCAGAATCTTGGGGGTGACACAAATAATCATGAGATAATAAAAGTCCTGAGACGGTACAATTTTAATAAAATTATTAATGAGTTAAAAACGGATCAGATTCTTGTGATTATAGTCAAACCTCTATCTATTACTGCTGCTAAACCCCTTAGCTAAAAAAATAAATAAATAAAATAAACAATTGAATATCTGATTTTAAAGTTCACAGGTCAGCTCTCATTACACTAGTGCTGATGGAGAATCGTAATGAAACCGGCTAATTAACTGAAATATGAAATCACCTGAAGCTCATCATTTATTTTTTTTAAAGGGAGATGATGGTAAAGTGTTTGAGTTTTCTCCGTGTGCTGATTTAATGACGAAGTGATTTTCATATGAAGTGTTATAACTAACGTGTGTGTGTGTGTGTGTGTGTGCAGTGATGAGGAGCTCGAAGGTGTGATCCCGAGGGATAAGCTGATCGCGCTGTGTAAGTTCGAGCCGGTGAAGCAGTGGATGAGGAGCTGCGACCACATCCTGTACCAGGCCCTGGTGGAGATCCTCATCCCAGACGTCCTGCGGCCCGTTCCCAGTCAGTACCACACCATCAAACACACCACACCACAGGATGATTGACCTTGACACGACCCTCTTTATGTTTTAAGACAGATGTATATATTTATTAATAGTGCAGTTTTCATGTAAAAAGGTGAGAATCCAGAATACAGGTAGTCTCGACTTATGGGTGAGTGGGAGCACCTTTTGGATTTTTAGAAATCAGAATCTGGATATAAGAAGAAGAAAAAAGGGTTATGAAAATAGATTTCTATAATAATAATAGTGATTTTATTTATTTATTTATTTTTTAAACAAAATTTTATTGTATTTTTTGTTTTGACCATTTTAGTTTTGCTAATGAAACACATGCTGCATACTGAATTTAAAATTTATGAATAAAGTTGAATTTTAGATGCACTTTCTTAAGCCTGTACAGCACTGTTGTTTAACGGACTGTGTGTGTGTACACACAGGTACTCTCACTCAGGCGATCAGGAACTTTGCTAAGAGCCTCGAGGGCTGGTTGACTTCAGCGATGAATAACTTCCCCCAGGAGATCGTCCGCACCAAGGTCTCGCCACCTCAGTTTCATTCCGCTACGTATCTCCGGTCCGGTCCGTCATCGGCATCCGACACTCACTGTGGGTTTTTATTCTTTCTTTTTTTTTTTCCCCTTCCCCTCAGGCTGCCGTGGTGAGCGCGTTTGCACAGACGCTGCGCAGGTACACGTCTCTGAACCACCTGGCGCAGGCGGCCCGGGCCGTGCTGCAGAACACGTCTCAGATCAACCAGATGCTCAGCGACCTCAACCGCGTCGACTTCGCCAACGTGCAGGTCCGTCTCTCACAGCGTGACGCACACACTTCAGTGTAGCCCTCACACACGCATACACAGACCTGTCTTTCTCAAAAGCTTACAGGACGGAACGTAGCGCTAACGTACTCCTCGTTCTGTGTGTGTGCGCTGTGTAGGAGCAGGCATCGTGGGTGTGTCAGTGTGACGAGAGCGTGGTGCAGCGTCTGGAGCAGGATTTCAAGATGACGCTGCAGCAGCAGAGCTCTCTGGACCAGTGGGCCGCGTGGCTGGACAGCGTGGTGAGTCAGGTGCTGAAACCACACGAGGGCAGTCCCAGCTTCCCCCGCGCCGCACGCCAGTTCCTCCTCAAGTGGTCCTTCTACAGGTACACACACGCACGCAGAGTTTGTTGCCTGGACGCGAGTTTAGTTAGCAAAATAATCACACGCTCACTTTAGTTATCGATCATTTAGCTAAAGTTCCTTGGAACTGATTTTATAGAATATTTCCAAATTAAACTGAACTGTGAACGTTTCAGTAACATTAAGAAAAATATGAAAAAAAAAAATCCTCAAACACCACCCACCGGTCATTGCGTCTTGCGTCTAGCCACGCCTACAGACACCAGGAAAAAGCTGAGAATAGCAAAAATGGCGGCTAATCCGAGAAAGAAAGTCCACCAGGTGCAGCATACGCAAAATCTTTCGTACTGCTAGGGCGCCATGACTGACTTTTTCACACTACACGAAATAGCTCAACCTAATTTTTAGATTTCAGTACCGCACCATCAAACACACCCCACCACATGATGATTGACCTTGACACGACCCTCCTTATGTTTTAAGACGGATATGTACTTATGAATAGTTTACATTTGCTTACAAACAAAGCATTTTGACTCTAAAATAATTCTTGAAATATAAAATTTTCATGTTAAAAAATAAATAAATAATAAATAAATAAAGAAGGACAGAATCTAGTACACAGGTCGTCCCCCGTGTTCCCAGTACGAATGAGTGGGAGCAAGTTCTGATTTTTAGAAATCAGAATCTGGATATAAGAAGGGGGGAAAAAGTTAGGAAAATAGATTTCTATAATAATAGTAGTGATTAAAAAATAATAATAATAATAAAAAAAAAACTACAATTATCATTTTGTTTTTGCTAATGAAACACATGCTGCATGCTGAATTTCAAATTGGCGAATGAGAATAAAGGAGAATTTAGATGTACTTTCTTATTCTTTTTCATTGATGACAGAGTGACAAAGCAAAAGATGGTGTGTGTGTGTGTGTGTTGCGCAGCTCCATGGTGATCAGAGACCTGACCCTGCGCAGCGCGGCGAGTTTCGGCTCTTTCCACCTGATCCGCCTGCTCTACGACGAGTACATGTTCTACCTGGTGGAGCACCGCGTCGCCCAGGCAACCGGAGAAACCCCCATCGCCGTCATGGGAGAGGTTTGTCTACGCTCGCGCGCACACACTCTCAAACACACACACACACACACACACACACACACACTCACTCTCCTTCGTACGCTTACAAGGCTGTGTTTATCTTTCGTGCCCTGCAGTTCAGTGACCTCAGCTCGATGATGCCGTCCCTCATGGAGAAAGGTACGAGCTCGCTTATTACCAGAATCTGCTACAACACACTAACACACACTCACTCACTCACTCTCTCTCATCAGATCCATCCTTCTCCGACGACATGAGCGACCTGGGGAGTGACGCAGACGTGTCCCGGGGGGCGTGCGAGCCGGCCGTGAAGAGGGAGAGAATCGAGATTAATCACACTCTGCAGGAGATCTGAACCCATGCAGCGTGTGTGTGTGAGTGTGTGCGTGAAAGAATGTGTGCACTTTTTATATTATATATATATATATATATATATATATATATATATATATATATATATATATATATGAGCAAACACATGAGAATCTGCCATAGTGCGAGTTGATATATACAGTAACGCTGGCCGGATTCTTTGGGTTTGTGAGGAACTAATGCAGTCTAGAAGCTTTTTATAGTTCGTGCTTGAGGATCGTTTTTTATTTTCCTTCTTCTTCTCCGTGCCTCTGTAAGTGTGTGTTTTTGTGCCATGGTATCCTCTCAGTGCCTTAGAAACCCCTCGAGCGCGCACGGACACACACCGTGCCTGTCCTGTGTCACAGTACAACTACAACCGGATCGTCTCTCGAGCACCTTCGGATGAAGCAAGGATTAAAAAAAAAATAATAATAATAAATTCATTACCAAGAAAACACGCACGCAGCACCCCGTGTGTACGAGACGCGCCATCGATACCTCAACTGTTTCTATGCTGCGCTGTGTTTCTTGCGCAACAATCCGAGAGCTGTTCCTTGTCGGCTTTACGGTTAGCGACGAACACCGCGTTCACGCTACGCTGCATCACGTCAGGCCTTGATTGTTTGTTTTATTTGATTTTTTTTTTTGTGTGTGGCGTCTTCTCAATTAAGTGATTTTCGGTAAAAGAACGCAAGATCAGCGATCCTCGGACCAAATCCATATAGTGCCTGTGCTGCGACAGCGTGGAGCAAAATCAACCAAGGCTGATGATTAGCTTATCGTGTTGATATTGTTAGCCTTAGAAATCATGCGTGCGCACACAGCTACTATTTTTCTTTTTAAAAACTAAACTACTTTTTTTTTTTTTGCGCACAGGCCACACCTACAAGGTAGCTCAACACACTAAGAAATGAGCTTCAAAATAAATAAACAATGTCGCCCCCTAGTGTGAACACAACCTCAGAACTCTCGTGTATTTTATTTATTTTTTTTTTCATCATAGGATTTAAAGAGCAGGATGGATGTGTTCGCCTGCTTTGTATGTGCAACTGAACGTCACTCTCCCGCACACACACGTAGGATGCTTAAAAGTTTTAATGAAATAATTATTGTACGAGATGAATACTTGTTTTTTTTAAAACCTATTTTAGATTTTTTTTCACCCTTAAACTGAAATATGCACACACACACACGCACATGTATGTCGCCTTGGTGCTGGATTTTTCTTCTTGTCGTATGAAAAAGTATCTATTTATATAAAAGTGCCCTGTTTAATATCCCGTTAAAACTCTTTACTTGATTTTAAAATAAAAAATAATTCCTAGACTTGTAGAAATCGTTGCACTCCCGGTCCGTCTCTCGTGTCGTGTTTCTCTCTTTCTCCCTGTGTTTACAGATGCAGTACGATTTTTATTTTTTTTCCTTTTCATCTCCTGTAACTTTTAACCTCCCCCCCCCCCTCCTCTTTTTCTTACCTTCTCTCCCATCGGGATGTGACTCATCCTCTCTGTGGCCTTTGCTCCTTCATGAGTGTTTTTTCACGCTGTTAGTGTGTTCAAGGAAATTTTGTGTAACTTGGTAAAATGTTTTTTTTTTTTTTTTTTTTTGTATTGCTGTTTTAGATGGATTTATTTTTTATTTGTATGGGAGTAGATATGATTCTTCTCATTATATTTTAAGGAGGGAAATGAAAAATGTTCTTGAATATTCTTACCTAGACTCAGAACAGACTGCAGTCTGTAACAACAAAAAAAAGTAAAATAAAAAAATAAATCTTTTCAGTTGTATTTTGTACTGGTTTAAAAAAAAAAAAAGTGTAATAAATTGGTGTACACCATGTATCCATTACGGCTCAAATCTTTTTTTTTTTTTTTTTTTTTTTAATAATCCACACAAACACAAAAGTCAATCTTTACAAAGTTGGAATATTAAAGTTATTATTATTATTATTATTCAGTCACTAAACAAGAGCGTTTGACTTTCGCATCGACGAGTCTGAGCGCCTCAGGGATCACGTGTGTATGTTCCTCACACAGCAGTGCATCATGGGTAACATCCAGCTCCTGTGTCTGTTACTGTGTTCAGTCCTCAGAAAACACCTGGAACTTGGGCTTTAGTCAAAAAAAGTGCAAAAAACTTCATGTCCAGCAGGTAGAAAAACAAACAAACAGGGACACGACGCCTACAACAAACAGCCGGCCATGTACTTCCCTGAGGGGGAAAAAACACACAACTGAAATGTACTGACATCAACACCACTTAACTTACCAACTTAAACAGACACCTGTACATGAGCAGCTAAAAGTTTGTACACCCCTTTGCTTGTTAGATTGTTACCATCTTTTACAAAATACTTTAACATAATGTTACAGGATCTATGGTACAGCATTTTACTCCTGCACATCATGAAGTCTTTTATTTCTTCAGCAATTAATTTTTATTTATACTTTTTTTTTTTTAAATAGTCTTTTTTTTCCCCCCCAATAGTTAATGTAAATACCACAACTCAATTGTGACTATCAGAGATGATGTAACAGGAAATTAATCAACACCTACCTGATGTAAAAAATGTTTTTCATAACTGATATAATACGATCAAGTTTTGTACGCGTGTTTGACTCTCACCGGTGGTGAATCTCTTCTTGAGCAGGGACATGCGGTATCGGCCGCCCACCAGCTCCATGTCCAAACCCGGCAGAGACGCTCCCGTCCCCACAAACTGCACAGCCAGACTCGGGGCGGGGCCGTGGGGCTCCTCCAGGCACTGCCAGCTGGCACACAGTGTGCCCGAGCCTGATATACACACACACACACACACTCAAACTATGAGCTACTGTATATGTGCTGATGTATTATCGTTTACACAAACTGAATCACATAGAATTAATTTAAATCATATGAACTGAATCACTTAAGTTGGACAAACAAAAATCATGCAAACTGGATTTTATACACTGAACCGAACTGATCCATAGATTAAACAATACAACCTGAGTCGTACTGAATCGAACCGTGTAACGTGAATCACATTAAATCAATTAAATAAAATGATACAAAACTGAATCATATAAACTGAATCATCATTTTGTTTTGAGGTTATTTACTAAATCTCACTGATGTAAAACATGCGTTGAGATAAATAGACAAAATTACTAGGGGCGCCAATATTTTTGGATACAGTTAACATTACGAACAAACTTTAGGTTCTTGAACTCGCTGTCTATGATCCCATTTAAAGGCTTTAATGCAATTCTGTTGACATGATTCAGTTTACACGGTTCCATTCACGATTCAGTTTATTTGATTCGATTTGTTTGAGTGTTGAACTCTAATAAACGAGGGACTTATAAACAGACTCACCAAAGGAACTTGCAACGCAAATCTCCTCCTTTGTTTCATTCATTAGGAATCTCAAAAGATGGATTTTGCGTGCTGATATTTAATATGATACACCGATCAGCCATAACATTATGACCACCAGAATAACATCGCGTACATACTGTAGGTCGCGCGCGTCCCTTTCTGCAACTGAAACAGTATGACGTTATATTCCTGCCACAATTCTGAGCGCGCGGTTTGACATTTCGAGAGCAGACGAAGCACTCTAAGCGCGTGCAGTGTCTCAAGTGCGCGCTCAACAGCTCGATTCTGCGCGTGCAGCGTCTCTCCCCTGCTCGCTCAACATGTTCTCCACACGCGCGCGCGCGCGACTCTGCTTGCACGCGCGTGCGACTCTGTCTGAACTTTGTACAGTGTTACAAAACTGCCACAAAACCAGCCAATCACAGACTTCCAACACGCGACTTCTGATTGGCTGTTCCTTCTCTTTCAGCTGGCGCTATCGACCACATAACGTGTAGTATCATTTGTACGGTGCTTTTAAAATGATCATTGTCTCAAAGCAGCTTTACATTAAAATTATAAGAAATTAAAATTATATTATTATATATAATTATATACAACTGAAAGGAAATTATATAAGGGAAGCATTGCAAAATCATAAATATTATAAACAAATATTATAGTATTTATTTTTTATTCAAAGTTAGTATATACCAGTTTGTCCATTGTGTTTTTATTTACTTATCTAATTATCCATATAGCTCATCGTTAGACTACATCGAGTAAAATTCAAATCGGAAAACACGGTCTCTTTACTTATAAACCGCGCATGTGCGGAGATTGTGGCAGGAATATAGAGCCATTGCTGCACTCAGCGTGTGTCCAGACTACTTTCTATCAGAACCAACATTAACGTTCTTCACCAGTTTGAGCTCCGGTAGCTCTTTTATTAGATCGGTCTACACGGGCCAGACCGCCACGGAGCGAGAACGTTTTGGAGTTGCTCTGACCCATAACAGTTTTCTCTTCCTCACAGTGACAAGTGAACATTCTTCCTGAAGTTGACGTGTTGGAAGCAAAGAACGACGTCCAGGCGTGAGGATTTGATCCACTTTGACGACAAGGGCCAGACTGTGATGTCTAGACAAGTCGATCAGAGCGACTCCGAAACTGCAGCTCTTGTGGGATGTTCCTGGTCTGCAGTGGTCAGGACCGTCCAATAGTCCTCCAAGAAAGGAAAGCGGTAAACTGTTGACGGGGTCATGAATGTCCGAGGCTCACTGATGGACGTGGGGAGTGAAGGCCGGCCCGTGTAGTCCAGTCCGATAGAATCGCTAGTAGTGTAGATCAAACCGGTGAAAAGGTTTTAATAGGAAGGAGTCAGAACACACGGTTTGTCGCCGTCATGGAGGCACGTGGGGGGGGGGGGGACATACTGGATATGAGACGAGGGGTCGAGTGAGGAGCAGGTTTTAAAAAGGAGTTTAAAAGGGATGAGAGCAGCCGCTTCGTTTCGTTATTAGAAGAAGAGGAGACACAGAGACGGAGACGGAGACAGAGACGGACCTTTGCTGTGGTTGGTGGGTGAGAGGTTGGGCAGTTTCCACAGCAGCCGCTTCTCCTCAGTGTTCCTGCACAAACACAATGATAAAGAAGAAACACAAGGATTTCGTTCAATTACAGAAAGAAAAATCACAGAGGAACCGTCTCTCACTCCCTCGTTCTGTCCCTCTCACTCTCTGTCCCTCTCACTTTCTGTCTCTCTCTTGCTCTGTCTGTCTCTCTCTCTGTCACCATGTCTCTCTCTCTTTGTCTCCCTCACACTCTGTCTCTCTCTCTCTCTCTCTGGGTCTCCATGTCTCTCCTTCCGTGTCTCCCTCACACTCTGTCTCTCTCTCTGTCTCTCCCCATCGCTTGGTCTCACTGTGTCTGTCTTGCTTTTCTCCTCTACCACTCTCCCTCCTTGTGTGTGTCTCTCTCTCTCTCTCACACACTGTCTTTCTTTCCTTGTCTCACCAAGCGTTTGGTGAAGAGGGAATTATTTGTGATTTGTCCTTCTGTATCTCGCTCCATCTTTCTGTCTTTTATTCTGTCAATCAATCTTTCTTCCAATCGGCCAGCCTTTTCTCTTCCTCTCCTATGCCATCTCTCTCTCTCTTATCCTGTCCTTCTCTCTGCCCTTTAATCTCTCTCTCTGTCTCCTACCGTCTTTGTCTCTCCCTGTCTCTCTCTCTCTTTCAGTCTTTCATCAGTCTCTCAGTCATGACTCTCACACGTCATGCATGTCTCTGTCTCTCTGTCGGTCTGTCTCTCTCTCACCAGGTAGCGGGCGGTTGGCACTGCAGGTCGGTGGCCGTGGGTTCGAGCGGGAGCAGCACCTGCACGGCGGTGAGCTGAGTGGCCGGAGCGGTCGCCGGGCAACAGTGGTAGTCCAGGGCGACGCGGGTGACGGTCCCGCTGCGCTGGCACTCGGCCGACAGCAGCAGAGGAGCGCGGGCCGGGTCCTGAGACGACACCTGGGGGCAGAGGTCATTGTCATGGCGACGGGATATCGGAAACCGCCGATGTAGACGCGTCACAGGAAGTAGAGACTTCAGATCACATGATCAGGAGCTCTGCATAAATAAATACACGCACCCCGTGTCATGACGGAGCCGCGGGGTTTCCCCTCTCTCACACTCACCTGGTACTTCAGGACGCCCACATTGTAGTACGAGGCCTGCGGGTTAAGCTCCGCCTCCCGCTGCAGGTGAACGCTCAAGGCCTGCATGTTAAACCAGAAGTCTTTGCAGTTGGGGTCGTTCTGGGACGGGTCGCTGCAGGGACAGGAAGGAAACGAGAGGACGT
>QNUK01000631.1:0-20000 GCA_013621035.1 Clarias magur | reverse complement strand
ACTCTTGAGGGAGAGGGGAGCGTCCGGGGGCAGGGTCGGCCGGTCGTCGTGAGGTCGTAGAGTCTTTGGGTTGAGAGGACGGAGGCCAGGCCGCCGCCCAGCCCGCGGGTTCGGGGGAGGCTCCCAGGGGCTGATGGGAAGGCGAGTCCAAACCCGAGTCCTCCACGTTCTCAGGAGACGAGGACGCGGAGGAGAAATCAGCGTCTGAACGAAGAGGGAAGATTCAGTGCGTCATCATAATTATATACTAAAACAACGTATTACTGAATATACAGTACTGTGCAAAAGTCTTGACCCCCCCTTCTCCCCTAATTCTTTAATATTTTGCTTCCGAAGCTCCAGACAGTCTTCCATTTATAATCCAGTCTTGAGACGTGCTGTAGTTCTCCAGGCTTCCTGTAGGACGTTTTTGTCTTTTTCTTTATTTATTCTACATCATTTCATTTAATGTGAAGGAATAAATCGGCACGTTTTAATCAAAATGTGTGTGTGTGTGTGTGTGAGCACATCTGGAACTCACTTTACACACTAGGCTTATTCTTTATCAACTACTGTTTCAGTTTCAATGCTTAATACAGAGCAGCAGGAGTGTGTGTGTGTGTGTGTGTGTGTGTGTGTGTGTGTGTGTGTGTGTGTGTGTGTGTGTGTGTGAGCTTTACATTCAGAGGTCTGTAGCTGCTCCTGTCCAGAGAAGCTCTGAGATTTGAAGGCTGATTCTAGAGGAGGACCGAAGAGTGAATCTGAACCCGACGCTGTGGAGCTCAGCCTGGGGGGGGGGATTGAAGGACACAATATATTCGACGATTCTAAAATGTTTTATTTCAGAAAAAGTGAAGGAAGAAAGGACTGACGTAAGGCAAAATACAGAAAGGAAGAAAAACAAAAGATATTAAGAAGGAAAAGGGGAAAAAATTAACAAGAAGGAAAAAAGGTAAGAAAGAAAGAAAAAAAAAACAGAGAAACATTAATACAAACACAAATGAAAAGATGAAGTAGATAAAATATATACTGTAGGACAGACAGAACGAAAGACGGGAAAAAGTAAAAATGGAAGAAAGCGAAAGAAAAAGACAAGTAACAAAAGAAAGAAGAAATGAAGAAAAAAAGTGTAGAAGAGAAAGAATTAAAGGAAGAAAGATCTTTGTACCTGCTGTGGTTTGGACTCGAAGTGAACCTGCACACACCTTCTGTCTCACCTTCTACAAAACACACACGCACACACACACCACATATAACACACCATTACACCTAGCACAGTGTGACTATAATAACAGAGACAAAATCAGAAACACACAGCGTGATTAATATTACTGTGTACACTGCACAGCACTGACACACACACACACACGCGCGCCGTAACACAACGCCGTCCCTCTGTCCAGCTGAGACTGAACCTGAAACACATCATTACATCACACACCTTCAGTACTGCCTCTAATTACGGTGTGCAGCTGTGTGACTCTCGGCTAACACCTGCTTCGCATGAATCGTCCAGTTTCTCACACAGGTATAATAAAAACACGTCCTGCCAACTCGAGTCCGCAAAGAGAACAAAACATTTAAAATAAAATGTCTGCCGCTGCTCTGGGGTCAGTCTGGGGGATCCTGATGCGTCCTAGAGCACGCCGTTACACCCGAGACGCGGGGACGCCCGGATGGGGCTGACCTAACATCTGCTCTGAAAGTTTATCATAGTGCAAAGAACATAATAAAAAATTAATAAATAAAAAAATAAATAAATAAATAAATAAAGAATGAATAAATAAATTTATTTATATATATATATATATATATATATATATATATATATATATAATAAAAAATATATATATAAAATAATAATAATAAAATAAAAAAGACTGTGTTTGTAATATAAACATGTAAAATGTAGCCGTATTGCTCAAACAACAACATAACTTCCAGCGCTGGTCTCATACGTTATTCAGCTCGTAGTTCGTTAAAAATCCAATCCGCAGAACAGAGATCAACTTGAACATGCTCAGTGCATCCTAAACCAGACTGTAGACGCCTTTCCTCACATCACTCTCAGGACAGAGGTTCTACCGGCCCCTACGGAACCCGTCCCCGTCTCCTCGGCCCACGATCTTCAGACGTTCCTCTCGACTGTCTGGATGGTGTGAGCTCTACAGTCTGGGATTCCCCCTGCACCAAGCGGGACGTTCGTTTCCCATTACGCATTTTACCTGCTCTTACACCTTTCTACCACTAGGTGCCTGGTCCGTACGGGCGGTTCAAGGTGTGCTTGGAAACCTACGCACGTCCTCGACGTGAATGTACATGTCTAAAAATAAAAAAAAGTTAAAAATACGTAATGGCCATAAAAGTGCTTCATCGATGAGCTTCAGTTTAGACAAAAGGCTTTAAAAAAGCTACTTTAGCTTGTTTTTGATTATATACAGTATTACTATTATATGATATTACTATTAATTAATTAATAAATATTGTGTGTGTGTGTGTGTGTGTGTGTGTGTGTACATGTTTACCCCTGTGGGGGGCGCCGTTGTCACCCTCTCCCTCCGACCGGCCTGATGGAATTATGTTTCCTAGGACAGAGCAAATAAGATATCAGAACACCACACACACACACACACACACACACACACACACACACACACACACACACACACACACACCGGAATGGCGAACTTACGGGACACGTGCCTCTTTGTTGTCATCTTTAGTGTGGAGGGAAGAAAAAAAACAAACAAAAAACAAAACAAAAAGAGTGAACTTTTAAAATAAAACTCTAAAAAAAATCACTAATTATAAAATAGATGTGTGTAAAATCCAGACCAAATGATTAACGATACATCAATATTACATCATCCAATAACTCAGCTCTAATACTACAGGTACATTAATCATATCAATGTATTAAACACAAACATCAATATACTGCTTTAAAGCCATGCTCGCTTGTCTGGCTCCGCCCCCTGACCCCTGAACTCACCCCGGGGTTCGGGGGCAGGCTGAGGATCCCCACGCTGGCCTTCAGCTCCAGCTCGTTGGCGGCCGAGTTGTTGCGGCTGCACACCGGTCGGATCTGGATGTGGAACTTCTTCGGCTCTTCGTCGTCGTAGTCCGAGTCGCTCGAGTAAAAGTTGTTCTCCTTGTCGTCCGCGCAGCGTGGGGGCGGAGTCAAGGATTCTACTGAGGAGTTACTCAAGTCTATACACACACCGTTACACACTTACTCATTCATTAATGTGAAGTCGATGCTCTTAAGACGCAGTCGTTAATTACTTAATTAATTGAGCTAATTTATTTATAAATCATTAAATTACATATTTACAGCCAAGTCGTCAACAGGACATGATGAGATTTTTATTACGTACGCAAAATTTTTTCGGCGCACAAAAACAAACCAAAATGTGCACACTTGAGTGCAAAAGTTTTCACACCCTTGAATAACTTAATTCCATCCATCCATCCTGTAACCTCTGTATTCCAACTAGGGACCGGGGAGGCCAATATTTATTTCCATTACTTGTACGATCGTGGTAGGACGTCACTACGGGCAATTTAGGAATGGCAATTAGCCTAATCTGCATGTCCTTTGGACTCTGGGAGGAAACCGGAGGACCCAGAGGAAACCCACCAAGCACGGGGAGAACATGCAAGCTCCACGCACGCAGACCCCGAGGCGGGAATCGAACCTAGACCCTGGAGGTGCGAGGGGACAGTGCTAACCGCTACGGCACCGTGCCGCTTTATGGACAATTGTGTATATTTAAAGTACAAAAAATAAAACATCTTAAGAACAGACATTTGGATGTTCACAGAGGATCGTATATTAAACAAGATAGGAAGTTGTAAATATGAGCTCAAAAACAAAAGACTACTGGATATTATAGAAATGCACAAAAAAATAAAGGAAAACATTTTTTTGTCCGTCTATTATTCCTTATTATAAGATTGAGTGTATAAACTCACTATGATACTTTCACTATAAGACATTTTATTTACTAATTTCAAGATTGAATTTTCATTAAAAAAAATTAAAAAAACTGTCAAAGCATGAAGAATTTAACATTATGAATCAACTTGTATTTGATTGATAATAATCTAATAAGACATTAATAACAGATAATGATGAATAATAAATAAAGAAAAAATTACATTATAAACGACAATAATAAATTAATATATATAAGAAAAAAATAGCCATAATCGTATTTAGATATGATCTCTTTTTAACATCAAAAATTTTTTTTATCGCGCTTTTAATAACAGATGTCATCACAGATCTCAGATACAGATTTGTCTACGTGATAAACAAACCGAAAGTCGCATCGGCGCGGAAAAAACTTCAAGTTTTCAACCTGGTATTAATCGTATGGGTGCCAATAATTCTGAAACGTGCTCATTAAAGAAGTGCTACAATAAGACTATAAAACATCACACTATATACAGTACGTGTTGTCAATTCAGGCTTATTGTTACGAGTGGTGCCAATAGTTTTGGAGCTGACGTCTATGAAATTGTGTGGGTGCCAATTATTCTGACACAAGCTCATTAAAAAAGTGGGGGAAAAAAGTGAAAAAAAAAAAAAAAAAAAAAAACACGTACGTGTTAAAAATTGTATATGGCTATAAATGTAAATGGATGGAATAACGGCTAGACGAGTGCGTATGGCTAGACGAGTGCGTACGGCTAGACGAGTGCGTACGGCTAGACGAGTGCGTACGGCTAGACGAGTGCCACTCTGACTGATGCTGCATCTCTACGAGGTCCAGAAAAAGGATATCGTTCTGGCTGACGTCCGTCCGGATCATGAAGCCCTCGTCGTCGACCTCTAGAGGCAAATTCTACAAATTACACATAAAACAGAACCCGGATTCACTCACTCACCTTAAATAAACCTAAGAAGAAGAGGTTAAAAAAAGTGACTGTTACATTTATAGTTCTAGTATTTTTTTAAGTCAGGGGGTAAACCATCAGCACCTTCACTTCCTACACTTTTATGAATGTGTATTTGTGTGTGTGTTTGTGTTTACTCTAAGCCAGTGTCTGTTAATGTCATGTGACTATTAAATGATCCTCTGACATCCAGCAGAAGTAAATATAGCCTACTGGAGAAACCAGACACGTTGGAGGGAGTGGTGGTCATTCAGAGTCAGACACACACACACACACACACACACACACACACACACACACACACACACACACGCAAGTGGAATACTGATAATACTGTGGTTCCCCTGTGTAACACTGCATGCCAGTGTGTGTGATGTAACTTACTGGTCTATCTGTCAGCGCAGAATCCCTGCACAAACAACAACAGTGTCATTAGCAAGACCTCGGGCACACACACACACACACACACACACACACACACACACACACACACACACACACACAGTCTAAAAGAATGGTGGAGGTTTATTTCATCATCTTATTTTCCAAAATATAAAATAGAATTTATATTTATAAATATATTTATGAAATATTAAATATACGCTGTTACGCTGATATCAAGTTCCAGATAAATAAACAGTCATTTGATTTGATTCCAAATCCTTAACACTTCCTCATAGTTTAAATCTCTTTGGAAAATAAATACATAAATAAATAAATACATTAATATATATTCATCTTTAACCGCTTGCTTCTTTAAGAGTGAAACCTCTCATTTTTAGAGGAAGAAAAAAGAAAAGGGAAAAGAGAAAGACCAACCTACAAGTCATTTATATATATTTATAGTATAGACGTGTAACACAGCGGGACCTCGGCATACGAGCGCACGGACCGGACGGAACGGACCAGCGAACACCAGGGGCAGCGGACCGCCAAGTGAAGCGAGTTTACATATTCATTTTCTTTTTTGCATTGTGTGAAAGATTCAATGGAGACGTACAGCAGAATGTCATCGAGAAGAAAACGAATCCGCTTTCAGTTTGGTTTTGAAAGCAGCCGGTGCCGAGAGGAATCAGAACTGAAGGTTAAGTGACGTTTAATGTCGATTTATTTCACTTTATTTACATGCCTTTTCTAAAATGTATTGATTGTTTTTATGTGATTATAGTGTTGAAAATTGGTAACATTATTGGGCGGCTGCAACGGATTACTGTACATTTACTGGGATTAGTTCAGATTGTCACTTTGGCTGAAATAACAGCGCTGAAGTGGTAGAAGTGAATTTTAACACGCTGGAGTCGTTTTAAGACAAAACTTCATCATCTTTATATCCGATCGACGTTTTCCATTTGTAAAAGTCCCATTGACAGCTGCAGGAATCGTCTCACTGCCCTTTATTGCCTTAAAAGGTTGTGCAACAAACTCTTAAGTTAAGTTAGGGGTACCATCATTTTTGTCCAGGCCTGTTCCATGTGTTTAATTTTTTTTTTAAAATAATTCCGTTGAAGCATGGTTGTAAAGCAGTGTCTGACTTTCACTGGTTAACATTCATAGAATTTTGATTTATTATTACTTTTGTCAGATTAAAGTTATTTCTGTGACCGTTGTGAGTTTTTCTTTCATTGACCGAAGGGTACCAACAATTTTGTCCAAAACTATTTTTAATTCATAGCATGCACTGTATATATGTAGCTATTATAATGTAATGTGCAGTGCGTGCTATGAATTACATTACTGTTAGTGTCGTGGAGCATGAAACTGATGTCGAGACATCTTTTTGTCCAATAAATTATTTAAAATGCATAAAGGTTATATTGAGCGCGTGCACTTAGTCTAGCGGTACATGATGTTTATGACAGAAAGAAAGAAAGAAAAAAAGAATGCTTTATTAATTATACTTTGCTTTGTGTGTGTGTGTGTGTGTGTGTGTGTGTGTGTGTGTGTGTGTGTGTGTGTGAGAGAGACTCACGTTACGTCTGGCTCTTTGTCTTTCTTGCCCAGCCCAGGGATCCTGAACGCTTTTGCACGGCTTTTCTTGTTATTTTCGGGAGCTTGAGTGGACAGGAACTCCTCAAAGCCCACAGGGCCTGGACCACAGACAGACAGACAGACAGACAGACACCCACTTTAGGACCTGCACTGTAAAAGTTGCCTCTCATTTGCAGTCTAGACTCGGGGTGGGTGTGTGTGTGTGTAAATCCTGCATACACAATTGAACCTCATGTTTCTTAAGCAGCATCTAAAGACCCGTCTCGTGTTGAGACAGAACCTAAAGTCTCGCGGCTGTGCCGTACCTGGCCGCTCCTTCCCCGTGCCCTTCTGCTCCGTGAACTTCTGGATCAGAGTGCTGACGCCGATGTTCTCCACGTTCTGCTTGAACTCCTCGTGAACCTGAGCGCACAGACGTCACACGCGTGATTCGGCTACACCTCACGATTTACGTATCGACTTTAAAATCGAGTTTGACATTTTAAAAACATCATGCAACCAGTGGACCCTCTGTGTACGAACTGAATCCGCTCTGGCAGCGAGATCTTAAGATGAGAGTTCATATAGTGAAACACACTGTCCCGTAGGAAATAATGCAGATACATTAAGAAAAACCATAATAAACAGAATAGACATTAAACCTCGCTTAACCTTAATTTATGATTGCTCCTGGCACCGGCTGCTATCAAACCTAAACTGAAAGGGTCTCCCTTGTCTTCTCGCTACCGTCCTTGCTAACATTCTTGGCACCCGCGGTGCTTCACTAAATCTTGCAGAAAATGCAAAAAAAAAAAAAAGCCCCACAAAAAAAATTTACGTAAACTCCCTTCACTTGTCTTTCCACCGACACAGAAGTTTTGAACGGCCCCCGGACGTTCGCGCAACTTATTCGAAAAAAGGCTGAGGTACCACTGTATGTGTTTGCATTTAAGGTTGCAGTTCCTCTATAATCCAACCGGTGGCGTGTGCTAAACTGTTCGCACATTAGCAGGCAGTGTCCCTTTGCGGTAGGAGAAAATCTTTTTGCCAAGTTTGTATAGAGTTGTATTAAATCTGAAAATAAAAATAATATTGAATCAGGATTTTGAATTCCGAATGTACTCAAAAGCTATGATGATGATGATTATATAGTATCAGAGGATCCCTGGTGATTCCTATTCACATGTTTTTTTTTTTTTTTTTTTGGATTTTTCCCCGATTTTCTCCCTAATTTAGTCGTGTCCAATTCCTCCCCGTCACTAGGGGGCTCCCACATTACGGCTACTACTACCACTCAGCCGGGAGGGCCGAAGACTATCACGTGTTTCCTCCGAACCACTTGACGCCAGCCGACCGCATTTTTTCGAACTGCTCGCTCGCGCACCGTTGGGGGCGGCGTAACACACTCGGAGGACAGCGCTATCCGCTCCCTCCGCTGCGCGAGCTCACAGACGCCCCTGACTGGCTGTAGAGCCGTGATTAATGTGGGAGCACTATGTACCTCTCATCCCTCCCCTCTGAGAGAGCTCGGCCAATCAGCTCTCTCTAGACCTCCGGCTGCGAGAGGTTACAGCACCGCCCGGGATTCGAACTAGCGATCTCCGGATGATAGGGCGAGCGCTTTAACCACTGCGCCACTCGGAGGCCCCCTATTCACATGTTTAACATACACACTTCCAGCTAAAACCTCATAATCGAGCCCAGCGCCAGTGAAGAGCTCACCTGTCCCACTTGGACGTGCGTGTCCTCTAAGGACTGTGAATAAGACTTGATCAGCTGCTTCATCTTCCGCAGGTGGTCCTCCTCGATGTCCTGGAACTTCTGCATGGCACAGAGATTTCAAACGGACATGATGCACACGGATACTGCTTTCGTTTCAGATACCCCACCTCATCAGCTGATTGGCCAGTTCGCTTACGACGTCATAAGCCGACTAGGTTTGAATTTATAGCTGGAAAAAAGTTTCGTTTGCTGAATAAATCAAACACGGAAGGTTAGAGGAACGCTAGAGAGCATTCAAATAAGCCCTCTGGAATATATTATTATAGCAAAAATGATCAACAGCAGCATGCTGGGAGAAAGCAGGTACTGTTTATCGGAAGTTACTGTTAAAACCCCGAGGTTGAATATTTTCCGATCAAACACCAAAGTGTTTAATTTGTCTTCAAAGATAAAAAATCTGCCAATGAATCATTTTTATTAATTGCAAACATCATGCATGTATATTATTCATGAACTCGTATATTATTAGTCTTTCAGTAGGTTGACAGTTACTATAGAAACAATAAAGTATTCAAACAAACACCTATACGTTTATAAAACTTTAAGCAACACCTCATAACCAATCAGATTTGAGAATTCTTCAGTACTGTGCCGGGTCAAAATGAAAGATTACAACTCTTTTTTTAAATTTATTTATTTATTTATTTATTTACTTACTTTTACTGTTGCTCTACAGTTTAACTCCTAAATTAAAGTGTTTTACTTCTGGTTCTGCATGACGCATTTAGAAGGAAAAACAGCAAACCATAAAAGAAAACGCTGAAAAAAAATACAGCACAATCAAAGGAATTAAAAAAACCACGACTACATGTGCAGCAGCGCTGCAACACGCTGTATACTAAGATTAAAGGATCAGTTGCCTTTGTAGTTTTTTATTTTATTTTATTATGTCTTTAGAGACAAGATTTACAAATCTGCAGTCCTCTCCACAATCTTGTTTACAGATTTACTACGGACGTGTAAAAGACATTTTAAAGCCCTGATTCCTAGACATGTGTTTTACTTTCTAAGCCTTTAATATCCACCCTTCAGCTTACGCTCACATAACAGTGTAGCGCTCACGTCTAACATCAGCACCTAAGGTCAAATATATATATATTTTTTAGTTTGTGATCAGAACTTTAATGTTAATCAAATTTTATGAAATGTTTTCATTGAACTTAGCATTATAGTTGAACATAAAATTTGTATTGTTGATATTCGTTTAATCATTGTTAATTTATAGTAAAATTTTTTACATTACCGTATAATATTCATAACACTACAGTTCAAGTGTTAAAATTTGCGTTTGACATTAAAGTTTAATACATTACAACATAGTTAATGATGTTTTTAATAGTTAATGGTTACGTTTAATATTAAAGTCTGTGTTATCGTTTCATATTCATAGTTTTACACTTTACATCGCAGATTATTAAGATTACGGTTTAATATTTACTGTTTTATTGCTAACATTTACAAAGTTTCATATTAAAGTTTACATGTTAACTTTACATTTTCATAGGGAAGATTAAGTCATGAACTTTAACATTAACACTTAATGCAAGAGTTTAATATTATGTTTTTTATGTTAAGTTTATGTTTATTACTTATATTCAACTGTTAATGTTACAGTTAATTTTTTTTTAAAGTGTAATATGATACTTTAACATTCCAGTTGAACAATTACACCACTTTTATTATTAACATTACAGTTTAATATTTGCAATTATTGTATCAACACTCAAGTTTACTTATTAACACTAAAGTTTCATATCAAAATGTAAAGTTAGAGTTTATTAAAATTCAAGTATTAATACTACACTGTAATATAACAAATTAACATTACGCAGTATAATATTTACAGTTGAATTATTAACATTCGAGTTTATTATTAGTTATTATAGTCCAATTATAAAGACTGAAGTTTAATGTAAATTATTTACAGTTTAATTCTTAACAGTAACAGTTTACAGTTTCATATCAAAAGTTAAGTCGCAATGCTAAGGTTTAATTACAAAGTGTTAAAGTTACAGTTTAATATTACATTTTAATGTTAAACTTAATGTTAAATTTAAGTTAATATTACACTTTCAGTGTTAATATTATAGCATTAACATTACGGTTGAACATTAATAGAATTTCTATATTTGTTCACTTCTAGTTTAATTGCAATAAAACAATTATAATACAATTGTTAACACTACAGTTAAAATATTAAAATCAGGGTTTTGGATTAAAGTTTAATATCAAACTTTAATAAACTACAGTTTTATAGTTTAACTACAGTTTTATGGTTAAGATGAATTAATAACCTGTCAATGTTATAGAACATTCACACTTTTAAGTTATTACAGTTTCACCATTAGTGTTATCTATTGAAATTTTAATTGTCACCTCGGTAGATTTTTACTATTAAGTGTTATGGATGGGCTCTGTAACACAATGGACAGATGATTTATGAATCCCCTGGCTGATTTATATAGATTTTATAGAGTTTTAAGAGAGGCCTCTAGTTGTAGCACAATGCAGCTCTTCCACAGAATGGTGGTAGTTTTATTCTATCAGGATGATTTAAAATGTACTGCATCATTGGCATGGGACAAGACATCCTGCGGCTCACCCGTCTCGATCTCAAACAAGAGCCTCTTGAGGCCAGCTTTAAAACAAGAAAAGACCGTTTCTAAGCTCCTGAGATCTGAGAGTTGATGTTCTTTTCAAAAACTTGAGATCTGATGTTTATGGAAAGATCAGACAGTTTCCTGAAAATATTGTTTCTTAGAAAAGTGAATACTTGGAATAGTTTTTGTAGGAGTGTAGAAACTGTAGGATTGGTATTCACAGACGTTTACATGGGTAAATGTAGTTTTAAACGAGGTCTAAAGTTGTTTTAGAAAAGGACGTATATATATATATATACAAAAATGACCTTTAAGTTGGCTTCAACATAAAAGTAGTTTGAGAAGAACTTCAACATTAAAAAACTTGAGAAAAAAAACAGACATTTTACATTACATACACTGAATTAACTTTTAATTCTACAAAAAGTAGCTCTACAAGGGATTTTACATTACAAATGTTGGCCATTTTAATTAATACCACTGATTTTCAATGGGTTTGTTCATTAGGGAATACACATTTTGCATGGGCTTCTACATTACAATGATTTATTTAAAAACAGTCTTCTTTTGTACGAGTAGTTTATGGGCATCAACAATATGGACTTCCAAAAGAACGGAAAAACTTTAACTTGGTGTTAACATTACAACAAAATCATGATCATCATAATGATGCTACATTTTCTAAATGGCCTTCTACACGAACAAATGCTGGTTTAAAAAACTACAACACAAGTTGTTTTAGAGTTGCTTTTATGTTTGTAGTTTGACTAACTGATGTTTTCGAAGGAATTTTACATAAGGAAAAAACCCATCAATTTCTAAGAGCAAAAAAAAAAAAAAGAAAAAAAAAAAAAGTTTTCAAAAGGTTACTACATTGTGAAAAAGTTTCAAGGAACTTCTGGGAAGTATTTGTCTTGTTTTAATGCTTAGAAATGTCCAAGTGTAGTTGAAAGTAGTTTTAGGCCTTAATTTTTTAAACAACATTTGCAAAAAGACAACAGAAAGGTGGATTTTCAAGAATCACGGAACCATAAACCTGGAAGCACACACACACACACACACACACACACACACACACACACACACACACACACCTGTGCAGACTCGCTCATCTTCTGCTCAAAATCCCCACCAGTGCGGTTAAACTTGTCTACAGAAGCTGCAAACGACTCAGCCGCCTTCTTAGACTTTAGCTCCGCCTGAAACAATAGTAAATCAATAAATATCTAAACCACGAGTCAATAAAATTACATACAGTCTAAACAAATATAAAATAATTGCACTTGCATTATACAGAAAAAGTGGATGTATAATCAGCTGAAATGTGCTTTGTTTCTAATAACTACAACCTCATTCTTGGACACGCATGAAGCTTTTTACAAAGCTTCTGCGAATACTGTGTTTTCTAAACTACTGTCTAAACTTTTCAACATACGTTCTTTGTTATTCAGATAAATATTCATTATAAAGTTGACTACAGCTGCTTGAGCATAAACCCCACCTTCTCCAGCTCCTTCTGAGGAGCGCCTTCCTTGCGCAGACGTTCCAGCTCCATACATTTAGAGTGATAGCCCTCTCTGGCCTTCTGCAAGTGTCCATTCTGTACCTGGAGAGCCTGAACCGCCTCCAGAGTCCCCATCACCTCCTCCTTCGTCTGCGGAAACACAAGCACACTCGGCTTGCTCTGATAATCTGCCACAATGATGCCTAGCATGCGGCTGTAAAGCAAAACATGCTTAAATGCATTTATAATGGGGATGCACAACTGAATTAAAATAATCACGTTGTAATAATTCTGACACGCATTGTGATGCAAACTGAATTATGGACCATTTTGTATTCAGACATATTTCAGAGGGTTAAATAATAAAGTTAAGTTATAAATAAATAAATAAATAAATAAATAAATAAAGGCACAAAATATTTAACATCAAATAAAGGCACAAATGATATTAGGAGAATTTTTGCACAAAAATAAACAAATGTTTAAATTATTATTAAAGTCTACATACATTCCTGACCATACAAATATTACGTGCAATAAACTTCAGCCTTTTGCGATTAAATAACTACACGGGTCAGTACTGCAATTTAAATTCAATGTGCAGCGCTAATAAAAAAACATTTTTTTAAAGTGTGTAAATCATATAGTGGGGTATGAGCAATGCATTTTGGAGAATCGATACATAATCCTTTTCATTTACACAATGTCTTGCTCTTAGGGAAAAAAAAAAAAGAAAAAAAAAATTATTATATATATATATATATATATATATATATATATATATATAAAATGTTTGTAAACCTATGATGAACAAACAAATACGTGACATTCACACTGCTGTGAAGAACTTTACGAATAATTTGTACATGTATAAAGTTTCTTATTTTGACGCTTTTCATTTTTTTTTTTATTTACAAAAACTAGATTTAGCTGTGATTATACATTTAAAAAATTAGCTATGAATGTGATTTTACGTTTCCATCATAGCTTCTGATGTGATTTTACATAAAAAAGTAGCTTTAAAATGTGATTTCATGTTATAAAAATGAGCATTAGATGTAATTCTTTATTAATAAAATTAGCTTTACATATGATTTTACATTACTAAAAGTAGCTTTACGTAGGTTGTACCATTATTAAAAGTAGCTTCGGATACAAGTTTACATTATAAAAAGTAACTTCAGATGTGATTTTACCTTCTTAAAGTAGCTTTTAGATGTGATTTTTTTTCCTATAGTAAAATAGTTTTTAAATGCACTTTTGCATTAGTAATATAGCCTTAAGATCTGAATTCACATTACAATAACTAGCTTCAATATAATTTTTCATCACAAAATATTTAAAGATTTAAATTATAAAAAGTAGTTTTTTGAGGAGTTGCTATGTTACAAAAATGTGTTTCTACAAAACAAAGGTTTAAGAGGAGCATCTTTTTTTTTTTCTTTTTTCCTTTTTTTTACAAAAAAAATGTTATTATGAAAAAGTAATTTCAGCAATGCATTTATAAACATGACCAATAGTTGTTTTAAGTGAGCTTCTACATGATAAAGAAGTGTCTACATTTTAAACGTTTAGCCAAAGGCTAATTGTTTTTTACTTATTTATTTATTTATTTTACTGTGGAACACATGTTCTTTAAAAAATATATAGCTTTAAGAAAATACGTAACATAGTTATAGAACAATGCAGGTCTTTTTTGAGAAAACGGCATTTAAATTGTCCCAGCTTCATTTTGTCAGTTAAACTACTGCTTTAAAAGAAAGAAGCAGCTGAAGTAAAATGTTAATTCTGCTAGTAATAAAAGGCAGCCTTCGGAAATTAGCTTTATGCTAATGAGATTATGCTAATTGCTATGGCATTAGCGTATGGAAATCGAGCTGCGATGTATTCTAAACCCAGCAGGAGGCATCGGTCTGTGACTTGAAGCGAAGGGAAGGGACTGAATATAAAGTTGGATGGCGGCTCGGCAGTACCTTGCGGTGAACTTTGACCTGCTCCTCGCTATACTTGTTGATGTCACGGATGAGGTCGTTCATCTTCCTCATCAGCTCCAGGTGGCAGAGGGCGACTTTGTCCGACGACATCCGGAACAGGTCCCACATGGGGGCAAATGTGCTGCGGAGGGGGAGGAGGGGGAGGAGGACGGCATGCAGAGGTAGTCACAACACCTCCGATGTCATTGCGCAATATCATGAACATACTGTGGCTGAACGACGCGCACACAATGTGCTTCATCCTGATTATGAAGAAACTTTTAACCGGGAAATGGCAACTGGCAATGGCTAGTCTCTCACAGACATGGACAAGTAAAATCATGTGTTACTGTATAAGAATTTGTGGTGGCATGAAAACAATTATAAATACGGCCATTTCTCAGACAGACATCGCTACTTTCGCGCCCCCCTATGGTGAGAGTAAAATGACACTGGCTGACCTCAGCTATCGCTCACCTGCATGGACTAGAAATGTTGTGCATGTCGAATAGTACAGTAACTAAAATGTAACCAATGACGAAGTCTGAATGGGCCAAATGGCACGCGAAATAAATGAACGAAATCTGGCAACCCGGCGTTTGCGACTCTCTTAGGGGCGACTTGTCACTGTAGCGCAAGTCGCCGAGAGGAAGACAAAACCACAAATGTGACCCTGCACTTCACTTCCTGTGAGACTGAAACTTCTTCTTCTACCACAACACACTCCATCAAAGGCTGCACAAAATGTATTGGCACCCTATCTGCCCTGTGCTCCGTAATACTGGACTACTGTAACATACTGTAGAGCCACTCATCCCACCACAAACACACGACCAGGTCAGCATCACGGCTGTACGGAAAACTAACACTCCTCCGGGGTGTTCCAGTTGCCTTTGGGTGAAGGTTGTTTGATTGTACAGAGGGCCACGGTTGTGTTTTTAATTCATTTACAGGAAGCAGACCGGAAACGAGCGATAACGTGGGAGCATCTGATATAAACACCACACCGCTGATGAGGTCACTCACCCGAGCGGGCTTCCATTACTGGCTATTTTTGCCAGTTTGCTCATGGATTTGGAGTACGTCTCCTCGATGGCAGCTCTGATCAATAAACACACACAAAAACACACACACACACACACACTATCATCAGTCTTATTTATGCAAAAAAAAAGGTATGCACCAGTACACTAACTGTCATTCGCAGAAAGTGTGGAGGCAAGATTCAAATTAAAAAATTCAAATTCAAAAAATTCAAATTCAAAAACACAGTTCAATATGCAGCCAAATGCTTATAAGACCGCCAGTGACCTAAAAGAAGGAAGGGTTTCTCTGCGAGAAATAAACTGCACTAGAATACAATAAAATAAAATAAAATTAATATTCAATACAATGAAAATATACTTATATAAAAAACTTTATATGTACAAAATGTATCAAATGTACAAGGTTGCTACTGAATAGAATTTAAACCGGATTTTCAGTAATGAGGAGAGAGCAGCTGCCCGACAAAACCCACATTCACACCCAGTCACAGAAACACTTTCAGCAAGAACACACACATCAAGCACATAACAGGTCAGTTCAGGCCCATTTATTCATCACACGAACAATACAGCACAGAGAAATTCTTTATGCTTCACATGTCCCGGCAGGGGTCAGAGCGCAGGGTCGGCCATCATACAGCGTCCCTGCAGCAGACAGGGTGAAGGGCCTTGCTCAAGGGCCCAACAGCAGGGGCTTGAAGTAATGCATAGCCTTAACTCACCGTGTCACCAGCGGCCCTGAATAAAGCAATGTTCCCATACCGGGGGAGTCGAACCCGGGGTGTCTGGGTGAAAACCAGGAATCCTGACCGCTAGACCATAACATGGTCCGAGACAGGGGGAACTCATTGGGTAAGGCATTGGACGACGGTTCGGAAGGTCCCAGGTTCAAACCCCATGACCACCAAGTTGCCACTGTTGGGCCCTTGATCAAGGCCCTTAACCCTCAACTGCCCAGACGTATGATGAGATCAAAATGTAAGTCGCTCTGGATAAGGGCGTCTGCCAAATACTGTACCTAGATGTAGATAACAGTGTGTTGTTTAACATGACGTAACATTACTGTACCTCCTGACTAATCTTTCCATTTAACACTATTTGAGATTTACATGTAACCTCAACCCGGAAGTTAACAGAGCTGATATTCTAAAGCGGAATGAGAGGAAAAATATAAAAGACAAACGTATAAGATTTACAGCAGTCCACCGCCTACATGGTTTGTTCTCCTCACTCTTTGGCTACATAGTACCAAGTAAGAATTGTAAACTACGTTATACCAGCTCCGCCCGCCGGGGTTAGCTAGTGAGTAAACAAGGTGTTCCAGGATTGATTAAAGCTACGTACCTAAAACTAAATCGTGTCAATGCATCCTTAATATCTGCAATTTATAACTGACTGTAATGTGCTGATTTAAAATAAAAAATCCAAGTCTAAGTTCATAATACGGAACCCGAGTACAATCTGGAGGAACGAAAGCGAAACCAGGACCGTCATGAATGATTCCTGAAGAACTGATCTTAATGTAAAGAAAACGACGATGCTAAACGGAATCGCTTCATTGCAGAAGGCGATATTGTGGACCGACTCAGGCAGCTACAGCAGGATATTTCGGCAGGTCTCGACAGTCCCGCACTGTAACACTGCTGCTGGATGGAAACGCCCTGCTGAGAGCACGCTGTATGTCGCTCCGTGCAACATGCCGAATCTGACAAAGCGGAAACATGACAGTCTGCTCATAAAAACAGCTCCAGGAAAAATAAAACCGGTTTGTCTTCTTAACGTCGCTGCCTATTACACCACAACGCTGTATCAGCCTCGTCAAATTTAATAAACGCCCATCCGGAGAGGAACGCAAAGGGAATGAAAAACTAAACACTAGAGAGAAAGCTAAATGTAATCTCTGTTTGGAGCGCGGCCGAGAAAATAATCAGATCTGTAGAAGATACGACTCGGGGCTGCTTATGTGCAGGACAGAGTGTGACTGTGAACATTTATTATGGAAATGTCATTTACTTTTAATCACGGTTTGCTGGGACTCAGAGTGCGCAACCAACATGTATAGGGGCCGCGCCCCCTTCGGAGTGCACAACCAACATGTATATGGGCCGCGCCCCCTTCGGAGTGCACAACCAAAATGTTTAGGGGCCGCGCCCCCTTCGGACTGAGCGATCAACATGTATAGGGGCCGCGACCCCTTCGGAGTGGACAATCAACATGTATAGGGGCCGCGCCCCCTTCGGAGTGGACGATCAACATGTATAGGGGCCGCGCCCCCTTCGGAGTGGGCGACCAACATGTATAGGGGCCGCGCCCCCTTCGGAGTGGGCGACCAACATGTATAGTGGCCCGCCCCCTTCGGAGTGGGCGACCAACATGTATAGAGGCCGCGCCCCCTTCGGAGTGCGCGACCAACATGTATAGGGGCCGCGCCCCCTTCGGAGTGGGCGACCAACATGTATAGGGGCCGCGCCCCCTTCGGAGTGGGCGACCAACATGTATAGGGGCCGCGCCCCCTTCGGAGTGCGCGACCAACATGTATAAGGGCCGCGCCCCCATTGGAGTGCGCGACCAACAAGTATAGGGGCCGCGCCCCCTTCGGAGTGCATGACGTGTATATGGGCCACGCCTCCTTCGGAGTGCGCGACGTGTATATGGGCCACGCCTCCTTCGGAGTGTGCGATGTGTACAAGGGCCAGGCCACGCCTTCTTTGGTGCGACCGACATATATGGGACCATGCCTCCTTCGGCACGACTGATGTGTATGGGGCCACGTCTCCTTAGGAGTTACAGACGTGTATGGGGCCACGCCTCGGTCAATGTGTCTGACGTGTATGGGGCCACGGCCCCTTCGGCACGGCCAGCGTATATGCGGCCACGCCCCCTTCATGCAACCGATATGTATAGGAGCCACGCCTTCTTCTGCATGACCGACGTATATGGGGCCACGCCTCTTTCATCGTGACTGATGTGTTTATTGGCCGGCGTGCACGAGGCCACGTCTCCTTCATAGAGTGGGTTTCATCATGTGTGTTTGAGCAAGAACAGAATACAAAGTGTTTAAGAAGAACCGTATTAATGCTCCGCGGTGTGTGAGCTAAGTGCAGAGGTTACCCGAGCCAGGACACACTCTCCCTCCGGCTTAATCCAATACAGAAATGGACTCAAGCCAACTACACACTGATCCTCAGCCTCAGTGTGTGTGTGTGTGTGTGTGTGTGTGTGTGTGTGTTAGAGAGTTTGGACCCCTAGGTGTGGACAGTAAGCTCTTTGTTCAGTGTTACTCCTCACACATCAGTGTGTTTTAACACTTCGGTGTGTGGTGCAGAGCAGTCGTGCTCACAAAAAGAGAGAAAGCACAGAGATTAGACACTGACTAGAATAACCCTTGTGTGTATCTGTTCATGTTGCTATGGTTACTGTGTGGCATTGCTAATCTTATTATTAATACTGTTAGTAACACTGCTGATTTCATTAGCAGGATTAGAAGCATTATTATTATTATTATTATTATTATTATTATTATTAGCAACACTGATATCATCAGAAACATCAGTGTGAACAATTAAAGTACTCGAAGTCCTGAGGTTGGAACTTGTCTGTTATATTACATTATTTAAAATTAGAATAGTAATAATAGTGTTGGTATTGACGGTAACACTCATAATTTAGTGGAAGTTGAAATGATATGTTTTAGTGCCACACAGGGGTGACGGGCCAGCCGGAGAGCGTAGAGAGAGGATTTTCTGGCATTCGAGCGCTCTCGCATCAATCACTTCATTTCCCCCCGATTTTCTCCCTAATTTAGCCGTGTCCAATTCCTCCCCGTCACTAGGGGGCTCCACATTAAGGCTACTACTACCACTCAGCCGACCGCATCTTTTCGAACTGCTCGCTCGCTCACGCACCGTTGGGGGCGGAGTAACACACTCGGAGGACGGCGCTATCCGCTCCTTCCGCTTGCGTGAGCTCACAGACGCCCCTGATTGGCTGTAGAGCCGCGATTAATGTGGGAGGAGCACCAAGTAAGTAACCCTAGGTTACAGCATCACCCGGGAATCGAACTCGCCATCTCCGGATGATATGGCCAGTCATCACGTTCGTGAGCTCACAGGTCGAAAAGATATGGTTCGCTGTGTCACATGGTTCCTCCCGGGTTGGTGATTGTAGCTTTGATGCGAGAAGACCTTAGTGATGGGCGGGAACTGGCTAAGACTAATCGAAATAAATAAAAAAATATTAAAAAAAA